>MEHQ01001158.1:620014-645905 GCA_008828725.1 Saccharina japonica | reverse complement strand
CCCTCCCTCCCCCCCCCTCTCTCCTTCTATCTTAACCTCTACGTGTCTGCCTCCTATTCCTATATTGTCTGTTTATCACGAAACAGGGAGGGCACCGGGTGGCTGGAACAGATGCTCATCAAGATGGAGAAGGGGGAGGCAGACACGCGCGAGATCCCCATGCTCGAAGAAATCTCCCGGTCCATCGAGGGGCACACCATCTGCGCGCTTGGAGACGCCGCCGCCTGGCCCGTACAGGTAAGGTTTGGCGTTTTGGCGTTTTGGCGTTTTGATGGCGGGGCCTGGGGAGGGGTTGCGTGCCGTGTTCTGTCGAATTTTCGATTCGGGGAGGGGGATGTTCATGCATGGCCGTAGCCGTATGACCATAGACCCTCGCACCCCTACAATGCCGGGGCGGAGCACGTTGAGTTTTCACGAACACAGGCAGGGTTGCGTGCCGTGTTCTGTCGGATTTTCAGGGTCGAGGGAGGGGGGAGAGGGGGGATCAGTAGCCTTTTCCGCATCACTGAACTAATATTTAGGATGAAGTATAGAATTCGGGGAACATGCTTTATTTTATGAGTTTTGATGTGGTTGGTCATATTTTTGAGAACTACGCCTACTTTTTTTCGAGTCAAAGCTCGTAGGTGGGTAGGCGTTCGGGTCAGGGTTACATGCGCCCCTCTGTTTCAAGTAAATACCGTTTTTCGTAAATGTGAATATTAATACACAAAACAGTTCTAATATTTAGGGACGGTGTAGTATACCTGTTTATGGTCTAACGTCGTGTTTTGGGCAGTTTCGAAAAAAACTCTCTTAATACTGGAAGCACACGTGGGCCATACCAAATCCCCCGATTTTCATACTTCATCCTATAATAGATGATAATTAATCGGTGCGGTGAAGGCGGCTAAGATGGGAGGTCCCTTTATTTCGTTTTCTTTGCCTCGTTTAGCCACCTAAAGCAGAATTAGGCAGTGAAGAAAAAAAAAAGTAAATGAGACCAAATATTGTTGATAAATATGGGTAAATATAGAGTTTTCTGTGTGTACCGTAGGTCCTATTTACTAGTGTTTACTATGGTCCTATGCCGTAATGGGGGACCAGACACCCGTTTTGGGGGGCAAATGACTTCAGATTATACTGAGATTGTTGCTTGTTTACGGTGCTGGCCGCCGAAATTCGACTGAGATGCTTGCAGATTCTTGCACACATCGAACAGATCATGGGTTTCCACTTCACGATCTGCAGTAGATGTTTCAGGGCAGATAGATTGCTGAGCTGTATGATCTGTATGACCTGTATGACCTGCATGGTCTGTATGATCTTTATGATCTTGGTCTGATGCTGCCCTCCCCCGTTTTGACATGCCGCTTTGGTTCTCTCCGGGTTTCCAGGGCTTGATCAGGCGATTTCAGCCCGTGATCGAGGAGCGCATCGCAGGCGGGCCGGAGCAGTACCAGTCTGAGAAAGAGAAGTACTTCCAGGGCGCGTGGAGCGGACAGCCCTTTAAGAACAAGGTGCGAGACGGTGCCACTTTAAATCCCCTCCCTCGTTTCGTGCTACGTAGCGATGTCTGCCTGCTCGGTGACAACTCGGGTGAAAACTCGACGTGCTCTGTCCCGGTATTTGTGTGGGATGCGAGAGTCTATGGTCATACTACTACAGCCATGCATGATATTGAGTACACCCCCGTCCCCTCCCCTCCCCTCCCCTCTCACGTTTTTTTTTGTTTTTGTGTTTTTGTAAGTTGTTTGTTTCCTGTTGTCTTTTTTTTTCCCGTCTTACTATCGTGACTGCTCTAGCCCCTGTCACGAGATTCGTTTAGGTTCTGTGATTCAGACCACAAGTTCACAAGAAAATACCAATCTGTACGGACATGTAAGGATAGTTTTGTTTCACGCCTTTGGTGTATTGTCGTAACGCCTATGACTTCTGATGTGAACTTCTCTGTCTCTTTTTCGTCCGTTTGTTGTCCTCCGTCTCGTGTTTTCCCTGTTGGACGTGTTTTCACAATCGCATTCGTGGCGAAACCGCTGTATGGTAATGGTACGGAACGGTAACGGAACCACGACGGTACGGTAACGGTACGGTTTCTTCTTTGGATTGTTGCAGGATTGGGTCGACCAGCACGGCGACGGCAGGGCGTACAACCGGTCATGATCTTGGGGATTATGATGGCCCTTTGGGAACTGTCACGATGGTGGGACGGGTTAGAGCCGCGCTGCCGCAAGAGGAAGATTGGAAATTTCTCGGAACACGCCATCCCACCTGATCCCATCCGATCATGATTATGGTCATTGTCGTAGCATCGTTATGGTCGCGGTTATGGGGATGGTATATCCATGATCATGGTCGTGGTTTCGGTCGTGGTTATGGCCGCGTTTGAAGTAATGTTCATGGTCATGGTCGGCGCCATCGTGGGACAGGTTTGGGGGCACAGGAGGAGGAGCGGGCGCTCGGAAAATCCCATCCCCGTCTCATCCAATCCCACCTCGTACCAGCGCATATTTTCTCATCACATATGATTACTATCACATCTCAGGGTTGGCAGTTCCTTCCTTTGGAGACGGTGGCAGGGGAAGGCCGTACGCCACTCCGTCTGCCTTTCCCGCCCCTTTGGGAAACGCTATGACAGCATCACAGCTACCTCTCTGTTTCGGAAACACCAGGACCGCTTGTATTATTAAATATTGGTATACAAACGGTCCTCGTATTTCTGGACAGAGTGGTATCGTATACTATCTCAAGCCTAATTTGTTGACGACCCCCAGGATAGTAGCCGATTTTGTTTCGTTTGTGGTTGGTTATGAGGCTTGGTTTGTGCGCTCGGGTTTCCCCTGGGCTCTAAAAGCCGGATGTGGGGGGGGGGGGCGTAGCGGAAGAGACAAGGCGCTTTACGGATGCTGCCTTTTAGCGGGGTTAGGGATGGCGGTGTTTGGTAGTGTGGTGGTGGCGGTGGTAGGAGTTGAGGCGCCTCACGAATGCTATCATTCAAGGGTGGCGGTGGTGTTGGTGGGGTGGGAGGGAGGAGTTGTGGTGGTGGTGATGATGGCGGCGGCGATGGTTATTTTATTTTGGCTTGCTTGCGGTGAGATACGGCTGTTCGCGTGTAAAAGTGGCCCCGACTCAACTCAAGAAAGCAGTGTTTAGTTTTGGTTTTGCAGCGAAAGCGCGAGAATGCTGAATTAGCCTATGCGCGATGGAGGCGTGTATTGGGGCGAGGGTGGGGGGGGGAGACACCTGTGAGCACGGCTTGTCCAGAAATTTGTTGAGTGTAAAAGCTCCTGCGAGTTGAACTGGGAAGCAAAAGAGTTGCTTAAAAATGCAATGTGTGTGCAGGCTTCGCGGGGAGGAAAGGAACGGGTTTCTCTTTGCCCTGCTTTCTAATCAAAAAAACTTTTTTCGGGTTTCTTATTGATGTAAGCATTTTTGGGGGTTTTTGTTGGTGGTTCTCCAGCATCAGCTTGACGCGCTTTTGGGGCGGATACCGCCAATCCAATCGCACAGAAAATTCTCCAGATTTTACTTCAATAGGGTCTCGAGAGGAAATTGGACCTTGCCTTGTTCTTTTTTTCGAGTCCGTTTCCTGTCAGGCATGACTCTCGAACTTTTTTTTGCGAGTTCGAATTATTGTCGACTTACTGTCAGGCATGACTCTTCAACTTTTTTTTTGCAAATTTTGGAATAGTGTCCACTTCGCATCAGGTACGTGGATGTATGTCTTGTGCCCCTTGCTGCCAGTCCACTTCCTAGCAGTCATGAAGCTCGCAGTTTTTTTTGTGTTGCGGTTTTACAGTATTGTCTTTCTTATCCCCCTTGTTTCCAGCCCACTTTTTTTCGATCGTTACTCTCGATCATATTTTTCTTGCGACTTTGAGGCCATTTCGAAAGACACACCACGACCCCACAAAAATAAGGGAGCATCCAATTCTTATCAAGCATGACTCTCGAGTTTTTGTTTTCGCGATTTTGAAGCAAGTTCGACTTTGAAACGCTACGTACCATTCCACAACGAAGCAGCAGACGATTCTCCCTCGTCGGCAAGCGTCGATACCAAGCAGCAGAGTCTCACCCCTCGGAGTGCGCGCCAAGCCCCCACCCTCGTGCTGGTTTCGCCTTCCAACCGCAAACAGCTGCATGTGTGTATGGTATGCCTTCTCTTTCTTGTTCGCGTACAGGTCTTGTCTTTTCGTTTTCGTAGTCTTTCTTGGTGCCATATTTCGCCAGCGCAAACCGAATATTTTTCAGCGGAGGTGATTGGATACTGCAAGTAAATACGATGCTCACCCATACTACGGTAGGTACAGGGTATCACCCGCATGTAGGAGTGTCAAGCTGTCGGAAGCTCCCTGCTGCACCCTTGAAGTGGAAGGGGAACGGCAGTCAGCCGCTACCAATGTTTCCCCTAGATTATGAAGCCAGCTGTGCGTGTAAAGGTGGGAGGAAAAGATTTGGCGTCTGGCATTAACCACGCGGGTGTTTACTGAACACGGTTTAAGAAACACGAACGAACGAGTTTAGTTCTGCTCAAGTATGTGTGATTACGGAAGAAAGCGTAACCCAGCACGAACTGATGTTACTCGCCCTGAACATGGCATAACGTTAGTTATTATGTGTAGTTGCAGCGTGAGATGACGCATTCACGCCTATATCTACTGTATCACAGAGTGTCCACAGAGTGTCAATCGAATTTCGCTTGCTGTAAGGCAGCGCTACGTTGTCCCTTCGAATGACTGTGGTAAACTCTGGTGCGCTATCATATGATACGCAATATAAAACATGATTTGTTTGTTCTGTTTTTTTCGCTTTTTTACCATCCGCTGTACGTGTATAGTAACATAGCAGAAACAAACCTCTAGATTACGCTAAAAGCTTCACTATCTGGTGCATCTAACAGAACCCAAACACGCCTCTTTATCAATAGCGTCACCACCTGGTGCCCTAACCCAACCTAACAAACTAATCTTACCTACTCTGCAGTTTTGCTTTCTCCACTGGTATTTCTTACGGACAGTACGTAGTGATCTGCGAGGGCAGTCCCAAACTCCAAAAATCATCCGCAAACCGTGTCGTATGCAGACATGATCTACAGTACCTCGTATAAACAACAAACAGATGCCTCACCTCAAACAATGGAGTCACACTCTAATCGCTAGCGGTCTCAGCATACCAAACCACGCATCGATCGTGTTTTTTTTGTCTGTTTATATTCCATTCAACTAATCGAATCGCCTCTCAGTCCGCCCCCTATCAAAAAACGTTATTCCTGTAGTACTAATGAATACGTAAAAACACTCACAATCATGCCGACACGAGGCGATAAAACTATTAACACCTACGAGTAGCGTACCTATATACGTACTCTACGTATATATGATGCGATACCACTTCTTCCCTCGACCGTACACACTGCCGCGCCAACTAATAGTACCCCGACCGTAACAACAGTCAAAAATAGGTTCACGTTTTGTACATTCAGTACTCTACACTATAGCATACCACCAAAACACGAAACTCGTGCCTATCTTTTATCTTTTCTTCGATATTTTCTCCTAAGCCGACCGGCAACCCAGACTAGCCCGAGACCCTCGTTCTCAGCTCAGATGTTACAACTGAAACCTGTTGTATATCAGGCACCAGGAATATTCTGTAGTACGGTCCGCTCCGACGGCAGCCAATATATACCGATTTGGTATTTCGCACCAAACCGACGTTTTTGTTCTTCTTCCAAAAACGGAGCGGTTGCCGCTCAAAACTATATACAAAGAGCCCCACACACAAATGTACAGCATGCTGACCGTGAAGGCAATGTGGCAGAAAGGAGGGAAGGGTGACAAAAACACAGGCGCACTCACGACACCGACTTTCGAGCCATCAACTGACACGACGTACCTCTATCTCTCTCTCGGTCTAGAAAAAAAGTATCACGCAGCTTGCAAAACGCTGAGAATATCGACCAACTGTTATGCCGAACTCACAGCTGACTGACGCGTTTGTAATACTCCACAAAAACAAAAAAACGGGAGGAGCCCGTTTCATTCTACTGCAGCACGCCAGGACAGAACGCGGACATGCTGCTTCGTCCGCACATCCGCAACGCCGAGGGAAAAGTTTCAAAGTTATGGCTCTACCCCCGTCAAGAAACAAAGAGCGTTTCGAGCCGACACTCGCACGCCCCCAATCCACACCGACCGACGTTTACATCACACACCTCCCGAGCAACGCCAACACAAGAACGACAAAAACCAACGCCCCTCTTCCCCCCGGCTTCAACCGGTTAGACTTGTGCAGCGCATGCGACACCGCCCGGCCACCCCCGTCCCCCCCCTTCGGAACGCACATGCGCAACTCCCGCTGCGTGTAGGCGATGCACCCGTTGGCGAGCCCGAGCTTCCCCTGCCAGATGTCCAACGCCCGCCGGAGAAATACCTCCGCTTCTTTCACGCGCCCGGTCTGCCGTACGCACACGCCGAGCTCGTGCAGGGTGACGGCCACGTACACGTTCGCGGGCCCCAGTTTGGACTCCTTGATTTCCAGGACGCGGCGCAATATGGCCTCCGCTTCCTGCTTCCTCCCCGCCTCGCGGACGCACACCCCCAGCTGGTGCAGCGTCCCGGCCAGCTGCACATCGTCCGGCCCCAGCCTCGCCCCCTCGATCTCCACAGCCCTCCTCAGGAGCTTCTCAGCTTCGTCGAGCCTCCCCGGCGCCAGTCTCAGCATGCCGGACGCCAGAGATCTCAGTCCATCCGCGGTGCTCTTCTCGCTCTCGTTGCCCCCTCCTCCTCCTCCTCCATCCTGCGCGCGGATTCTGGCCAAGGCGAGGTGGACAGTCTCGTACTCCCGCTGCCGCCACTCCTTCGCCTCCTTCGGGTTTTCCATTCTCTCGGCGCAGTTCCCGAGGTGCCAGAGCGTGTTCACGATGGTCGGGTCGTGGGGGCCCAAATATTGTCTCTCCACCCGGAGCAGCCTCTCGTACGCGACCTTCTCCCCAGCCCAGTCTCCCTTGGCGCATCGAAACCGCGCCACGGCCGCCAGAGACTCGCGGCAGAGAGGGTCCGAGTCGGCCACGCCCTTCAGCTCCTCCTCGTAGGGCCGGTGGCTCCCGCGCCAAGAGTCTTCCCCCACGCATTCCAGGGCCCACCACAGTCCCATCATCGCGAAGGTGTCCAGGGACCTGAGATATTCCAGGGAAGAGATGTGCTCCACCCACCGCTCCACCGCCGGCCCACGCACGTTCTCACGGTCCATGAGGCTATCCCTGGCAAAGCTTGAGTGCGCGTCGTGCATCCGGTACTTCCCGCCGCCCACTGCCCTCAGCACGGCCCACCGTTCCAGAGTCTCCACCACCTCTCCCACGGCCTCCTGGTCTTCCGCGCTGCCTTCCCTGTCGTACAGGAGGGCCGCTGCGTCTTTCACGTCGAAGGCGTGGCCGTCCGGGATGACCGCCAGAGACAGATACAGCCTCTGCACCCGGTCGTCGTCCGTGCCGGTAGCGAGGTGATCGAACCCCGCACGAAGAATGGCGCGCCGTTGTTTCGCGCGCGCATTGTCTTCGCCATCGCGGTCCGAATCGGACCCCCCCTCCGCCGCCCCCCCTCCCGCGTCCGCCCCCCCCCCCGCCAATAGCCCCACCTCTGCGAGCTTCGCCCCCGCCCCCTGTCCCCTCCCGGCCGCCGCCTCCACCGCTGCCGCCTTCTCCAGCTCGACGCGAATTTTCTCCGCAGATTCCGACCAAGCCAGGGGGTCTTCCCTGCCGCGGGTGGTGCTCCATCTGCCGACGAAGGCTAGGTCCATCGCCACGCGACCGCACAGCGAGGCGACTTCTTTGGCGGCCTCCGGCAGGTGGGACCCCGCCGGCAGCTCCGACGCTCCGATGAGCACGGACTCGGCGTCCTCCTCCGACATCTCGTCGATCACCACCGCCTCGCCGCACCCGCCCTCTACGAGTCGCTCGTCTCGGGTCGTCGTGAGGACCCACATCCCCGTCTTCCTTAGCCGCGCGACCACTTTCTTCTCCCAGACATTGTCCGCCACCAGCAGACACCTCAGTTTCTTCCCCCCCCCGTGGCGGCCTTCCATGACGTCCTTCGTGTACCCCGCGCCGCCCTTACTGCTGCTCGGAGGCTTTCCCAAGCTTCCCCCGATGTCTTCGTGCACCATTCTAGCGAGGTCTAACATCAGGGACGGGAGCCTCGCTTTGGCTCCCTTGTCCACGGACAGCCAGACGATGCCGTCAGAAAAAAACTCCTGCACTTCCGAGCTCCGGACGATCTCGGACGCCGCGGTAGTCTTGCCCGAGCCGCTGTCACCCACGAGCCCGACGTGGTGCGGCCCTCCCTCGCGGAAGAGGCCCTCGCACACGGTGTCCATGACGCGCTGCCGCTTTATGTGCCAGGTTTTTTGCGCCGGGGTCGCCTTGGGCACCTTGGCCAGTTTCGCTGGCGGCTTCGGCAGCCGGGTTAAGATTTGGTCTGCTTTTGTGTCAACGGTTGCCTGACGATCGGACGGAGAGGAGGGAGGTAACGAAAAGAGAGGTGCAATACGAACACGTTAGGATCTTGCTTAGGGTTATGATACACGCGTACATACCCCCTTGCAGGTTTCGTCAATTAGCCCTCATAGGACCCATACATACATTATCGTAACGCCAGCGAAAAAATAAGGGGGGGGGGGATGATTGATATTTTTGGCGTTGACGCGGACATCATGAATATGTTATTAAAATCGAAATCAGAGGTGGTAGTCAAAAGGCATGACCAATTAAGGAAAATTTGCGACGCAAATTCTGGCACCACGTACAGGGGGTGGACGAGCAGCTCCCTATCTCACTATTACGAGGGGCCGTATTAAATAGGACCTACGGTACACATATAAACTTTAGTATTCCGTACCCTTAACTGTACTATTAGCGATGATGATAGTGTACTACTTGTACGGTCGTGACACGGCGTCAAAGGGATCGCCCGCATCTGAGTTACCGCCACACTACAGAATGCAACAAGGGTGCGTATTTATTTACTTAGACTCGTAGAGATGTTCAGTATTTTACGCTGCATTTTGGTTTATATAGAAAATACTATGCCTAAATAAAGTTTCTCTCTTGTATAGAAAATAGTATGCCTAAATAAAGTGTCTCTTTTGTATAGAAAATAGTATGCCTAAATAAAGTTTATCTCTTGGGGAGACTTCTCGTACAGAGTGCAGAGTACCAGATAATGATACAGCCGCTTTTCAATAGCAGTATGACACGGCAATAACTGCAGTATCGCAGTTGCGTATCCGAATCAGGTACCAGGCACCAAGGTACCCAGGTACGATTACGACTATATTAATAGAGCAAAATAGCATCAGTCAGCGAGGGCCAGCGACGTGAATTCATGTTTGTATACTGTAAAGCAGAACCAAATATGTGTGTTGAGGGTATACGTTCGATTTCTGAAAAATAAAATTGTAACACAGGCAGCGCAAGCCAACGATGTCAATTAATATTTCCTTGTTTTCTGCGCACATACAACTACGAACACCAGACACACATGATTAATATTGTCCCCACAGAGCTTATCATGAAAAACGAGCATTCGAGCGTTCCCTGCTCCCTGTTATACGACACAACTCACCAAGAGCCCCTTGAGGTCGTTCACATCCCGCTCCACCGCCAGTATCCCCGCCAGGCCCATGTCATCCGTCAGCTCCCCAATCCGCTCGTGCATGCGCACGATCTCAACCTTGTCGCCCGAAGCTTTCAGGATCCGCGAGATCCTCGTTCGCAGGCTGAACCTCTCCACCAACCCGTGCACTTCCTCGATCATCTCGGCGAGAGGCGTGATGTCAACCTCCGACGGCGGGCTGCGCCTGCACTTGACAATGACGCAGGCGGTGATGCACGCGCAGCGCTGGTGCAGCGCATCGAGCGCCGCCTGGTTGCTCTTGATGGTGTCCACCTTGTCCCGGATGTTCTTGAGGGTCTTGAGAACCACGTAGATCAACGGAAAGTCCTGCCCGATGTCGACGACGAAGGCTGCCAAGTCTGACACGGCGGAGCCTATCCTGAGCGCGAGCCCAGGGGCGTCCGCCGCAACTTCCATCAGGCGGGAATCCATCCCTCCCTGTATGCACGTACCGGTAGCAGTCAACGGGCAATCAAAGAAGAAAAGTGTCGTGCAAAGAAAGATTTTGAGGTTTTTACCTACCGTGCGTACCTCGCCTTGTTGGTGAAATGAATACCTGGTACCTGGTACGAGTACGAAGCAAATCATATTTTTCTGGAAGTTGGATATTTTTTTTTTTCTCCACGAGCAACGAGGTATAAAAAAAGACCTGCAGCAAGCCTATGATGCAACAAACGATGCGCATTTTGTACCTGGTAGCTACGTTCCCATGAGGTAGGCCACTGCTGTAGACTAAAGCTACACGGGGTAGCGGGTAGCGCGTGGGTACGAGCTTCAGCGCTTCTACGGGTGTGTGTTGCTGGACAGCTGTACGTATAGCGCCGCACACAATCCGAAACCACGTGTCGCTGCTGGGTTCCTTGCTACGTTGCTGTGGTCTTGTTCAAACAAACGACTGAATTATTCCGTTTGGATCAGCACAAGTACTACGAGTACCAGTACATCAGTTTGTACTTATTAGATGCGGCTTCAGCAGACAAAGACACGATTCAGCGAACTGTACGCCTACGATATGATCGTAGGAGCACAAAGCAGACCGTAAACCATGTCACACCGCTCCTTCGTGTACAGGACAGCAGCAGCATCGCGCCCGGTGCTCACGTAGCTGGATCGCGATTCAAACATACGTTTTTTTAACATGATCGTACCTTGTTGTGCTGACGACCTGCTTGCTCGCTGCTGTTTACGCCACCAGCAGCAAGAGTCCAGCCGCGGGCTCCGATACGCTGCAGACACGTATACCACCAAGCGATAAGAAGCTACCGACACCACGGCTTGCTTGGTGGGAGGGCGCGCCCGGTGCCAAAGCAAGCAGGGAACTTGTGGGTTATGTTGTACGAGTAAGTGCTCTACAGGACCAACAACAACAGCAGTAGTTTTTGTCTATACCAAGTCTATACCAAGTCTATACTCGTAGTTTTTTGTGACATTTTTTTCTGAGCTATCTCATAGACTGTCAGAAGGAAATGAAACTTATATTACTTGTTATTAGTACAAAAACGGCGGTTTCATTTTATTTTTTTCCATTTTTATTTTATTTTTTTCCATTTTTATTTTATTTTGTTCTGTTTTTCTTTTTTATTCGAGTGTTTTGTTGTCCTTGGTGTTGTCCCATCATGTTTTCTTCCGATACACGACAGGAGAAGAAGCAAAAGCTACGTACCAGCAGGGTACGTAAAAGCGAACCCTTCTTCCTGAAACTGCCATGATCCGTTCATACAGCTAACAGAAAGACGAGTGTAACTGGAGAGAAGGCATGTCGTGGGGTAACGTGTTTCCCCTGTGATGCGCAGGCCTTCGCGTTGAGAGACGGTACGAACATACAGCAGAATGTCGACGTGGATCCTAGGCGATTTCAAATGTTCGATAACAATTCTGTTTTTCTTTGTCATTCAATTTTGAATTGATAATAAAAAAAATAGCGAAAAACGAATTCACACCCAACCCCACATACGACGTAGCCAGCCGTACTCATAGCCAAGACGACAACTCGATCAAATCGAGCTACGTACGCGCACGTATTATATGGCATCTATCTACTATGCACGCGTACGGATACATTATAAGTACCTGGCACAGAGTACCAGGGATGAACATGGCCCGGGCAAAACGCACAACATACAGTCAGTACAAGATACAAGATACAACCGACAAGATACACCCCTGGGATATGAATTTCCGAACCGATTTTCTCGAACATATCCAAAAATCAACACACATGGAAAAATATTTGGAACGATCTCATCAACATATTTTCCCATATAGGTAGACGAATGGATGAATTGCATATTGCTCGACGTGTGTGTTTGCACTTTATCCCCCTCTCTCTCTCTCCTCCCCGCTGTCGAGGAAATCAGCTTGCTTGCTTGGACAAGTCCTTATGTATATCCTTCCGAGGGTCGTGTATGTCATCCTCTTCATCTTGCCTGTTTACACGGTGGTAGTACGCACGTACGACGTACGTAGTATGTTTATGTGTATGTATGCACACGACTTGTCATCAGCGGCGCGCGGGACATTTTGGTCCTGGCTGTGACGGACGTTCACTTGACATTCCCTTGCTTGGATGTTGCTTGCTAGCTTTGATGTCGGTTGGAGGGCTCCTATCTGCCACACACAGCTGACAGAAGAAGAAGGAGGCGTGAACCGCAAACAGCACGTTGACCCCAAAAACGGTTTCAGAAAAAAAGTTACGTCACACTCGTCGTATATATCGGAAAGATCACCGATCGATCCCCACTTTTACTTACTACGTAATCAATTATCTAGATATTTCTGCAGCGCAGATACATTCAATTATTCCTGTTATGATGTACCTGGTATGATCTGGCTCGTGCTTCCGGGTGGGGGGCGAATAATCTGCATGCATGATGCATGCATGTGATCTTCTAACTTTAAGCACACATGTTTGCTGGGTTGGGTCTGTACAAGTATGCGTATACTGTAGATCCTGCACAACATCTATCTCGTAACGGCAGATTAGGACTCCATGATCTAGATCGCGACATATAGTAACGGCAGTTTATAGGATCCCATGATCTAGATCGGGACATTGTGCGTAACGGCAGGTTAGGATCCCGTGATCTAGATATGTGACCTGTCCGACCTACTATACTGTAGTAAATGAAAATGAAATGGAAAAGGGGCCGAATTACACTAGAACTTCTACAGTCAGTACTAAGGACCGCCGGCGATTGATCATTGATTGTTTCGTTCGACCAATCACGATAAAACCAAGAGGGGATCACACCAACAAACACACAGTTATTGACGACAAAACTAAATAGTTATCGTATACCATCAACCATCAACACCCTGTTGTGCGAGATCCTATAATAATAGCGACCGCTACCTCGTACATATATATAACATATACACTGTATAGCAGGGCCATGTGCTTGCCCTGCTGTTCCCTAGGTGTTAACATTCAAGGTTGGACGGAGGTATGGACGGAGGTGTATACTCGTACGTATAATATGTTTTTTTAGTTATGCTTGGGGCTGCAAAAAAGCGGCCAAAAACTACCACTATTGTAGGTACACAACAAAACGGCTGATTCTTCGGAAATATCTCCTACCCCACCCACCAGCCCGGGGTGTTTGCTTCGTGCTTCGTGTTAAGGACTACTACTACTACTGTAAAGATTATTAAGGACTACGGACTGAATGGCCGATGCTAAACTGTGGTCATCACAGGCAGTGTATAGTAGAGTTCGCCAGTTATTCGATGCCATGGTACAACGATTGACGTACACAGGCAGTGTCGTACGAGACAAGAGGCTGTTCAATGGCTGACTGGATCTGATTGGCTTGGGGTAAGGTTAGGGTTTGGGCTACTTATTCCATTGGTATCGCACACACAGTAGTGATCCCAACCATATTGTCGAATACCAGGAATATACCAGGTAGTAACTGCCAAGTTCCCGTCGATCATCATACCAGGTAAAATATACCTGGTATGCATGTTTTGATGTTTTGATGTTTTGATGTTTTGATGGTTTGATATGTTGATGTTTTGACATTTTGATGTTTCGACATTTTGCTGTCTTGACATTTTGATGTTTTCATATTTTGATGTTTTCATATTTTGATGTTTTCATATTTTGATGTTTTCATATTTTGATGTTTTCATATTTTGATGTTTTGCCCGCCGAAGTCCCAAAAGGGTGGAACAACAAAAAGCATGCAACTCTGGCCAGCAATATAGCCCCCGTTTGAACTGTTTAAGTGAATATCAAACGTATCTAATATTATCGGCCATTATATCCTTAACCCCGTAAGAACTGGTCCCACGAATTTGGGGACAAAGTACTTGAAATTAGTGTCGGACATTTTTTCAGTTCTGAATGGGTTAACAGTATGTCAGATCCTGAAAAAATAACGTATGCCGGCTCTGCAACAACAACACCGACGACCCTGTGCAACGCAATATAGCTAGCCCATCAGTAGCAAGGTCGACCCTGCAACATGGGCCTTGTCCAGCGTGAAGCCCTGCTGTCTGCGCAACAACGCACGCCTGCCTTTCGTGCGAGCGAGGGGACCGGACTACTTGAAGAACTGTGGCACCAGCTCTCTGAGCCAAGACGCATCGACGGCTGTGACGGTCTTGATGAACTAAGCGCGGACGGCAGAGGAAGAAGAAGAAGAGCGCGAAAAAAAGGAAACAAATAAAAAAACGACAAACAACGGAAGACAAACAAAGTGGTGAGCTTAAGCTTAAAATAACTACCAATCCGCCGGAGGTTTAAAAAACAAAAAGCACGATGAACGACGAAACAAGAACCATGAACTTAAGACCCCCTTTTTCGGCACAAACGACTTGGAAATAGTGTGGGATTATTGTTTTCGGTAGCAAAACGGTCATAACCCCCGTTCAGAACCGCACCTATTTTTTCGGGGACAAAAACAAAAACAAAACAACTTGGAATTAGTTTGGGATCATTTTTTTCGTCAGCTAAAGGTCTTGCCAAATACCTGCTACCTGATATGAATGTATGAATGTATGAATACCACTCTGGCGTGAATGTAACGACCGGTACGTATTGATTTGTATACCCCAACCATCCTTATAATTCCGCCCGGAGTACAGAGGAAATCGCAAAACAAATAATAGAAACAAACAACGGCGAAAAGCCAACCGAAAAGGGGGTTCACTGCATTCCAACGGAGGCGTCCAGAGGACAAAAGACGAGGGGGGCGCGTAGTTTTGGGCATGCCATGCTCTAACATCAAATAGCGTTCACGGGGAGCGTGCACAGCAACGACTTCTACGTGCGTAAGGTATAGATTTGTTGTAGGTAATTAGTCGCGTGTACGAATCTCCGTTTGTTTCGTCACGAAGTATACTCTAATTTGTGTCCGGTATACGTGACATTGAAAAAAAGCCGTGTTCGATGGTAATGTTTTATTTTCTTTCCAAATTGTCAACATTTACCGCCTCCGGATGCTCGCAAGAAAAACACACTTTGATCTTTGTCAATATATAACAGTGCCAGGTATAGTCTAACAAGTTAGTAAGTGGTATTTAGTTCACTCTGTCCCGAAATATAAGCACCTTTTGGATGACATATTAATATAAAAGGTGCATATTATGTATTTTCCCTCCGACAATGCATCGTACATGTTCCATTCCGACTTAACCAATTGAGAAATATGGAAACTTGCGAAATTGGCAACTAGAAAAAACATCAAAACAGTTTATACAGGACTTTTTTCACCCCAAGACTCACGTCGCGACTGGTGGACAGGAGCTCGGTGTACACGACACACTTGGCGGGGGGATTCCTTCTCCACAAAGACGAGGAAGGGTGGATTTGTGCCTCCCTAAGGGCGGGGAGGGCGGGAAAGAAAAAGAACGAGGGAAAGCAAAAAAACGCGGTTCAAAATCGGCATTACACAAAAAAGCAAAAAAGTAAAAAAAACAAACAAACAAACAAACAAACAGGGTGCGAGCGGAAAGGGAGAAACAAAAAGCAGACAGACAAAACAAAAAACAAGACGAAAAAACGAAAATGAGAGGTAAGAACGAAATAACATGAAACAAAACGTCATCACACAAAAAACTAACAAAAAAAAATAACTCGTACCAGGTATATACATACGTATAATATAAAGGGGTTGAATACATACCAGGTGTTAAGAGAACCCTGCTGACTGCTCATTGCTCATGCACAAAAACAAATGCGAACAGACGTATCATACGTTACCGTGTACGGTACTAATTTGATCCTAAATATAAGGATATAAATGTACAAAAGGGTCAGAGGGCTAACATTAATTTGGAATGATCCTTCGAGGCCAGAATCGCACCCGATAATGCCTGTTAGGTGAACCAGGGGCTGCGTTACTCTGAGATCGTTTCTTCGCCCTGCTTCAGATAATCCAGCAGTATCTTTGTGCCTGTTCTTCCTCTCATATAGTGTGGGTCGAAACAATGGCATCACCTCCCGCGGCCGGTGGTGTCCACCCTCCCATACTATTAACGGTCGTTACCTATGATGGGACGTCATAATGCCTGAGGTCTAGAAGACAACACACACCCTAGGACGAACTTCCGAGCTGATTTAGTCGGCAATGGGTATCATAAGAGCACAAACGTCGACCGATATCGACGAGATAGTTCCAACGCCACCTTGTTTCGGAGAAAGCCGGATCGGAAATTCGTTCTAGGGGGTGCGTTATCTTGTCATATTGGTTACAGTATACGGTATACACCTTATACTCCGAAGCAAAAACTACCTGCCGAAAATTAGGACATCCCCCTTCAAGCGTGCCATGAGCAAACTACAGAACACAGCGTAAACATCCCTCTTTACTACTGAAACTATACGACGGCACACGGATTCCAAGTACATTTCCCGCCACCTTTACTACTACCAGGTAAAGTATTTAATACTTATACCACTGATTTCAAGGGGGTATTGCCATGTGAACCCTGCTCTACATACCTACCAAGAACTAAAAAATGATGCTAAAAAATGACGACACGCTCAACACAACTCGCGCAATAAAAAAACATGAAATGTACGAGTAAACTTGCCTGCCGCCCACGAGGGTACGGTAGCACCCTCGACCCCCCCCTCCGCTGGTGGCGGCCTGCCTCATAGCCACGTTAGAGAAAAGCCCGGCCACTAGACACCGGAGATATTGCGAGGTCTCCGCCTGGCAAGACTCCTGCAAACCCAAGGGAATCAGCCCCGAGTTGGACGCGTGGTGAGATAGGGTTAGCACAGGGCACCTACTGCTGTAATATATGTATTATATGTACCCCTTTGGGCGTGAATATACGGACCTTTTAGACAGGAATGTTAATACCAAGTGTTCCTTACATTTCCGTCGAAAGTGGAATACTTTTGTACAATAGTACTATTGCGGAGGACCATAATAAATAGGACAAAATATTGCTACTGTAGTAAAAATAGGTAAATATCTACCGGTAGGTTTTTCTGTTTACCGTATATAGGTCCCCTATTATTTACTATGGTTCCCTGAAATAAGACAAGCAACAGGATTGGGCGAGACCGTCAAAACCGGAAAACTGATCACAATTCGAGGTTTTGTGGCCTATAGAACACGGGAGAACAGAGTACTACAGGGCGTGAAAACATTCGGGGGATGTATGGTTTTTGGGTAAATCGTGGGTTCTGATTATGTACCATCAATAGTATTCCTATGCAATATTACAGGGGATTGCCTGCTCTATACGGAGAAAACCATGATTGATACGTAATGCCATACGAATAACCAAACGTTCCTTGCATTTCCAGAGTGGTATTCAAAGTACCGGCATCCACCCAAGGAGTACTTAAACAATTCCATACTGTACCTGGTACGTAGGTATTCTGTGTTACGCACTGGTGTAGTTGAGATAGGCCAGCATACAGGCACAGACACATTGTTTACCATTGTACTCGTATAACTAAAGTGTCCTTTTATTTCCGGACAGAGAGGTAATAACATAACAATAACATCCCAGAGAATAACTACAATAGACAATGGGGCTGTGCATCCGATAGAGGTAGCACAATTTGGCTCAAATGTTTTCTGAATGGCCTATTACCCCTTATAGGACTGGAGTCCCGTTTTGGGGACATATTACTTAGAATTAGAGTGGATTGTCCCCAAAACGGGACTGCAGTCCTAAAGGGGTTAACGGCTCCTCCACCCAAACTCGTCGGAAAGTCATCTACAGTACGCTTTTTGGTATACCTAGGCTATCTACAGTATCTACAGTATCTACAGTATCTACAGTACGCTTTTTGGTATACCTAGGCTATCTACNACCTACTGCTGTAATATATGTATTATATGTACCCCTTTGGGCGTGAATATACGGACCTTTTAGACAGGAATGTTAATACCGAGTGTTCCTTACATTTCCGTCGAAAGTGGAATACTTTTGTACAATGGTACTATTGCGGAGGACCATAGTAAATAGGACAAAATATTGCTACTCGTACTGTAGTAAAAATAGGTAAATATCTACCGGTAGGTTTTTCTGTTTACCGTATATAGGTCCCCTAATATTTACTATGGTTCCCTGAAATAAGACAAGGAACAGGATTGGGCGAGACCGTCAAAACCGGAAAACTGATCACAATTCGAGGTTTTGTGGCCTATAGAACACGGGGGAACAGAGTACTACATGGCGTGAAAACATTCGGGGGATGTATGGTTTTTGGGTAAATCGTGGGTTCTGATTATGTACTATTAATAGTATTCCTATGCAATATTACAGGGGATTGCCTGCTCTATACGGAGAAAACCATGATTGATACGTAATGCCATACGAATAACCAAACTTTCCTTGCATTTCCAGAGTGGTATTCAAAGTACCGGCATTCACCCAAGGAGTACTTAAACAATACTGTACCTGGTACGTAGGTATTCTGTGTTACGCACTGGTGTAGTTTAGATAGGCCAGCATACAGGCACAGACATTGTACATTGTTTACCATTGTACTCGTATAACTAAAGTGTCCTTATATTTCCGGACAGAGAGATAATAACATAACAATAACATACCAGATAATAACTACAATAGATAATAGGGCTGTGCATCCGATAGAGGTAGCACAATTTGGCTAAAATATTTTCTGAATGGCCTATTAACCCTTATAGGACTGGAGTCCCGTTTTGGGGATATATTCCTTAGAATTAGAGTGGATTGTCCCCAAAACGGGACTGCAGTCCTAAAGGGGTTAACGGCTCCTCCACCCAAACTCGTCGGAAAGTCATCTACACTATCTACACTATCTACACTATCTACACTATCTACACTATCTACACTATCTACACTATCTACACTATCTACACTATCTACAGTACGCTTTTTGGTATACCTAGGCTATCTACAGTAGGCTATCTACTATGTACTATGTACAGTACATTGCTCATCGGGCCGAGGTATAGAGCTCCTATACTATAATCAAGATAACCAAGTTACCACCCTCAGAAAAAAGCGGTGCACCTCTCCTGTACTATAATCAAGTTAAAAAAAATGGGTCCATCGTGGGTTCTGATCACTAGTATGTACTATTAATAGTATTAATAGTACGAACTATTAATAGTATTAATAGTATGTACCAATAAAAAATTCGTCGAGCCACAAACACGCCAGTCAGATACAAAAAAAAAAACGCAGGGCTCCGCAAAATTACCGGACACAACTGTTTGCAATACCTAGCCAACTAATAGCCAACCAATGGCCAACTAATAGCCAACTAATAGTCAACTAATAGCCAACTAATAGCCACCTAATAGCCAACTACTAGCCAACTAATTATCAGTCGGCAGCTTGTAGTCATGTCCATTCACAGCCCTACAGCAGTACTACCAGGTAGTCATTACTGAAGGAGTGGGTACACCATTATAGGCGTCCGGTACAACGGTATTCCCTGGTATAGCTGTTGACAGGCATACCACCCAGATACAGACACAAAGAGACAGTTACGCGACGATCTAAAATCCGTATCAGGTACAGCACGCAGTACGCGCGATCAAAATATCAACACACAGCTTGCACAGATGAGTCTCGACGAACTTCTCGATCTTGCCGCTGGTGCTTTCCGTCATAATATGATCTAAAACCCGCCGTACATGCGATCCAAGCATCATATGACATCACATATGTACAGTTTGCACAGATGGGTTTCGACGAAATTCTCTATCTCACCGCTGATGTTTTATTTGTTTTTGATTTGTAATAAATACCTCAGGGTCGATTCTCCATCGCTCGCGCAGGATCTTGGCGAGCTGCTGGCGAACATCGATCGCTCGCACTACCGACCGGCCGTTCACAAAATTCCGTCGACACCAAGTCGGGTCCTTCCGCTCCTGGTGGTGCCGACGGACCGACCGACGGACGGACGGACGGGCGGACGTGACACGCGAGGCAAACCAGGAAAAGGACGGGGAAAAAATAAAGCGATTCGTACTTGGTAAATATGTAGGCGAAAACACTACAATCAAAAATAAATAAGAGAGTAGACTGAGGGAAAACAAGGAAAAAAACGATGAAAAAAGGGGAAAAGGAACAAGGAAAAAGGAGGAAAAAAAAAAGATAAAACAAGAAAAGATACACAAAGGGAGGAAAGGGGGGAAAGAGAAGGAGAGAGAGGAACAGGCCAAGGGCTAAAACAGGTGGAAAATTGAACAAAGGGAGTATGGAGATTGTGGAGCGGTCTTGCGAAAAAAAAAGACAAGGAGCCATGCAAGCGTTTAGGAAAAGCGAAACTCTTCGGTAGCTCAAGCGGGTTGAAGCTACGGCACGTCATGCCGTACCATGCCATACCATACCATACCATACCATACTCTACCCTACCCTACCCTACCCTACCCTACCCTACCCTACCCTACCCTACCATATACCAGATCATGTCATGCCATCCCATCCCATCCCATGACATCCCATCCCATCTCATCCCATCCCATCCCATCCCATCCCACCCCATCCCATCCCATCCCATCCCATCCCATCCCATCCCACTCCAACCTACTCCACCCCATATCACCCCATACCATACCATACCTTTAGGAAACCCTCGTAGACTCGTAGGAGCGTGGGCAGGTCGCCCTCGTAAGCAGCGAAGGCTCTATGCGCCTCGTCCGCTGCCCGCCTAGCCTCCTCCTGCTCAAGTTTTTGTCAGTTTTCGCGAGGAGAAAAAAAACAAGTTGAAAAAAAAGTCAAAAACAGGTACCACCATACAGCAATCAGTATTTTATAGAAGAACCGGAGGGGTTTCGACGAGGGATGTGTGGCGTTTTCGACGAAAACCGTGCTATTACGAGGAAACATAGTACTAATAGTAGTAGTAATCATAACCTAATATGGTGTTTAAACGTAGGGGGATACATGGCTTTTAGGTACCATCGTGGGCTTTGATTATATATACTGTAGTATTACTATGGCCCCCCAGAATAGCAAAGACCTTTACAGCACATGACTGGAAATGTGCAAACATAGCTCGATGACGTACAAAAGTTTTAAGAACACGTACGGGAAAAGGAGCAAGCCTTATGACGGGAGGCATCTTAATCATATTACTGTCTAATACGACCTACGGTATACGCCAAAACCCATCAGTGTATATTTACCTATTTTCACTACCCATAACAATATTAAGTCCTACCGGTATTTACTATGGTCCTACGTAATAGTACTACGGGTACAGTGGTGCGAGATTCCTGGATAGGCGCAATCAACATTACTCAGATGACGGAAAAATCGCCATGCAAACAGTTATAAATGCTAGGATTTCCGTCTGCGAAGCTAGTGCTCCCCCCCACTCACCACTCCCCAACCCCCCCACTCTCCCTCACTGCCCACCCCCCACCCCTCCCCCCTCCCACCCGAAACGTTTCTGGCAGGAATAAGTGGACACCTCGGACGAATCTAGGAATCTGCTGTAATCTGGGATGCCGCACCGGGCGAAGGTTCTACATCTCGGGCAGATCATCTACAGATCATATAGATAACCCACTTCATCATCTACATATTTCATGGCAGATAAATCCCTGATCTGTATGATCTGTATGATCTGTATGATCTGTACGATCTAGCTCCTGTTGCCGGGTGGGAGCCGTATATTCTGCATTATCTAGCACATATTTCCTGGGTTGGGTCTGTACAATACACATCATGATCAGATCTTGCCCAGCACATCATAACGGCAGTTTACTGTAGGATCTAAATGATCTGTAGGCGATCTGTAGATGATATGTCTGTCCGACGTGTGGAACCTCTATAGCGGGGGGGGCATAGTAAATAGGACCAAATAGTGTTAATAAAAATAGTCAAATATATAGGTTTTTGGGTGTACCGCAGGTCCTATTTACTACGGTCCACCGTAATACTACTAGTACTAATAAACCATACATCCACGGTTTTGGGTACAAAACCACTTATAATTACAGCAGTGGTGTGGACTGTTTTACGGCATCATAAAGCGAAAGGGTTAAATAAGCGGCGTCGCGGTGTGCTGTGCTATGCAGGAACACATAATTCGCCGACAACAAAACATGCTCACCCACCTTGGGGGGATAGAAGAGCAGGTTCTCCGCCGACAAACATGCCACGGTGGTCAAAACCTCCTTCACGCACGCGAATTGGGGCTCTGCCGACCTGAAACAAACATGGAGGGAATGGAGGCGATGGAGAGAGAGAGAGCAGCCACGGCAATTTAAGATGGGTAAATTTGAGCGCGCTTGGGGAGAGTGGGGTCTGACTGAGCGAGCGTGTAAGCCTTTTAGAGCTTCAACCGCACCACAGCTTTTTAAGACTATCTACAAACACACCTCGGACAGATCAAACAGATCATATAAATCTTTCAGGGAAGATAAGTTCCTGACCTGTATGATCTGTATGATCTGTATGATCTAGCTCATGTTGCCGGGTGGGAGCCACACAATCTGCATGGTATAGGGGACCTATTTCCTGAGTTGGACCTGTACTACTAATATACACATTCTGTACAGTAAAAATCAAAACGGCAGGGTAGGACCTAAATAACCTGTAGGTGATGTACGAGCTGTAGATGATCAATCTGTCAGACGCACCAACTACTCGGAAGCAGCGCAGCCAGCAGGGCGCGTACATACCACGGTAGGGGGCACGTAGCACTTGAAATTTGAAATCTTCTCGGGTCATGTCATGACCCTACCCCACGTTTTTGGAATATCACGGGTCGGGTCGGGCCGGGTCGGCTCAGGAGGTTTTAAAACATCTCACGGGTCGGGTCGGGTCGGGTCACCTTCGACCCTCGAGCAGTGAGCAGCCGTGGAAACTTCTGAGAGTGGTCGCTTGTAAAGCTCTACTACCTTACCCAACAACCGGCTGTGAGAAAAAATAGATGGACTGGACAAACCCGGGGGTCCGGTCAACGCTGTCGATGCCGGGGGACCGCTTGCGACCCTGTCAAGCGAGGTCTTGACTGGCAGAATTCTTCTTTCATTTCCGTTCATCTGCGCATGCGTGTTATCAGATCTGCGACAGATGTGTACGTACGACTCTGTCCTTTACAATGGGCTGCTACACACATGTGCCAGGTACAGGGATCAAACACGAAACATGTAGTAAAATACACTCAATATACATAAAAGTCCAAGGGTACGAAACATATACTAAAAGACACTTACACTACGTACAAAAAAATCCAATTGTGCAATGGTTGGTTAGCTCCAGCCCGTCTGTCCGTGAGACATGTATGGGCTCAAAAGGTGCAACGCCTAATTGCAACCCCTCTTACTTGCTGGCCCTTTCTTAAACCGTAGCAAATACTTGAAATTAGAGTGGGATATTCTTACTGAGTAATATATATACTTATATACCATTCTCACCCAACCGCAAAAAAAGAGGATTAGAAATTCTCGTTCGCTTTGCTCACCCAAATTTATCGCGGTAGCTCGTTATAAACACTACAGCACACAACACACACCCCGTACCTGGTAGTGTAAGCACTAAAGACCGAAACGTCATACAAATCACGCAAACCATGCACTAAAAATACTGAAGCATAAAACATAGCAGCAGTATGCTTTGTATTCAACGAGCTGGAAGTGCGCGACGGCTGAGTCTAGCTAATACGGAGGGCTATGAGTAAGTAGCACCAAATTTTGTTAGTACAAATAGGTAAATATACACCAAGTACGTTTTTGTGTATACCGTCGGTCCTATTTAGTCGTATTTAGTCGTATTTAGTCGTTTTTACCATGATCCCCCGTAAAAGTGACAGCACCGTTCCCGCTATATCCAGGGCATGCAGCATGGCCAGATCATACAAACCATACACATCATATAAATGCTACGCTAAAACTACATATATAGCATCATCGATCACATGTAAATCATACAAACAAAACAAACATTACACTAACGCTACATACCATCAACACTCAAACAAATCATACAAATCGTACACTAGAACTAGCATAAACACAGCAGCAGCATTCGTAGTACCTGACGAGCAAGTACGCGGAGGCCGGGTCGAGCGGCAGTACCGTCATCTTCTTGCCATCCGGAGTGACATCTCCCGCTTTGTCCAGGGCCCCCAGCATGGTCAGATCATACAAATCATACAATCCATACAAACTCTACACCAACATTACCTGCAGTAACATCAACAATCATACAAATCATACAAAAAATTACACTAAAACTACATACCATCAACAATCATACAAATCATACACTAGAACTATTAGCATAAACACAACAGCAGTATTCGTAGCACCTGACGAGCAAGTGCGCAAAGGCCGGGTCGAGCGGCAGCACTGCCATCTTCTTGCCATCCGGAGTGACATCTCCCGCTTTGTCCAGGGCCCCCAACATGACCAGAGTCTTGAGGGCCTTCAGCACCGCGGCACGGCTAGGCGCGGTGACGTAGTCGAAAGTCGAAGGGTCTTGTACCCCCATGACCTTCAGCTGGAGAACGACCTGTCGCCAAAATTGTCAGAAGACGGAAAAATTGTACATCAGTCACATCACACCTTGATGAACTCTCACACTAAAACTATTAAATAATAGACTACGAGTACACTGAAGTACACATTGAGGTCCTAGACGGCTGTCCGTCACGGGCCTAAACCGCCTTCCCCACACTAAAGCCAGTACATTAAGACTCTAGACGTACGTCCGTTACAGGCCTAAACTGCATTCCCTACTTTTGACCTATGAATAGTATATTAAGTCTAGACGGCCGTCTGTCACAGGCCTAAACTGCCTTTCCCACCCTAAAACCAGTACATTGAAGCCCAAGACGGCCGTCCGTCATAGGCCTGAACTGACGTCCCCACACTAAAACTAGTATATTAAGTCTAGACGGCAGTCCGTCAGTCCTAAACCGCCTTCCCCATATATATTAGCCTGTGACCATTCGTCGGTGGGTCGAGGGCCGCGATCGCTGCCTGCTGGGCCATTTTAGCCTGTTTAGGTTGTTTTTGTTGTTTTTTTCGGGCATAATTCAAGTCCCCTTCCAGATTTGTTTTTTGAGTCTGTCTTGCTTGCTTTGCGGCGTCACAGGCTACATTATGGCGCTGGGCTTCTACGTGACAAAACAACCCTGGCAGGACAACGACAATAACAACGACAACAACAACATCAGCAACAACGTCAACAACATGAAACATCAACTCCAACCCCATCACCCCCAAAAACAATAACTTCAACAAAACCTCAACATCCACCCCCCCGCTTCCATCGCCACCACCGCCATAAGCAACACCCCCACCACACACCCCCGGGCGTTATGTACCACGCGCGAAGGCCCTCCACCCACCTGCGCTAGATTGACCCTCAAAATCTCCGGGGTCGGCGCGTCTCCCAGTTCAAGGTACGCGTCTTCCCTGCATCAAGCGCGACCACGGACAGACAGACACAGACACAGACAGACAGACAGACAGACAGACAGACAGACAGACAAACGTGTCAGTAACGTTCCATCACGCCCGAACAGCAAGCGACAACCCTTTGCTGTACGGAAAGTGGTACACTTCGAATATACAGTATTGGAGACAAAACAGCTTGGTTAATAGCATTTGTTTTTTCAATTTTCGCATTGAAAAAAAAACGGCTTTTAATTCAACCCCTTCAGAACTACGGTGGACCGAAGTTTTCCGCGACAAATTACTAGAAAATAGAGTGGGATTACTTTTGCAGCAGAAAAAATGGGTTAAGGCGTGTTGCGGCAACCGGGTTCCCACCGAAAAAGGCGGTACTATACGCCCGGGGCCTCTCGCCCTCCCCTC
>MEHQ01001158.1:597874-613629 GCA_008828725.1 Saccharina japonica | reverse complement strand
ATTTCATGGCAGATAAATCCCTGATCTGTATGATCTGTATGATCTGTATGATCTGTACGATCTAGCTCCTGTTGCCGGGTGGGAGCCGTATATTCTGCATTATCTAGCACATATTTCCTGGGTTGGGTCTGTACAATACACATCATGATCAGATCTTGCCCAGCACATCATAACGGCAGTTTACTGTAGGATCTGTATGATCTGTAGGCGATCTGTAGATGATATGTCTGTCCGACGTGTGGAAACTCTATAGCGGGGGGGGCATAGTAACTAGGACCAAATAGTGTTAATAAAAATAGTCAAATATATAGGTTTTTGGGTGTACCGCAGGTTCTATTTACTACGGTCCACCGTAATACTACTACTAGTACTAATAAACCATACATCCACGGTTTTGGGTACAAAACCACTTATAATTACAGCAGTGGTGTGGACTGTTTTACGGCATCATAAAGCGAAAGGGTTAAATAAGCGGCGTCGCGGTGTGCTGTGCTATGCAGGAACACATAGTTCGCCGACAATAAAACATGCTCACCCACCTTGGGGGGATAGAAGAGCAGGTTCTCCGCCGACAAACATGCCACGGTGGTCAAAACCTCCTTCACGCACGCGAATTGGGGCTCTGCCGACCTGAAACAAACATGGAGGGAATGGAGGCGATGGAGAGAGTGAGAGCAGCCACGGCAATTTAAGATGGGTAAATTTGAGCGCGCTTGGGGAGAGTGGGGTCTGACTGAGCGAGCGTGTAAGCCTTTTAGAGCTTCAACCGCACCACAGCTTTTAAAGACTATCTACAAACACACCTCGGACAGATCAAACAGATCATATAAATCTTTCAGGGCAGATAAGTTCCTGATCTGTATGATCTGTATGATCTGTATGATCAGTATGATCGAGCTCATGTTGCCGGGTGGGAGCCACACAATCTGCATGATATAGGGGACCTATTTCCTGAGTTGGACCTGTACTATTAATATACACATTCTGTACAGTTAATCAAAACGGCAGGGTAGGACCTAAATAACTATAACCTGTAGGTGATCTAGCTGTAGATGATCAATCTGTCAGACGCATCAAATACTCGGAAGCAGCGCAGCCAACAGGACGCGTACATACCACGGTAGGGAGGTACGTAGCACTTGAAATTTGAAATCTTCACGGGTCATGTTCATGACCCTACCCCACGTTTTTGGAATATCACGGGTCGGGCCGGGCCGGGTCGGCTCAGGAGGTTTTAAAACATCTCACGGGTCGGGTCGGGTCGGGTCGGGTCACCTTCGACCCTCGAGCAGTGAGCAGCCGTGGAAACTTCTGAGAGTGGTCGCTTGTAAAGCTCTACTACCTTACCCAACAACCGGCTGTGAGAAAAAATAGATGGACTGGACAACAAACCCGGGGGTCCGGTCAACGCTGTCGATGCCGGGGGACCGCTTGCGACCCTGTCAAGCGAGGTCTTGACTGGCAGATTTTTTTTTTCATTTCCGTTCATCTGCGCATGCGTGTTATCAGATCTGCGACAGATGTGTACGTACGACTCTGTCCTTCACAATGGGCTGCTATACACATGTGCCAGGTACAGGGATCAAACACGAAACATATAGTAAAATACACTAAATACACATAAAAGTCCAATGGTACGAAACATATACTAACAGACACTTACACTACGTACAAAAAAATCCAATTGTGCAATGGTTGGTTAGCTCCAGCCCGTCTGTCCGTGAGACATGTATGGGCTCAAAAGGTGCAACGCCTAATTGCAACCCCTCTTACTTGCTGGCCCTTTCTTAAACCGTAGCAAACACTTGAAATTAGAGTGGGATATTGTTACTGAGTAATATATATATACTTATATACCA
The DNA here is from genome assembly GCA_008828725.1 of Saccharina japonica. Taxonomy (NCBI): domain Eukaryota; class Phaeophyceae; order Laminariales; family Laminariaceae; genus Saccharina; species Saccharina japonica. The sequence continues at coordinate 611,770 of MEHQ01001158.1, read as the reverse complement.
CTCTCACCCAACCGCAAAAAAAGAGGATTATAAATCCTCGTTCGCTTCGCTCACTCAAATTCATCACGGTAGCTCGTTATAAACACTACAGCACACAACACACACCCCGTACTTGGTAGTGTAAGCACTAAAGACCGAAACGTCATACAAATCACACAAACCATGCACTAAAAATACTGAAGCATAAAACATAGCAGCAGTATGCTTTGTATTCAACGAGCTGGAAGTGCGCGACGGCTGAGTCTAGCTAATACGGAGGGCTATGAGTAAGTAGCACCAAATTTTGTTAGTACAAATAGGTAAATATACACCAAGTAGGTTTTTGTGTATACCGTAGGTCCTATTTAGTCGTATTTAGTCGTATTTAGTCGTTTTTAGTCGTATTTAGTCGTATTTAGTCGTTTTTACTATGATCCCCCGTAAAAGTGACAGCACCGTTCCCGCTATATCAAGGGCATGCAGCATGGCCAGATCATACAAACCATACACATCATATAAATGCTACGCTAAAACTACATATATAGCATAATCGATCACATGTAAATCATACAAACAAAACAAACATTACACTAACGCTACATAGCATCAACACTCATACAAATCATACAAATCGTACACTAGAACTAGCATAAACACAGCAGCAGCATTCGTAGTACCTGACGAGTAAGTACGCGGAGGCCGGGTTGAGCGGCAGTACCGTCATCTTCTTGCCATCCGGAGTGACATCTCCCGCTTTGTCCAGGGCCCCCAGCATGGTCAGATCATACAAATCATACAATCCATACAAACTCTACACCAACATTACCTGCAGTAACATCAACAATCATACAAATCATACAAAAAATTACACTAAAACTACATACCATCAACAATCATACAAATCATACACTAGAACTATTAGCATAAACACAACAGCAGTATTCGTAGCACCTGACGAGCAAGTGCGCAAAGGCCGGGTCGAGCGGCAGCACTGCCATCTTCTTGCCATCCGGAGTGACATCTCCCGCTTTGTCCAGGGCCCCCAACATGACCAGAGTCTTGAGGGCCTTCAGCACCGCGGCACGGCTAGGCGCGGTGACGTAGTCGAAAGTCGAAGGGTCTTGTACCCCCATAACCTTCAGCTGGAGAACGACCTGTCGCCAAAATTGTCAGAAGACGGAAAAATTGTGCATCAGTCACATCACACCTTGATGAACTCTCACACTAAAACTATTGAATGACTACGAGTATACTGAAGTACACATTAAAGCCCTAGACGTCTGTCTGTCACGGGCCTGAACCGCCTTCCCCACACTAAAACCAGTACAGTAAGGCTCTAGACGTACGTCCGTTACAGGCCTAAACTGCATTCCCTACTTTTGACCTATTAATAGTATATTAAGTCTAGACGGCCGTCCGTCACAGGCCTAAACTGCCTTTCCCACACTAAAACCAGTACATTGAAGCCCAAGACGGCCGTCCGTCACAGGCCTGAACTGACGTCCCCACATTAAAACTAGTATATTAAGTCTAGACGGCAGTCCGTCAGTCCTAAACCGCCTTCCCCTTATATATTAGCCTGTGACCGTTCGTCGGTGGGTCGAGGGCCGCGATCGCTGCCTGTTGGGCCATTTTTGCCTCTTTAGGTTGTTTTTGTTGCTTTTTTCCGGGCATAATGTAAGTATCCTTCCAGGTTTTCTGTTAGAGTCTGTCTTGCTTGCGGCGCCACAGGCTAAATTAGGGCGCTGGGCTTCTATGTTATATGACAACCCTGGCAGGACAAACACAACAACAACGACAACAGCAGCATCAACAACAACGCCAACAACAACAATACGAAAAATCAACTCCAACCCCAACACCCCCAAAAAACAATACACTAACTCAACAAAACCTCAACATCCACCCCCCCGCTTCCATCGCCACCACCGCCAACAACAACACTCCCCCCCTGCCCCCCGGCGTTATGTACCACGCGTGAAGGCCCCCCACCCACCTGCGCTAGGTTAACCCTCAAAATCTCCGGGGTCGGCGCGTCTCCCAGTTCAAGGTACGCGTCTTCCCTGTATCAAGCGCAACCACGGGACAGACAAACAGACAGGCAGACAGACAGACAGGCAGACAGACAGACAGACAGACAGACACGTCAGTAACGTTCAATTACGCTCGAACAGCAAGCAGACGTTTTCCGCGATAATTTACCAGAAATTAGAGTGAGATTGTGTTTGCAGCAGAAAAAATGGGTCAAGGTGTGTTGCGGCAACCGGTTTCCCACCGAAAAAGGCGGTACTACACGCCCGGGGCCTCTCGCCCTGCCCTCCCCTCCCCTCCCCTCCCTCTGCATCGTCGGCACCTTAAACAAACGTCCCTACACTACCCCCAAGAAATTTGTCTCTGAAAAAAAAAACCTAAATACTATAGAGTTGTGCTGGAATAATTTTCGAGCACAAACAAAGGGTCAAGGCGTGTTGCGCGGGTCGGCGTTCACACCGAAAAAGGCGGTAGCACACGCCGGGGGCCTCTCGCCCCGCCCTCCCCGCCCTCTGCGTCGCCTGCGCCTTGGACACGTCTCTAGAGCGCAGGAACTCCATGCCCGTCGAGGGTTGGTAAGAGCGGACCTGGGACCGGAGCACCCACCGAGCGATTCGTTTTGCAAAAAGAATAAATAACAAGGGAGGGAGGGAGGGAGGGGGCATTTTGCTGCTTTTCTTAGTAATTTGACCAGTGACCGCGCATCCCTTTCGAGACGGTGCACTTGCGGGGGTGTATTCGTGTCATGCATGGCCGTAGAGAGGAAATAATGTGGGGATTATTAGAGCAAAGGGCGCGGGGGGGAGTGGGAGTGGGAGGGGTGGGAGGGGTGGGGGGGGGCGGGGGGGAGGGTGCAAATTGCTAAGAAAGCAGGGGAGGGGGCAGGACATATGGGGCTAGCTCCAGTACAGGTGAGATTGGCTTCATTCAGTACATGTGAGGTTAGCTTCAGTACATGTGTTGTCTTAGTTTCTAGCTTGTGTGGAAGGACGGGAAGAATGTAGGAATGGTAGGAAGGATGGAAGTATGTGGGAGTTGTAAAGAAGATGGAAACATGTAGGCAGTTCAAGGAAAAGACGTACAGCAAGTATTACGGGTAGTAGGTAGTAATCCGGACCAAATACGCTTCGTGAAAAAAACTGAAATACGTACTGGTAGGTTTTTGTGTATGTGATAGGTACTGATTTTTATGGTCCCCTGTACGAGTAGGAATGTAGGAGTTACAGAAAGGATGTAGACACAGTTGGAGTTGAAGGAAGGAAGCACTGCAGGAACCTACGAGTTGATAGGGATGGCGTACTGTAGAAGGGGTACCAGCACGAAAAAGGAGTTGTAGCAAGGCTGCAGGCATGTCGCAACGGAGGGGAGAGGGGGGGGCTCACCTTGACCTTCCCGGAGTCCACGACGTACCGGATGCCGTTGATGGTGATCGAAGTTTCGGCTATGTTCGTCGCCTGTGATCATCAATAAATGACGCACGGAAAAATAAATAAATGAGGAGGTGTGTTATTATGAAGGAACATATTGCATGTAGGAAAACATAAGGCGATGCATGATGTTTGCGTCCGTGGTGTGTTCTGATTAGGATCTTAGTATTCTTACATAACCCCCCCCGTAAAAAGGAGAAAATGCGTGCAGGACGCAGATGCCGAGAATCGAGGTACCAAGGTTTCTGTCTATCCGGAGGGACTCAGTCGCGTGTTCAACTGGTTTGCCATAAAAACAAAACATACAAATTACCAGGTACAGCAGTAGTCATGTTTGTTGAGGGGTGATACACAATTATTACGCGATGGGTACGGGGCGAGATTATTGAACCCTTCTAGAACCTCACCTATGTTTTTGGGGGGGGGAAATACTTGGATTGAGTGTGGCATACTATTTCCAGTAGCAAAAGCATCAAGTAACGTCTTGAACATATTGATGCTGACATTAATGAAATTGTTGTTTTTTAAGAAGAAAAAACGGCATCGCACTTCAGCGCCACGTCGAAAAAAAAAATGCTCAACAAAAGAACACCAAAAAAACATGTGTTGCTATGTATATGCCGCACAATGAAAAAGAAAATAATCAAAGCGGTGGTTCCAGTACTGCAAAAAATGCAACGCTGGAAAAACAAAACAAAAGCACTATGCTGAACAACAAAAAAAAAAGGTGAACAAAAAAACAAATGCTGAGAATGATCTAAAACTACTGAATCAAAAACAAAAAGTAAACAACAATGAGCAAAGAGCAGTTACAATAACAAAAAGACGATACACAATTAAATATGTACACATTTAAGACTTGAACACACTTACAGCTAACAATTCAAACACACACACAAAAAACACATTTGGAACACAAAAAACACTCAACACGCAGAAAACACTCGGAACACGAAAAAACACAAAAGACACAAAAAACAAAAACACACAAACAACAAAAACACGACACAGCAACACGAAAACACAAAAGCACAAAAAAGCACAAAAACAGAAGAAAAATAAAAAAGCTCACCAAGACGAATTTTCGCGTTCCTGTCGGTGCCGGCTCGAAGGCTTCCAGCTGCTGCTCCTGCGGCAAGGCGGCGAACACCGGGCACACCATNTCTAGCTCCAGTACAGGTGAGAGTGGCTTCATTCAGTACATGTGAGGTTAGCTTCAGTACATGGTGTTGTCTTAGTTTCTAGCTTGTGTGGAAGGACGGGAAGAATGTAGGAAGTGTAGGAAGGATATAAATATGTGGGAGTTGTAGAGAAGATGGAAACATGTAGGCTTCTTGTAGGAAAATACGTACAGCAAGTATTACGGGGGAACATAGTAGTCAGGACCACATATGCTTAGTAAAAGTACTGAAATACATACTGGTAGGTTTTTGTGTATTTGATAGGTCCTGCTTTTTATGGTCCCCCGTAGCAGGAAAGTAGCAGTTACAGAAAGGATGTAAACAAAGTAGGAGTCGTAGGAAGGAAGCACTGCAGGAACCTACGAGTTGTTAGGAAGGACGTACTGTAGTAGGGGTGCCAGGTACGAAATAGGAGTTGCAGCAAGGCTGCAGGCATGTCGCAACGGAGGGGACAGGGGGGGGCTCACCTTGACCTTCCCGGAGTCCACGACGTACCGGATGCCGTTGATGGTGATCGAAGTTTCGGCTATGTTCGTCGCCTGTAATCATCAATAAATGACGCACAGAAGAACAAAAAAAAGAGGAGGTGTGTTATTATGAAGGAACATATTGTAGTGATCATAACCAAATATTGTAGGAAAACATAGGGCGATATATATATGTGATTTTTGGGTCCGTGGTGTGTTCTGATTATGATCTTAGTATTCTTACAATAGCCCCCCCGTAAAAAGGTGAAAATGAGTGCAGGATGCAGATGCCGAGAATCGAGGCAGCAAGGTTTCTATCTGTCCGCAGGGACTCAGCCGCGAGTTTAACTGGTGGTGTTACCATACAAAACAAGACGTTAAAAAATACAGCAGTAGTCATGTTTGTTGAGGGGTGATACATAATTATTTCGCAATCGGTACGGGGCGAGATTAATTCACCCTTCTAGAACCTCACCCATTAAATACTTGGATTGAGTGTGGCATACTATTTCCGGTAGCAAAGGCGTTAAGTAATGTCTTAAACTTATACTGGCATTACTTAACTTGTTTTTCGAGAAGACGATGTTGCTTTTTAAGAAGAACAAACGACATCGCACAGCAGCGCCACGTCGAGAAAAAAAAAAACAGCAAAAGAACAACCACAAAAAGCATGTGTTGCTGTCTATCAATATGTGCCGCACAATAACAATGCAAGAATCAAAGCGGTGGTTCCAGTACTGCAAAAAAAACAAAGCTGGAAAAACAAGAAACAAAAGCTGAACAAAAGAAAAAGGTGAACAAAAAAGCACAAAAAATGTTGAGAATGATCTAAAACTACTGAACCAAAAAAAAAAAGCAAACAACAATGAGCAAAGAGCAATTATAATAAAAACACGATAAACACGAGGGGGCCCAGGGATTCGGATACCATACACCTAACCCCCCCCCCCCCCCGGAGGGCTCCCCCCTATAAATATATATGATATATTTATAGGTTGGGTTGGCGTCGGTTGGCAACGACGCTGTAAAACACGCCACTCGCAGCGTGAGCTAGACAACCAGGGTGCCGTTATTTTTTTATTTTTTTTTGGCGATCACCAAAGCTGGCGGTCGAGTAGATCATTTGTGCGGGGTGGAGAACCTTTGCTCCGCACAAGGGGAATGGTCGTATCACGTAGTGTTAATATGGTAAGGCATCCGCGAGGCAGTTACATAGTAAAACCCATTGCTGTCTCCGGAAGTGGCCACACCAGAAATTAAATTAACTCATTGAAGCTGTCGTCCATATGCAAGTCCGCCTCAGAGGCGGTTCTTAGCAGGATGCAGCTCACCCTCCATGCGACTCGCCCAATACCTCACGGCGCTTCGCGCTTGGTGCAAGCAATGTCTGCCTGGTTGGTGAAAACCCAACGTGCTCCGTCCCGGCATTGTAGGGATGCGAGGGTCTATGGTCATATGACTACGGCCGTGCACGACATGAGTACTACACCCCCGGCATTGTAGGGATGCGAGGGTCATGGTCATACGACTACGGCCGTGCACGACATGAGTACACCCCCCCCCGGAGGGCTCGAAAACAATTTTTTTTGCACGTTTTTTTTATGTGTGTATCGGTGTACGTGATTTGTGTGACAATACCGGAGAGGTGCAAACCCTCACATCGAGTACAATACCACCGTAACATTGGCAGTATTAATAGGTGCCTCGTCGGAGTACGGCATCCAAGTCCCCATCCAGCGGCAACAGAAACCTACACAAAGCAACCGCTTGCAGTGTTCGGCTGCTGTAGCTGCGGGAAGCGTTATGCTGATGTAGTGCCAATATTTACCCGTGCGAGCAAGGATGCTACTGCAGCTCGGTGGTAAGGCCAGGTAACACAGATACATCAGGTACCACAGAGTATGATGATGTCAAATGACAGGTAAGGTGCTCGTATATAGGATGTCGTATACTCGTAGGGTGTCAAGGCTTTGACCACTATTGATAATATTGGACTGACTGGTACTGAGGGTACCACGGCTATGTACAACAAACAACAGTCCGTGCAGGTCCGTACGCTGAAACGTAAGGGTTACAAACGCTGCTACTACTGCAGTACTGTAGATTATGGTGCTCATGCTGTTGCTCGGAAAGGTGGCACTCAGGTTTGATGCTTTTCCGAGAGCTCATGCTGTCTGCCAAGTCGATCATTGAGAGCCTTGCCGTCGCCAAAGTCGTTCCCACAGCAGTGGAAAACCCATGCGATATCCCCCAGTACTAATCCAGCCAAGCCTGCCGATCCCACGGCTCTTCAGGACCTTCTGGTCCACCTTAGAGCGAGGTCATAGCTCCTTTGTACCGCTCACTACCGCTACAGTCGCTGTCACACTACGCAGCTGCGGCCTATATAGGTCGCAGTGCGTCGGTCGCCCCGGTGGGCTAGCAGGTAACCACGAAGCCTGTTAGCGTCGAGATCGCGAGTTCGAGCCCCGCCGAGTGCATCTCGTGGGACTTTTTCTTGCAAAAAATATCTTGAATAGCGGAAAGCGCGAGAGCGTGAGTTAGCAAAATTCGATGAAAATCGACGAGCGTTGGGAAGGCTGAACCCTTTGCGCGATAAAAATCAAGGCAAGCAACGTAGTGGGGGAGGAGGGAGAGGAGCCTACTTTGTGACCCCGGATCTGAGTACGACCAGGGAGGGAGGAAGACGGAAATGCGAAGAAAATAAATGGGATGGAAAAAAAAAAGAAAAAGTGCCGCCCAGTAGTATTGTAATACTATGGAAGGCCTTGTATCAAGCAGGGGGAGGGGGGGGACAGTTCTCTAGCGTCCCCTGTTTTCAGTTTTATATAGTTATTGATAAGGCGTACAGGGAGGGGACGGTGTCAGGTACCCCCCCCCCTGTCGGGAGGGTCGAAGTTGAACAATTCGACGTGAGGTGTCGAAAAAATATTTTACGGGCCCCCCTGATAAACACGTGAATATCTAAGCAATTACAATAACAAAACACGATCAACACTTGAATATTCAAACACCTAACACTTAAACACACTTACAGCCAACATGTCGACACAAAAAAAAAAAAAAAAAAACTCTTGGAACACAAAGAACACTTGAAACACGAAAAACACTTGAAACACTTGATACACAAAAACACACAGAAAAAAGCACAAATAACATTAACACAACACAGCAACACGAAAACACAAAAACACAAAAAAAAACACACAACACACAGAAACAAAACGCACAAAAACAGAAGAAAAACAAAAACGCTCACCAAGACGAATTTTCGTGTTCCTGCCGGTGCCGGCTCGAAGGCTTCCAGCTGCTGCTCCTGCGGCAAGGCGGCGAACACCGGGCACACCATCGACTCTCTCAACAGCCCCTCTCCCTCCTCCCCCCTCAAGCCCCCCCCGCCTGCTGCCCCCAATGTGTGGAACTCCTCTTGGCCTCGTGCAGCCGCGGCGTCTGCCCTTGAGGTCGCTAGCTCTCTGAATCGATGTTGGGCGGAATGGGGTGTGTGCAGGTGTGTACAGTAAGCCTTAAGGCCAACAAACAGCAACAACACAACAACAGAAGCAGCAACAACAGAAACAACAGCAGCAGCAGCAGCAGCAGCAACAGCAGCAACAGCAGCAACAGCAACAACAACAACAACAACAGCAACAGCAACAATAACAGCACAGAAACAACACAACAACGACGACGGCAACCACGACAGCAACTGCAAAAACAACAATAGTAACTGATCAGGCATGACCTTACCGATCAACGTTAACGAAAACCGTCGTTACCGTTCAACGGTAACTACTGTATTTCCGTTACCGTTATCTTCCAGTGGAAGCCAATACCGGCACCATCCAACGGCAAACCAATACCACTACCGTTCAACGGTCACGGTGCAACGACAACCAACACCTCAACTTTCGAACCAACGGTACCCAATACGGTAAATATCCAACGGTAAACCAATAACCGTTACTGTCCAACGATTACCGTCCAACGACAACCAATGCCTCAACCTTTGAATCAACGGCCACCAATATCATCTCCCAACGGAAACCAGTACCTCGAACTTTGAATCAACGGTAACCAATACCGGCTACCATCCCACTAATACCGTTACCTTCCAACGGTAACCAGTATCGTTACAATCCAACGGAAAAAAACAGTGCCGTCACCGTCCAACGACAATCAAAACCTCTACCTTCGAACGGTAACAAAAAAACACATCCACCTAACACATCCACCTCACACAAAAACATCTTCCCCACACACAAAGTGAAAAAAAAAGAAGAACGTTGTCTAAGACAAATAAACAACTACGAGTACAGCAGTACCTCAATAAAAATTAATCATTTCGTACTGAAAATGGAGCTAATTATCTATTCTTCGAATTCGGGGACACGAAGTAAACATTCACCTCGATTTTTCGGCCCTGAGCGTAGCCAAATTCTCCCTCAAGAGCTGCGATAACGCCTCGATATCATCTTGACCGGGGAGGAAAACCAACACATCCCCGTCTCCCTCCGCCTCCTCATGAATCTGCAGGCAAGTCACCAGACATGCGTCTAGGTAATCGTCCTGTACACGCCACAACAGCGGCAGTGGAAATCGGTAGCGGTCGGTGGTTGGGGGGAATGGTGTTACGTTTCTCGTTATCGGCTACGATTACGGGGGGGGGAGGGGCATAGGATCGTATCGCACGTGTGATGAGACAATACACCCGGGTGATAAGAAAGCACACACGGGTGATAAAATAACACACACGGGTGATAAGACAACACACCCGGGTGATAATAAAACACACGGGTGACAATATAACACACGGGTGATAAGATAACACACCCGGTTGATAATATAACACACCCGGGTGATAAGATAACACACCCGGTTGATAATATAACACATACGGGGTGATAAGTTAACACACGCGGGTGATAAGATAACACACAGGTGCTAAAATAAGACACCCGGGTGATAATATAACACAACCGGGTGATATGATAACACACACGGGTGATAGGATAACACACGGGTGATAAGACAACACACCCGGGTGGTAAGACAACACACCCGGGTGATAAGATAACACAACCGGGTGATAAGAGAACACAATCGGGTGATAAGATAACAGTAGGAGGGCACACACAACGAAAACGGAGGCGTTTTTTCGAAGATCCCGCCGAGACCTTGCCGTAGGAAACACCGCTCGCTCGGCGCTTGTGCCCTCCCCACTGTTGAGATAGAATCAGCCGTGAAATTTCGTCCGAGCTATCTTATGGGGGCCATATAAATACATACCCACAATGGACCCAAAAAATATGTACGTACGTATCTCCCTATGTTTACATGTTTACACGACCATATTTGGTTCCGACTATTATATATGTTTTTGCGTGCTAGGGCTGTGAGATGTATGGCTGTCAGTTGGCTGGGCTTTCGCGGCTACCACTCCGTCCCGAACTACAAAATAACAATTACACCTCAGACAGATCATCTACAGATAACACCTATGCCAATGGGAAAGCAAAGTTGGAAATCGATCTTTGAAAAAATTGCCTGGAATTTTCAGGCTGAAGATCCGCTCGTACCGCCGCTGTGGGAAAAAAGGGAAAAAGTGTTTGATTTGTTTCTTATTTTTTTCAAACGGCTGCAGGCGGCGCAATTTGCCTTTTCTCGTTGCAAATCGTCAACACCCTGATAAAAATCAGCTCGTGCGACGATAGACCTTCGATCTCGACATAGACTGAGCCCACGGCCAACCCGCTTCGGGTCGGGCAAGGCCAACGAGTGTAGATGACGGCCTCGAAGGTATAAGGTGGATCCATGGTCTAGGGGGCGAGAGATTTCCGGGCGGCCATCCTAACGTCCTTCTCGCCAAACCCAAAAGAAAAAAAAACTATTTTTTGCCATTTGAGGCGGATGCAAGGGTGCACAAAAAGCAAAGTTATCGACACCACACCCCCCCCCCCCCCCTATATTGGAGGGAAGAAACCGGCACGGTTGTGATCCCAGAAAACAATAAGTCAAGTTTTTTTTTTATTACCCCGCCCCCCCCGCCTGCTACCCCCAATGTGTGGAACTCCTCTTGGCCTCGTGCAGCCGCGGCGTCTGCCCTTGAGGCTGCTAGCTCTCTGAATCGATGTTGGGCGGAATGGGGTGTGTGCAGGTGTGTACGGTGGGCGTGAAGGCCAACAAACAGCAACAACACAACAACAGAAGCAGCAACAACAGAAACAACAACAGCAGCAGCAGCAACAGCTGCAACAGAAACAACAGCAGCAACAGCAGCAACAGCAGCAACAGCAACAACAGCAACAGAAACAACACAACAACAGCGACTGCAACAACGACAGCAACTGCAAAAACAATAGTAACTGATCAGGCATGACCTTACTGATCAACGTCAACGAATACCACCGTTACCGTTCAACGGTAACTAGTTCCGTTACCTTCCAGTGGAAGCCAATACCGCCAACATCCAACGGCAAACCAATACCGCTACCGTCCAACGGTCACGGTGCAACGACAACCAACACCTCAACTTTCGAACCAACGGTACCCAAAACGGTTAACTTCCAACGGGAACCAATACCTCAACCTTTGAATCAACGGCCACCAATACCATCACCTTCCAACGGAAACCAGTACCTCGCACTTTGAATCAACGGTAACCAATACCGTTTACCATCCCACCAATACCGTTACCTTCCAACGGTAACCAGTATAGTTACAACCCAACGGAAAAACAGTGCCGTTACCGTCCAACGGCAACCAACACCTCAACTTTCGAACGGTAACAAAAAAAACAGTCACCTCACACACACAAACATCTTCCCCATACACAGAGTGAAAAAAAAAAAAGTCGTCTAAGACAAATAAACAACTACAGTACCTCAATAAAATTTAATCATTTCGTACTGAAAATAGAGCTAATTATCTATTCTCCGAATTTGGGGGCACGGAGTAAACATTCACCTCGATTTTTCGGCCCTGAGCGTAGCCAAATTCTCCCTCAAGAGCTGCGATAACGCCTCGATATCATCTTGACCGGGGAGGAAAACCAACACATCTCCGTCTCCCTCCGCCTCCTCATGAATCTGCAGGCAAGTCACCAGACATGCGTCTAGGTAATCGTCCTGTACACGCGACAACAGCGGCAGTGGCAATCGGTAGCGGTCGGTGGTTGGGGGGAATGGTGTTACGTTTCTCGTTATCGGCTACGATTACGGGGGGGGGAGGGGCATAGGATCGTATCGCACGTGTGATAGGGGGGGGGGGGGGGGGGGGGTAGTGTTGAGATAATACACCCGGGTGATAAGATAACACACCCGGGTGATAAGATAACACACCCGGGTGATAAGACAACACACACAGGTGCTAAAATATCACACCCGGGTGATAAGAAAACACACACGGGTGATAAGATAACACACCCGGGTGATAAGATAACACACACGGGTGATAAGATAACACACCCGGGTGATAAGATAACACACCCGGTTGATAAGATAACACATACGAGTGATAAGTTAACACACAAGGGTGATAAGATAACACACAGGTGCTAAAATAACACACCCGGGTGATAAGATAACACACCCGGGTGATATGATAACACACACGGGTGATAGGATAACACACACGGGTGATAAGATAACACAACCGGGTGATAAGATAACACAATCGGGTGATAAGATAACAGTAGGAGGGCACACACAACGAAAACGGAGGCATTTTTTCGAAGATCCCGCCGAGACCTTGCCGTAGAAAACACCGCTCGCTCGGCGCTTGTGCCCTCCCCACTGTTGAGATAGAATCAGCCGTGAAATTTCGTCCGAGCTATCTTATGGGGGCCATAGAAATACATACCCACAAAGGACCCAAAAAATATGTACGTACGTATCTCCCTATGTTTACACGACCATATTTGGTTCCGATTACTATATATGTTTTTGCGTACTACGTCGGGCTGTGAGATGTATGGCTGTCAGTTGGCTGGGCTTTCGCGGCTACCACTCCGTCCCGAAATGCAAAATAAAAATTACACCTCAGACAGATCATCTACAGATAGATCACGATTTAGAAATTTGAAGGCAGATCTACTCCCGATATTTTATGAATGATCTGTATGATCTATCTAGCTCATGTTGTTTTAGGGTGGGAGCCGTACAATCTGCTACGATCTAGCACGTGTTTCCTGGGTTGGATCTGTACTAAGCAGATCCTGCAAATATTTCACAACAGCAGGAGAGGCGCTAGATTATCTAGATCATGATCTATCTGTAGATGATCTGTCCGAGGTGTTAAACGTTGGCACTCACTTGATCCTCCTTGGCGTACATGACATCGACCGGGTGGGTCCTGCCAGGCACGTGAAGGCTTATCGAGTCCTGGGGTAAACGACGCGAACAAAAAAAAAAGAAGGGAAAGAGCAAAAGAAAAGAAGCATGCCGTTAGCCAAGAGCAGGTCAGCATGTCCCACACTGTTATTGCAACCCCTTCGTACGCTTAAAATGGAACGGCTTACACAAAAAGAGCCGAAACACGACGGAAAATGGTACGGAATCCGTAACGCACGCAACCTTCCTCCACTCCCCACTCTCACATTCTACGTCCATTCCCACATCCTCCCTTCATTACTACCCAACCACCACTCCACCTACCCAATACTCACCCACCACCCCACCCACTTATTCACCCACCCACCCACTCACTCACCCACCCACCCACCCGACCACCACAACACATCACCACTCACCCACCCATCCACCAACCCACCCTACCCACTCAACTCAACCGAACCCCGAACCCAATCCAACCCAG
>MEHQ01001158.1:469053-597590 GCA_008828725.1 Saccharina japonica | reverse complement strand
AAACCAACCCAACCCAACCCAACCCAACCCAATCCAACCCACCCTGAAAAAGCGTCGGAAGAGGTCGACGTCGAGAGTGGCGGACATGACGATGACCTTAAGGTCTGGCCGCTTGGGCTGCAGTCGTCTGATGAGCCCGAACAAAATATCCGTGTCCAGGCTCCGCTCGTGCGCCTGCCATCCACATGCATCAACGAGCGAAGGAAAAAAAAATACACACATGAGACAGATCACGATCTATATCATGTACAGCTCATGTATAGATCATGTACAGATCATGTACAGATCATTTAGATCCTAACCTACCGCTTTGATTCGTTGTGCAGGATCTGTACAGTACAGGTCCAACCTACTGTAGGAAAACATGTGCTACTGCATGTAGATCATGGAAGGTTGTACGGCTTCCACCCGGCACTACGTAATCAACATGAGCTGAGCTACAGTAGATCATACAGGTCATACAGATCATACAGATCATAATGCCTCACAGCTCATATAGATCATACAGATCATATAGATCAAGTATCCATATGCCCTGAAATATCTAGATCATGGAGTAGGAACTGATTATCTATCTGATCTGTAGGTGATCTATCTGATCTGTAGATGATATGCCCGAGATGTGAAAGTCAAAGTTTCCAACTTACACGGCGCCAAATAACAGGGGCCTCTTTCGAGATGGCCTGGGTGAAGCCGGGTTATACTATGTTAAAAAGGGATATTACGACCGGCGAACTATACGATCAAATTCTCATAACTTTCTTGGGCTTCTACTCCAACACACTCAACTTGACGACAACTACAAATGTCCTACTACACGAGTTCCTAGCCACGGCTACAATCTATGTTTACCCACCCTCACTTAGCACCAATGGACGGCCGCGGCACCGGCCAGGGAAAATAGGACAAGCGTGCTCGCGGGGGGGGTGTACTTCATTTTCATGCATGGCCGTAGTTGTATATATGACCATGGACCCTCGCATCCCTACAATGTTGGGACGGAGCATGTCGGGTTTTCACCGACCAGGCAGACATTGCTAGCACCAAGCGCGAAGCGCCGTGAGGTGTTGGGCGAGTCGCATGAAGGGTGAGCTGCATCCTGCGGGGGGAGAGGGGGGGGGGTGTACTCGTGTGATGCATGGCCGCAGTCGTATGGCCATAGACCATCACATCCTCACATTGCCGGGACGGAGGGGGCACTAAGGGTTTCCACCGACCAGGGGGCAGGGGTGGCAAGATGGCAAGCTGCGCGGAGGAAGGGAGTTGCGCAGCAGAAGCGTTATAATAGCCCTTTTCATGTACTACTCGTGCTGTACAGCAACAACTTCCAACTCTTAACTCCCCACCCCCCTCCCCCCCCCGTTTTGCACAAAATGGACCGTGACAGCGTCGGCCAGGGGAGATAGGGAAAGCGCGGGGGGGAAAGATGGAGGGAGTTGCGTATAGGAGGCTTTTACCCCTCTAGGTCTACACCTCCAACCTCATTTTGGGGGACAAATAAAAAGCGAATCCGCTAAAAAGACAAGAACGTGTATACGCAAAACAACATCCGCTAGATAGGCCACAGCAGTGAAATGGGCGTCGCTTCGAGGCGCCTAGATCGGGGTATAACTCGATGCATCCCCACCTCGTCAAGCACCACCGCTGAGTACGCCGACAGCAGAGGGTCGCTCATGGCTTCTCGGAGCAGAACGCCATCCGTCATGTATTTGATGCGCGTGCTGCAGGCAAGGTATCGGTAGGACGAGAGAGAGGTAACGTTTACCAAGGGCGGGAGGTGTCCAATAGGAGCCTTGAAGAAGGAAAAGTGCAACGTTTGTTGGAGCAGAGTGATAAAAGAGAGGCTACTGCTGTACTGCTGCGTTGTTCTAGAATACTCGATTCCAAGTCCGACTGGAACATGTACGATACAATGTATACAAGCCGGAGGGCAACATACGTAATGATAAATAATTCGTATACTGCTGTGAACAACATCAGACAGATGATATTGCTCTACAGATCACAGATCGCACAGATCATTTTCAAGGGATCTGCATAACCTTGTCACAAGTTTCCACGGGGGGTAATCTACACGCGATCTGAATGATCTGTGCATGTTTCCGATGCAGTAGTGATCTCAATGTGACCATGCTATCATGCGTGTGCTCGGGTATGTAAGCGAAATTGAACTCTGATCTGCTATAATCTGCGTGATATTTCACCACGTGATAATCTCTAGGAATGCATGATCTGTACTTATGCCCCAACCCGCTGATCTGTACGATCTAAGTCAGGCAAATCACGATCTGCCCAACGTATGTAGTATTGCACATTACATTTTTTCGGGGTGGTTTTTTTTTACACTCCAGAGTTCCAAATTTACGCGGCCGCCAAAGCGTAATACTATCGCAGTAAGAGAAAATATGTGGTTTGTATGTATATTACGGGAGAAGTCGACCAATAAGCTCAACACCGGGTTAACTGTACTCGTAGAGTCATGGAGCAACAACGAGGATAATATTCACAAAAAACAGAGTGGTATGTGAAACTGCTGTGGTGAGCTAAGCCCTTCTGGTTACTTACTGCACTGTACGTGTACACATATTCGAGTTTAATCCCAAGTAATTTGTCCCCGAACCGGGCGTGCAGTCCGAAACAGGTTACCGCCCCGCAGGGTGTGGAAACCCCAACCCCACGGGACGCACACCCCACCCAGAGTTGGACACCGAAGCCATGTTTGGGGTCCGGTCGGTTATCTCATTACCGACCGAAAAATATCTTCGGTTTTCGGTTACTTGAAGAAAAATACAAATAAACCGAAACCGATAACTTTCCGGTCCGTTATTCGGTCGGCTATTACACGTAATCTATGATAATATTCTCCTTTTTGCGCCTCATTCGCACCCTAATGGAAGGCGGACCCAACCTACAAGTATATGTTAAAAAAACACACACATACACACGACATCACACCACCGAGCTCTCACCTCTTAGTGGTGCAGTCGTCGAACCGAACGGTGTACCCCACCACATGCCCCAGCTCGCTCCCAGCCTCCGCCGCCACCCGCTTGGCCACGGTAACCGCCGCCACCCTCCGAGGCTGTGTGCACGCAATAACGCCTCCATTACAGCGGCCACCCTTACCATTCTTCCCACCCCCCGCACCCCTCCCTCCCTTCCCGCCTCCACCGCTATTTCTAGCCGTTGTCGCGGAATCGGAGGCTGGGGTACCGTTGGCGATAGCCCTTGCGAAGGCGTTATCGGTAAGAGGGGGGGAGAGGGGGCACAAAAAAGCGTAAGTGGGGAGGAGTTCGCGTCTTTTGTATTCAAATGGCGTCGGAGGTCGCGTCATATTCAACTGCCGTCGATCGGAAATGGAATGGGGGAACAACATAAAGTTCGAAGGGTAAGAAGTAAAGGGTTCATAAAGGGGCGAAATAGGCACGGATAAAGGAAAGGAGGAGAACGCGATATAAAGGGTTTAGAATGGGGTGAAATAATGAGTATAATAGATGGAACGGGCGGGGGGGATGGTCGTATACCGGTAACATTTGGACTGCAATATCATGAGATGGCACTATCCCACACGTCGGATAGATAAATGATCTATAGATAGATCATCTATAGATCATCTAGATCCTAACCTGCCGTTATTATATACCTGGTACTGTGCAGGATCTGTGTAGTACAGGTACAACCCAGGAAACATGTCCTAGACTATGCAGATTATACGGCTCCTACCCGGCAGCATGATTTAGATCTTACAGATCATACAGATCATACAGATCAGGAATCGATCTTCCCTGAAAGATCTAGATCATCACGTACGAACCGATGGTCTGTGCGAGGTGTGCACCATCATACTTGCTCGTACATACGGCTGCACGCTCACACCCTAATTAACCGTTGAAATGACCGTTTATTAATACCGCACTCCTGATGCCGTTGGCCGCTGTACAAGGTTCCAAGAAGGCTTACCAGGGTACCCAACCCTTTCTACACATAGGACAGATCAGGATCTGCAGTAGATCACATAGATCATCTACATCACATAGATCATCTAGATCCCATATTAGCCTTTATGATATGTCGTGCAAGAGCCGTACCATACAGATCCCCACCCGGCAAACCTGTGTATACAAGGCCCGTGTCATACAGATGCCTACACCAAACATGATCTGTAGTTCGTGCAGATCATCATAATATTCTACATCATCAAATGGTTGAAGTAATGATCTATCTGATCTGTCTGAAAAATGTGCAGGATTTGTCTCCGCTGGACTCACCCTGCTTGCCCGTTTCCGCCCCAGCCGGTGCCCCCTCCCGTGACTCCTGCCTCATACAGGAACTGCGGGATCTGTGTCGATTTCCCGCTGCCGGTTTCCCCCACGATTACCACGGTCTGCGCGGCGCAAGCACGAGCGAGCACGGTACGGCAAGGGGTGAAAAGCGCATGCCGTTAGATGTAAGCGCATGCCGGTACAGTACAGTCAAGCGCATGCCGTCACAAGCAAAGGCGGATGCCGCCACATGCAATTAACTGCATGACGTATGCCGTGATGCTGTGATAAGAAAGCACGTACCGCGACATATAAAGTGCATGCCGGAACAATCAAGCGCGTGCCGCTACAAACTAGGGCATGCTCCGGGACAAGTGGGCGCATGCCTCATCAAGTGCGCGTACGCTAGGACAAGCAAAAGCGCATTGCCGCGACAAGCCAAAAGCCCATGCCATGCCAAGCGTAATCGCACACCGGAACAACCAAGCCCGTGCCGCGACAATCAAACGCATGCTGGGACAACCAATCTCGTGTGCCGGGACAAGCAAACTCCGAACTCATGCCGTGACGAGCAGAGGCGCATACCGGGGCAAGCAAGCGCATGTCGCGATAAGCAATCGCATGCCACTGCAACCCAGCGCATACCGAAACGAGTGAAAGCGCATGCAGTGGCAAGCAACTGCATGCCGTGATGCCATGGATGAGTGCTAAGCAAGCGCATGTTGGAGTTAGCAAAAGCGTATGCCGCGACAACCTACCATAGAGCGTCCCGGGATAGCGACCCGCATACCGTGGCAACTTAACGCATGCCAGGACAACCAAGATCATGCCGTCACACGTAGAAGCGTATACCGGGACAACCAAGGGCATGCCGAAGCAAACAAGCCAATGACGAGACTAGTATGCGCATGCCAGTACAAGCAAAACTTAACTGGTGCCGGCACGAACAAAAGCCACATGCCGTGCCGAGCAAAAAGGCATGCCGGGACAATCAAGCGCATGCCGCGACAAGCAAGCAAGCAAGCAAGCAAGCAAGCGCATATCTAGGCGGAGGCTGTTCCTAAGAGTCGTTCGTTTTCGCCACTGCTTCCCTCCATACTGTAACCAAGTCCCTGCTTCCTTCTACCTGTATACTCGTACTACAATCAAGTCACTGCTTCTTATACTCGAACTACAATCAAGTCACTGTTTCCCTCTATACTATAATCAAGTCCCTAAAGGATCATCGGTATCAGGCACCCTGCACGTACCAGCGCTGCCGCTAAAGGTGTCCTGCATGCACTACAGTAAGGCTCCCGGTGATATATAGGTGTCCTGCGTGCGCATATATGTACAGTACCAGGGCCTGACACGAGGGCCTGACACGAGGGGCCTCACCTGATGTCCCTTCACGGCGCGGATGATGTCAGCCTTGAACGAAAAGATAGGGAGCCCTTTTCTTTGCTCTAGGTGCTTCCGCGGCAGCCGCCCCTGGGGAACGGACCCAGGTTGTGCCACCACTGTCTCCGTCCCGTCGCTGCCACCACCACCACCACCACCAACCGCATCTCGCGGGCGTTTGCGCCCCCCAGAAGCAGCAACGCCTCCTCCGTTTGCTGTCCCACAAGCACCACTGCCACGGTCCTCGGCGGCCTCCGCGGAACCAGCGCCGGCAGCGCCTCCAGAGTTGTTGGGCAGGCCTCGAGGCCGGGTTTCAGGCGCTGTGGGGGTGTCTCGTGAGCCCTCCGGCGGAACGAGCGAGCGTCGGTGAGCGTGGGCCTTGAAGGGCGTAGCGCGTGAACCTGTGTATGAGGGGTTTGTAGTGTAGGGGGCGTTTTGAGTTTGAGGGGGAAACGATGCAAGTCAAGTGTTGTGTGTTGTTTGTTCAGTAATCGTTATAGCAGCCAGGTCGTCAGTGGTCTTTCAGTTGTTTCAGGACATTTTGTTGTTGCTGCTGCTGCTGCTGTTGTGCGGGCCTTGAAGGGCGTGGAGCGTGAGGCTGTTTGGAGTTCGTAGTGTGCGGGGGGGGGCGTTTCGACGAGGTTTGTTGTCGAGTCCTTTCGGGGGCACCTTGTTGTTGATACTGCAGCTGTACGAATAGAGAAGGTATTGCAATACAGGCCGATAACAGCGAGCAGCGAATCCGAATGCCAGCCCTGTGCTGGGCAGTGGTCATGGGTTCACGGCGTTCTAGTCAATACCAGGTGAGCCTCTGCCCAGCAGGGCATCAAACCCTAACCCTCCGCAGACACCGCCGACGCCAGAAATACTTGCTGAGAATATAACGGTGGACCAAACATCAACAAACATTATGAGACTATGTACGTAAAGGTATCACCCTCGTATCGTACATCAAGTGTAACGTCTGATGTCTACTGCTGTGTATCTACCTGGCGTAGGGAGCGCGTACGGGATTCCCGAAGGGAGTTCGTCCGAGCCACCGGCCTCCTGGTCCGTCCTCTTCCGTCGGCTGCGCGCTAGCTCCGTCTTGCTCTCCGAGGAGCAATCGGTGCTGCCTCCTCCTGCTGCGTCGCCAACAGCGGGGATGGACTGAGGGTGCTTCTTATGTCGCCCATCCTTCTCCTCCCTTTTCTTCCCTTTCTCTTTCTTAGCTGCAGGGTGTGCGGAGCCAGATGAAGACAGCGTGTCGCGCTGGATGACAACACCCTCATCTTGGTCGTCGTTGCCGTTGTCGTGGTGGTCATGGTGGTCAATGTTTGCGTCCAAATCGCTGTTGCGGTGGTGGTGGTCGGGAGAGCTGGCTACGCCGCTCCGGAGACTGGCACCACCCATGCCGGATGCCTTTGGGCTACCCACAACATCTTCGCTGTTTCTTCGCGAGCGTGGAATGGGGGAGCTAAGTCGGCCGTTGCTAGCCGAAGCAGTGTCGGGGATACTTCCTGTCCTGTGGGGAGAGGCTGGTGTTGTCACCGGCTGTTGCTGTGGGTGCGCTATGCCGTTGGGCTCGAGGCTATCTCCACTGCCTGCAATTCCTCGAACGGAGCTGCTGCGCCTTCTCTTCTTCTTCTTCGACTTGGCCGTTTTCTCGCTGGCTTTGCCCGAGCTGTGCACAGGTGGGTCTACTTCTGTCGGCGGCCTCTTGTCCATGTTGCTGTGGCCACTCGGCATGGTACAGGTGAGAGCGTGCTGCAAGCAGGCCCAAACCTCGGTTTTCGCAAGGGAAACATCCCTCGCCGCCCCGTGAAAAACACGCCTGCGATAAATATGGAACACCGCTTTTCGGGTATTTTTTTTTTAGATCCAACTTCCAAAAGATACACCTTGCAGTCAAGGGGGAATCTCTGAGGCCGTGAACGCGCAGAGAGCGGTGCCAACTGGGGCAGGGTGCATGGAGCCTCCTGTGTTCCAGGATGTTCATTTCGGTGCCGTGGCTTTCTCGAGTGATGCCGAAAGCAAACGGCAGATGGTGACAGAAATGGAGCAAACGAGCGAGATCGAGGTTGCCTGCTGCGGCTCGCAAACTCTGAGCTTGGCGGTCGCTGAGGTGTGTGTCCTCCGCTTTGCTTAGGGAACCATACACGAAACATAGCTGTGGTGGGGTTGCGTGTTGTACGGGATGCAGCGAGCGTACTGCGTGCTGCGGCCAAAGCGGGTCATCGGCATCATGCTTCTACTGCAGCATATTTTTGCGGATCATAGAAACACAATGGTTGTTTGTCGCAAAAGATGCACCTGCTTTACAACAACAGAGTACATACTCGTACCATCGATACTCTTCCTGTCTTCTACTTCTTGTACGCACGACAACAGCAGGACGTATTATAGCCGCACAGAAGAGATGCTACTGCTGTCGTGTCCAGCCTACTACTGTACCTCCACCCCAAGAACCCACGTTTCTGCCAGATAATACGTAGAAACATGCGTTCTTGCTTGCGAGTCGCGCCGGCGAGCCTTGTTCCATCCACGCAGTTTTAGTTTTCGCAATTGACGGTCGTTGCCCCCCCTCTGCCCCCCTCGTGCCTTTTGCAACGCAGACGCAAACAGACCAAGATTCACGAAGTAGAGCAAATCCCGACAGCATACTGGGCTTCGATGACTGGCACGATATACCCCCCGATGTCGCTCGGTTCCTGTCCCACGCCGGCGCTACCATGGAGGCAGAACTAGAGAAGTCTGACGCCAGCCAGGTACGAACCACAGCAGACCCGAACGAAGTATGCGCATACGCTCTCGAACGCTGTGGATAAATCGGCTTTAAGACACGTGCTTCCTCGCACTGAGCATCTGTAGTCCACGGTATAGCAGTAATGCTTGTGGAGGGAAAACCTGTCGCAGCAGTAACCACAAGTGGAGAGTGCGGTGTAATTAGCCTTTTTTGCCTCTGCTGTAGATTGGGTCAGGATTATGTACTACTGGTACGTGTTTAACCCGTCGACGTAAATCGGCAAGTCAGAGCTAACTGAAGGGGTCTTCAGCCGTCCACTTGCCCGCACTAAAAGCACCAACCAGATCCCCTTATTACGATACTTCTTGTAAGTATAGCAAGCAACTCGCAAGGGATATATTCTAGGCTCAACAACAGGAGAATATGACGAAATAACGACATGACGATGTCCCGAAATATAATAACCGTCTGAATTGAATATTAATATACATACGGTCCTCATATTTACTTCCACATGTTTTCGGGCAGCGTGGTAGCAGGTAGTTATCCTGTGTGCTGAACCTGCATGCTTCTCGTGGTACGTTCAACCCATCCATACTTTTCCCCACAAGCCTCGTCACGAACGATTCCAGGTACTATTTAATAGTGGTATCGAAAGGCTTCTCATAGACTATGATCTACAGCAAGCAGAACCAAGTACGACGAACCTAACCTTGCCGTTTTCGATGTACGTAGGCGTTCATCGGGTACGTGCCTGTGGAGGAGGGAGGCGACAACGAAATCGCACTGCACTACACCCTCTCCTGCGACCTATCGCAGCTGCTGGGCACGCGAGGGATGGGAAGCAGTAGGTCTGCCACAAAGGTATTTATGCATGCAGCAGTAGGTCGCAATACACTGAATGTGGTCTTCAAACGAACAAAAATTATTGGATACGTTTCCCCGACATTCTGCTGTTGACTCCCTGGATATCTCCCTGCGGAGGTGATTGAGTTGCTCCCTATGTCGAGATCTGGTGGTAGCTTTTGTTGCGGACGCGCTGCCGAAAACCCTTCCTTTAAACTGATTTTTCGTAGGCGGCTGATGTTGTGCTTCTTTGTTACCAGATACATATTAGCCTACTTTTATTACGTAAGGCGTACCGTATCACACCCGAGTGGTGAGATAACACCCCCCCCTTATTAATAGGACGAATTTCATGCCTGGTAATCTCGACAACAGGTAGAGAGTGAACACTGAGCGACGCGCTTATGAGAAGATCTCGACGATCTCTTCCCAACAGCCACAATTTTCGTTTTGTGTGCCTTCTAAGGCATGCCCCTTATTTCGGAGAAAATCGCCTCTGACATTATTCTCAAGGGGTACCACCGCATACATGCCACGCCTTTTTGGGCCGATAAAATAAAGCGGTGTGTTGTTTTTTTTCGTTGTGGGGGCATTTGGGCTTTGGGATACAGTAGTGCCAGTCCCTTTGTATATAGTGCCGGTATGCGCCCGCCCAAGAGTATACCGGCACTATAGGGGCAACCGGCACTACTACGTGCACTACCACACTGGCGAATCCCATCTGCCTCAAGCCATTCCACAGACACTGCAAGGCATATATAGCGGGCAGCCGGTACTATAGAGGGACCATCACAGGCACTATGGAGGGACCACGACTGCTCTGCTAAACACGAACCGAAGTTGAGGGTGCCGTCCGTTGTCGTCCTAATAATTGCGAGGTGGCATGTGGTCATGCAGTGCGCACCCTTCCCTCGCGTAACCTTCTGTGCACATTCAAAGTTTTCGAGTGTTTCATGTTGGCGTAGATTAGAGCGCCAAGCAATGGCTTGGTGGACCGGTGCCGTAGTAAGGCATTTTCAAGGGAGAACACCTTTTTTTATTTACATGCCTAGTGCGCTTAAGGTAAACACAGAGCACGTTCCGTGTAGGCTACCTTTTTTTCATTCAGACCGTTTGTCGAGATCGGTCGATCCAACCCTTGCTTTCAATACCAACTTCTCCCAAAAACATCCGCAGCGCCAGAAAAAGCTATTACGGGGGACCATAGTAAATACGACCAAATACCGGAGTCATCCCACGGTAGGGGAGCAGCAGCAGCAGAATTTTCTGGGCTCCTCACATGAGGAGCTCAATATCTCACCCGAAACATGACTTCGGAAACATTCGTTCGCGCAACCCGACCAAACACCCCAATGCGGTAGTCCAAAACAAATATACCAGTCAAATAATAGTAGTATCCTAAAAGGGGTACCCCTACCGTGGAATTGCTCTACGGTAAGTAAAAATAGGTAAATATATAGGTTTTTGTGTGTACCGTGTGTCCTATTTACTTCGGTCCCCCCAAATAGACATAATATAGCAAATGAGTGCCCACGGCCTGCAGACCGTTTCGTTCTCCAAGGAAACTAATCGACTTTGCAAGTGGGGCATATTGGAATCAGACAGTACCGGGCATACGCCGCGAAGCCACCCGGCGTGCAGCTTTGATACCAGGGCACTTATTTCGCCCCCGGTTTTGTCGCCGCCTCTCGCCACTGCACCTCGTTTTCTTCGCATCAGATGCTTCAGGCTACGGGGGTGGACTGGAGCCCTACGGGATCAGTGGTCGTTGCCTCTTTTGGGAGGTGGGTAACGGTAGTCATCAGCGAGTGCCTCCCACAACTACGGCCGCCACCACCAACACCAACACCAACAGCGATACCAGCCCCGACACTAATACCGCCATCAATACTGTCACCAACACCAGCACTAACACTAACAACAACACTAACAACAACACCAACACCACCACTACCAACACCAACACCAACACCAACACCAACACCAACACCACCAACACCACCAACACCACCAACACCACCACCAACACCAATACCACAACGACAACAACAATACCACCACCAATACTATCCCCAACACCACGACCACCACTACCACCACCACCACCACCAACAACACCACATCAACACCACTACCACCACCAACACCACCCCTCTCGTCTGCCTGCATACCGTGGATCTCCCTGACTTGCAACGCACGTGGAAAGGCCAACCATAGCAAAGGTCGTTGCTGCAATCGAAAAGATCGTTGAAAACTTTGACTTGCGTCTCCTGGCCCTTGAAATTGGCGCCCGAAAAATGGTGTTGTCGCTCCTGGGAATGGCGGCCCGCTTTGCCACAAACACCTAAAAATATACACCTGATGCACAATTCGATGCAAGTCGTCGAGGGAAGAAAGTGCTGAGCATTTCTCGCGATAAAAATGCAAGGCGCGTGCCGTACGTACTCGGGGGGGGAGGGTGGTGAAGACTCTGCTATGTGACCCCGGATCTGAGTTACGACTAGGGAGGGAGCAGGAGAGAGAAGGGCGAATATCATAAATGGGGATGGGGAGAAAAACAGAAGGAGAAAAGGTCACCGCTCTGCCCAGAAATGCAAGGAACGGTAAGATATAAACATGAAAAAAAAACACAAATAAAACAAACTTGCATCTCCGGGGCAGGGCGGTTAATGTCAAGCTCTACCGTCACTACGTGTGTACCGCCAAACCGTTTCATTCGGTATTGCTGTTTTGTTTTTGTTTTTGTTTTATATTTTTGGCAGAAACGATATCGCTGGTTGGTGTGAAGCGCCAGGGGCTCTTGCCACCTGGAACATCTTCCGGAGGGGCTTTGCCGAGGAGGGAGAGCACGCACCCGATGTCGTCCTCGACCACAGCAGGTGCGTGCATGCATGCATGCCTGCATGAGAACAATGGGTTTTGAAGTGTCGGAGAATGGTTTGGGTTAAAGCCCGTTCTACTGATGATGTCCAGCTGTACCCACGCTTAGGGTACACATTATTGTACTTGGAGATAGAGTTAGGTTCGTTTTTTTTCAAGTAGAAACAGGGTTTCAATAGAACTGCGTGCATGTTTAAGGGGGGGGGGGGTACTCATTTGTTGCTTGCCTTAGTCATTTTACTATTGACCATGTGTCCCTTTCGAGACTGAGCACCGTTTCTACTCCTAATAGAGACACCTCCAACATGGCAGACTTATTGCAGTTGGAACCTCTCATATAATTTTATGGTTCTTCGAAGCAGTAAGAGGAGTAAGAAAGGGGACACTTCGATAATTGGAATTCGAGTTGAATGAGTTTGAAGAAGTAACCGAGGGTTGGGGACACGACAGCGGGCAAGCTGGTGTCGTTCTGTGCTGTAAGCTTCGGCATGGGTCGTGGACGCGGCTACCATGTAGAGAATATCGTTGCGAACTCTTTAGGGTGCGGACGATGGCACGGAACCTTTCGAGACGAGCATGGCAGCCCGGATGGGCCGGGCCTGCTTGCGTCTCTTATCCTCGTAGATAGGCCGCGGCGATTGCTGCATCTCAGATGCACGTTAGTGTGGCATAACAAAAGCGTGAGTCGTGTTATCTCCCACGCCTTTTACACCCAGACAGTGCTCAATCTACCTTCCACGCCAGAGTCGGGCTCATTAGTTCTTGCCACGCCCACATGTGGTCGCTCAACATTCCTCGTCCAAATTGTGCCGACTCAACGTTTCACCCTCCAATCGTACTCGATATCCCTTGTGCCCAGCTGCCTCATGTGCGTGAGCTGCCACCCGCGAAGCCCAGCGGTTGTGGCGGCAGGCTCCTTCAACGGCGAGGTGAGGACGAAAATTCCTTACCTAGGACTATAGGAAAACCGCTACTCTGTACAACGCCACCTTGCAGTACTCATCGGTGCTGCCCTTTCGTAGTCCACGCGCCCCTTCTTTGGGAACATATTTTTCGCCCTGTTTTGTTCTCTGGATATATTAGGTAACTTCAACCGGTTCAACGAAAAAAACGGTCGCTACATGCTTCTGGGTATCTTTGCAATACTGCGAGGTACCAGCAGCTTTTCACTATTTTTTCACTAAAAGGCAACGATGATCCAAGGATACGGCCGGATAATATTACCATATTTGTTACCATCCAACGAAGTGCAACACGAGCTGCAGATGCAACGTCGATCACTCCTAAAGCTGTTCCCACAAAGGAAAGAACAAAACCAAGGGGAACCCAAACAGAAAGCCTATGATATCCACGAAGTCTAATAGTATATTTTTCTCTCCCTTTTGCTAAATTCATTAATTAAAACATACTTCGAAGTATGTATACTATCGTGTGCCTCCCTCTTGTGTCAAGGTTAATTAATTCCACCCGCCCCAACCCTTGTTGTTATATATAATCGAGTCTGTTCTTCGACCGGCACACCACGACTGAAGGATATTTTGATATTAAGGTCACTTGCGTCAATCCCTCTTGTACCGACAGTAGTTCCGGGTTGGCATTGACTCGTATCGCCCGGGGTGATAAGTTAACACACACCCCCTCAGACGACTGAATGTCTTAAGTCTTAAGCTGGCTCCCTCGACAACGAGGAGACTGCAAACTAAACGCAGAGCGATGCATCTTATGGCACGCTCTCGACGAGACCTTTCCGAATATCACTTCGTATTTTTTTTGGGTGCCCCCCACTTGTTTCGGAGACAAACGGGTCAAAACGTCATCCCAGGGAGTGCGATACATGTATACCTGGTATATTTTAATTACAGTATACGGTATGATATGTACTCCGCTTGCCCCCTTGCTCCACCCTGTACTGCGAACTGGTGTTTTCCTGTCTTCCCAACGCGGGTGACCGGGACTCCCCCCTAACACAATGTGGGTGTAAAACAATCCTTGTGGAGACATTGGGCAATGTATATAGCACACCAATAAGCGTACCGAATAGAGAGGATGTCGATACCTTGTGGGGTTTGCTATAGACATGGTTCAACGTATCGACGAAGACATGGTTACGCCTACATTGTGAAGGGGGGGGGGGGGGGGGGGGGGTCCCGTCCACTTGTGAAAACATGGCTGCGGTTCGAAGGGGTTTAACTTAAGGCCCACCTCCCAACCGACTGGCAGGTGGTGGTGTGGGACACCTCAAAAGATGAGCCTTTGCTGGGGATGACGAAGATTGACGACCTCTTCCACCGGGAGCCGGTGACCTCGGTAGGTCCCAAGTTAAAGACGAACATCGTTTTTTTGTGAATTTTTTCCTTTTTGGCTGACGATAAAACGTGATATATATGTACATACCGCCGTTCTTGCTGGCTGAAAAGAATCTGACCATCACAGTAGGAGGCGGTAACTATGCGAAACAGTTGCTTAATGCTACAGATAGGAGCTTACCAACCCTACCTAAGAAATGATCAGTAGCGACAGGCTGCAAGTATAAGCAGCAAGGCGACAAGTGATCGTGGCTGCGTATAGAGCTAGTTGAAGTAGAAGAGTACCATACGAGCGTTACAGCTGAACCGGAACTTTCCCAGAGGACATAAGTCTAGAAATGTGGCGGGGCGTTCGACTACTGTTGCATTGTTCGCGAAGATCGTATCGTAGTCCAGCTCTAGGGATCGGAGGCTTCTGAAAAAATGCAAGCTCTAGGCTTTGAGACGGATGGTGCGGGTGGTTCCACCCTACTCACTCCTCTCCTCTCCTCTCTTCCCCCACACGCAGGCAAGCAACTAAGCACTGCCCCAAGCAACAAAGTCAAAAGCATACCCATACTTATTATTCGTGCATCGTGCGTAGGCCAACACTGCTACTGCCACAGCAGCGAGCTAGCTATTAATAGCTAGCTCCAGTGGACCTCACGGGTACTAAGCGTCAACCATTGGAGTGTCTCGCCCAATACATGCCACAGCAAGACTTCATCAGTTTTTCAGGAGACGATATGCTTGTGACTACGAGGGAACACGGTAATCAGAACCAGATAGGGTTTATAAAGATAGAGGGATATGCATTTTTTTGGGTCCACAATGGGTTCTGATTAGATTATACTACTATTACTATGGCCCCTCTAAAAATTAATTGATTGACACCGATTCACGCCATCTTTACCGGGGCCAAGTGCCCCCCCCCCCCGCTCCCACCGCCTGTCACCCCGTCCAAACCCCATATTGACATTGCCCTAAAAAACGCAAGCACGAGAGGTCACACCGATCTATTTTCTCCTCGGCAGCGACGGGGACTGGTTGCATCTATTGGCAGCAAGCAGCGTTTTTTTTCGCCGGTTCTCTTTTTCACTGAACTAGTCCGTAAAAAAATGTGTGCAGATCGAACTCGCTCTGACAATTCGGTGGACGATTCACGCCACCCAATGGCGCCGGGGTCCCCCCCCCGGCCTCCATCTTGCAAGAAAGTCCGCCTCACAAACGGTTATTAGCAGGATGCAGCTCACCCTTCGTGCGACTCGCCGAACACATGACGGCGCTTCGCGCTTAGGGCCAGCAATGTCTGCCTGTTCGGTGAAGACCCGACATGTTCCGTCCCGGCACTGTAGGGATGCGAGGGTCTATGGTCATACGACCACAGCCGTGCACAACATGAGTACATCCCCCCTCTCCCCCCCCGGCCTCCCCCAAACACGCAGATGTCCTGCCATGTTGCAGTAACCTGGATCAACCAGAACCGTGTGCGACTGGTTCAACACTCCGGACGTTGTGGCTGACATGTCTACTTTCACTCTTTTCTACGTTTGTTTTTAATCGTGTGCGTCTCCCTCCGTCCCCCAGATTTCCTGGGTGTACGGGTCCAAGGATGACGACTACCGCCTCGCCGCTGTATCTGGGGATGGAAAGGTAAAAACACACAACATCAAACAGATCAGATAGATCACATATATCATATAGATGATATAGATCATATAGATCATATGTACCATTTCTTGACCTAGATATTTCGGAGATTATAATTTCTTGCTTTGTATCATCTGCAAGATCTAGATAATGGTTTCCCGGTGTGGGTCTGTATCGCGCGGCCCTTACGCACGTGCTTGCTGGGTGGGATCTATATAATCTGTATGATAAGTGTTTTCCACAATATTTCATTACGTTTTTTTTGGGGATCTAGATGATATTGATCGTGATGTATCTGTCCGATATTTGCAAAACTATAAACTATAGCACAAAATGTTACGAAGCTTTGGAGCTTCAGAGGGAAAGGGGGAATAATAGCGCAAGAGGGCAGCAAGCATTTCATACATCGGGCAGATCAGACAGATCAGATCCCCACATCACGATCAAGATCATTTAGGGCAGATAAGTTCCTGGTCTGGTCTGTATGATCTGTGTGATCTGTATGATCTGTGTGATCTAGCTCATATTGCCGGGTGGGAGCCGTATAGTCTGCATGGTCTACTGTAGCACATGTTTCCTGGGTTTGGTATGTACGATGCAGATCCTGCACAACAACTCATAACGGCAGTTTAGAATCTGAATGGTCTATAGATATGTGTAGATGATCTATCTGTAGATGATCTATCTGTAGATGATCTACCTGTAGATGATCTATCTGTAGATGGTCTATCTGTGGATGATCTATCTGATCTGTGGATGATCTATCTTCCCGACGTGTGTAAGGTTGGAACTGCAGAGGGAGAGAAAAAACACTTTAACAAGAGGCTACAAAACTTTGTTAGAGCCAAAGACACAAAGAGAGACGACAAACGATGACGATCATGTATAGCGTCGGGTCCACGACGTAAGCAGCCAGGACCGCTACGCAAACTGACCTGCTAAAATTCAGGGCGATATGTTTGTAAAACCAGTGTTCGAAATGTAATACAAGGATTTAGTCGTGCGACAGACACGCGCGCCACGCAATGCTGCTTGTGTTGCCGCGAAATCACAAGAGACGGTTGATCAGACCACAATGGTTCTACCCTTATTGGTAGTGCTTATAATTGGGGCCTCCTCCTCTCCTCTTTCTCTTTCTCTTCTTGTCAACTCGTGTGCTTCTGGCATGCGCTGCCCGTAGACAAAGGGCATGGTTATATTCTGGACGTTTGTTCTTCATATCAACGCAAAAAACTCCTCCTGATCCTCCTACTCCTCCTTCTGTCAACGCGTGTGCTTCTGGCATCACCCCTAGACATAAGGCATGCACGGTTATTCTGCATGTTTACTCCTCATACCAACGCTAAATTGCTACCTGGCATTAATACGTCCATTTTGCTTTTCGTCGCGGCTCCTTCTTTTCCGTCTCCTCTTTTTCCTGTCAACTCGTATCACACGCTCCGGACACGCCTCGCAAATACTTCTTTTTCTTGCCAGCTCCTGTTCTGGTCTCTCAAGAACAACCTTCAGTGCCCGGTGGAGGGGTACCGAGTCCCGGCAGAGCTGGCAGCGGGTGGGCGGGATGGAGCAAGAGCATCCAGAGCCTCGGCTAGCGGACGTTCGGTAATGATTGTTGTTGTATTTTCCTTGCCCCTTTTTTGGCGATCTAAACAAACAGGGTGAAGTTGTTCAAAAAAAGATGAACAACCAACCGTGTTCGCATGATCCAGTTAATCCTTACACCACTGAAAACCTGAAAGCATAGTCGCGCTCTAGTTCCAAGGCAGTTTGTTATCAAAACGAGGGCGAAATTATTAGGCAGTAAACGGGAGGGGGTACTCATGTCGTGCATGGCCGTAGCCGTGTGACCATAGTATGACCATAGACCCTCGTATCCTTACAATGCCGAGACGGAGCGGGATGGGGGGGGGGGGGGGGGGCAGTTACTTAGGGATGCTTTACCAGGATGGATAGTCATGATTTCCACCGCTCAACTGGTGATTGGCTGGCAATATCGCCGGGGGGGGGTAGTCAAAGATGTTCGCCGCTCAACTGATGATTGGCTGACAATGTCGCCACGTGGTTTTGTTGCTTTAAAAAGGCGGTACGTGCCGCT
This sequence comes from Saccharina japonica, assembly GCA_008828725.1. Taxonomy (NCBI): domain Eukaryota; class Phaeophyceae; order Laminariales; family Laminariaceae; genus Saccharina; species Saccharina japonica. The sequence continues at coordinate 579,467 of MEHQ01001158.1, read as the reverse complement.
ATATTAGTAATATTATCATAATTACCAAGTAGTTTTTTTTAATCGAAATTACTAAGGGAGTCAACGGGAGAATTGGAGGGGTAGTCAATTAGTTTTTACCGCTCAACTGATGGCTGACTATTACTAGTGATGCCTCTGCTTGGTTTTGTTACTCTAAAAAGGCGGGATGCACTTCGCTGTCGTTCTTGAGAGAGGGACGGCACGTGACTTCGGCGGTAGTCGGGACGGAGGGAGGCGCTGTCGTGAAGTGTCGCTTGGCGCCCTCCACCAAGGTGAGCTGGACAAGGCGACGGCAATGATGCCATAGAATGCCGTGTCCAACAAATATAGCGTAGAATGTCGTGTCCAACAATGAGGCCATAGCATTCGAATGACGTGTCCAACAATGATGCCATAGCATTAGAATGTTATGTCCAACAATGATGCCATAGCATTCGAATGTCGTGTCAAACAATGATGGCATAGAATGTCGTGTCCAACAATGATGTCATAACATTCGAATGTCGTGTCCAACAATGATGTCATAACATTCGAATGTCGTGTCCAACAATGATGTCATAACATTCGAATGTCGTGTCCAACAATGATGCCATAGCATTATCAATAGAATGTCGTGTCCAAGCAATGCTAGCATAGAATGTCGTGTCGAACAAGTATGCGTCCTATGATAGGGGTAAATGGCACGTTTAGGGCACAACATTTCTGACTGACTATAAGTAACTATTACTATTTACCTATAAGTTACTATTACTGACTGTAAGTGACTATTACTGACTATTACTGACTATTACTGACTATAAGTGACTATTGTTGACTACGATCTCTTCTGACTGTAAGTGACTAATACAGACAATTACTGGCTATTACTGACTGTAAGTGACTATTACTCACTGTAAGGCTGTTTCTTAAGGAAGTTCGATTTATTTTAATTCGATTTGTTTTTTTCAGCCCATTATTAATGTTTTTGACCGGGAACGCGGGCTAATCGGCCGTGGGCTTCTCGGGATGAGTGCGCCCAACATCTCAGAGGTATCCAACGCAAAAATCCGCTTCTCCATCGAAGCATTTTCAAGTTCTTGAGGTATGTGGCATTTCGAATAATATCCAACAAATAACATTCCAGAGGCACAAACTATTCAAATTTTCCGTAATTTCTGACTGGAAAGTACCTTCAAATTGTAATTGATGTCTATTGTTCGATTTGTGAGAATGTTGGATATTTCAAACTGCTTCGATGGAGAAGCAGATTTTTTCGTGGGGTACCTGTGGGATGGTAGAAGAATGCATTCCGAGAAGCGCACGACCCTTTCGACGGCTTTCCGGGTCAAAAACATCAATAAATGGCCGAAAAAAACAAATCGAACTGAAACAAATCGAACTTCCTTAAGAAACAGCCTAAGTGACTATTACAGACTATAACAGACTAATACTGACTATAAGTGACTATTACTGACTATAACTGACTATTAATGATTATTACAGTAGATCCTATTGACTATAGTCCCCTGTAACAATACTTCTACTGCTGCCTGCTTCTGTACCTTTGCACTGCCCGTCGCAACTTGTGGGCCTCAAGGGTGCCGGGGACGAGGGCAAGAGCATGCGCTGGTCGTCCGAGGCGGATGAGATGCTGTCGCGGGTCCCCGGCAAGCGGAGGAGGCAGGTGGCCAAAGAGGTCGAGAAGGCCGCCAAATCTGACCGAGCGGCGGAGGTGAGACTATCATTGACACACTACTGTGTCTCGTAGCGTGTCACGCAGCTTAGAAAAAAGTTGAGTTTCAACCCTTCAACCGGTCGTACTCACAGCTGACGTATTTTTATATTTTTTGTAAAAACTCTGCCGGGGCTCAAAGGACGACATTTATATGTATATAATGTGAGTTGGTTGATTATAAAAGCAGAGGAGGCGAGTGGTCAAATCGGTCGAGAAGGCCGCGAAGTCTGATCGAGGGGCGGAGGTAAGACTATTTTATTATTGACAAAGCTTTGCCGACTTAAGCGATGCCATGTGATATGTAAGGCTGTCAGTTGCCCAACTATAAGTTGCCGACTGGTTGTTAGTTGGTTAGGTAAAGTACGCGACAGGTGTTAAGAATCTGATAGTTAATAATTTGAAACTGGAATTTTGGGGGGAAAATCAGAATGCGACCTCTTTGTGCTGAAAATAGTGTGGAACACACCCAGTCTTACATAACAATTCCAATCTGGCCTAAAATAAGAAATTCTTAACATCTGTCGCGTACTGCTGCACCAGGTATTGCAGTTACTGCAGTTACGTGCGGAAAGTTTCGGCAATTTTCGGTAATTTTTGTATCTGACTGGCGCGTTTGTCGCTCGACGTGTTTTGTTATCGATAAAATACTATTGCTACAACACGTCAGTCAGTTGGTTCGCTTCGCCAACCAACTGACAAGTAGTCGTGACGGCCCATCCTTGACTGACCGCCTTTTGACGCCTTGACCGACCGCTGCATACACTAAAACTAGTATAATAAGAAAATATGCTATTAATAGGAGAGCGCGGTTTGACCCCTTGACTGACCGCCCTCCTACACTAAAACCAGTATAATAAGGCCAAACATTCTACGTAGGAGACTATGGTTTGAGCCATTTGATTGACCGCCCCCTTGGTGCTACTCGTAGCGGTTACTGCCTTCCTGCTCGTTGAAAACCCAACGTGCTCCGTCCCTGCATCTTAGGGATGCGGGGGTCCTTGGTCATACGACTAAGGCCATTCATGGCATGAGGCACCCACGAGGCAGATACATAGCAATACCCATTACTGTCTCTGGAAGTGGCCACACCAGAAATTAAATCAATTCATTGAAGGCTGTCGTCCATATGCAAGTCCGCCTCACAGGCGGTTCTTAGCAGGATGCAGCTCACCTTCCATGCGACTCGCCCAATACCTCACGGCGCTTGACGCTTGGTGCAAGCAATGTCTGCCTGGTTGGTGAAAACCCGACGTGCTTCGTCCCCGCATTGTAGGGATGCGGGGGTCCTTGGTCATACAACTACGGTCATGCATGGTATGAGTACACCCCCACCCCCGTCGCCCAACGGCCGACCCCCTCTTCTACCCCACGCGGGACGTTTTTGTTTGTTTCAGGTCGACTTACCGATGGTGTTCCGGTCGCGCTTACCATCCTCCCTGCTCTATCCGTCGCCCGGCGTGTTCCGAATGGAGAAACACCACGGACCTGTGCACTCCATCGACTGCTCGCCGTTTCACAGGCAAGGAGAGCACGCACGGTGGTTGCGAAGGCGTACGCAGCGCTAACTACTACGATAGGGGTACTGTACCCTTTATCTGCCTTTCTGACTGCCGAGTGCTACGACAGGGGTACCTTTTTCTGGCTTTCTGAATGACTGCCACGCGGTACGACAGGGGTACTGTACCTTTTTCTGTCTTTCTGACTGACTGACGCTGTGCTACGATAGAGGTACTGTACCTTTTTCTGTCTTTCTGACTGACTGACGCTGTGCTACGATAGGTGTACTGTACCTTTTTTCTGTCTTTCTGACTGACTGACGCTGTGCTACGATAGGGGTACTGTAGCCTTTTCTGTCTTTCTGAATGACGATGTGCTACGATTGGGGTACTGTACCTTTTTCTGTCTTTCTGACTGACTGACGCTATGCTACGATTGGGATACTGTACCTTTTTCTGTCTTTCTGACTGACTCTGTGCTACGATTGGGGTACTGTACCTTTTTCTGTCTTTCTGACTTACTGATGCTGTGCTACGATAGGGGTACTGTACCTTTTTCTGCCTCTCTAACTGACGCTGTGCTGCGATATAGGGGTACTGTACCTTGTTATTGTGTTTGTTATTGTTATTACTATTGATGCTGATATTAATATTGTTATTGCTACTGTTTTGTTGGGTTCTTTTCATCGAGGGGAGCGGGGTGATCTCTATTGCACTGATCGTGGGCATGTCTTGCGTGTGAATCTGCAGGGCGCTGCTTCTGACCAGCGGAGCGGACGGGTCCGCCAGACTGTACAACACGCTACAAAGCAGGTGCCAAATTTTTGTTGTTGGAAGGGGGTGGGCACGCGGACAGACAACCTCCACCACCCTCACAACTACCACCACCACCACCACCACTACCACCACCCACTACTACCAGTAACGCGCCGGGCGATGTTCTTGCCAAGCTTATAATTCTATAATATTATAATTCTATAATTTTCAAACGCGGGCTAAGATAGAGGTAGGGGTCCCAGTGACACTTTTTTTTACAACATTTTGGGTGAGGGACTATTAGTGTGACTATCAGTATGGCTATTCGTATGGCTATTCGTATGCTCCTTAACCCAACATCGCTGGAATACCATTGTAACGGAGGACCCCAGTAAATAGGACCAATTATTGTTCGTAAAAATAGGGAACTATAGTGGTTTTTATGTGTACCGCAGGTCTTGTTTACTATGGTCCCCCGTAATAGTATTAACACTATTATTCGTGACATGCGTTGGCAATGGGATTATAGTCGTTGGGTTGCCTTTTTATTAAAAATCTTCAATCAAAATCTGTTTTTCGCCGAGATATAGAGATCCTGTTCTGTAGTCAAGTGTGGAGGGTCAGAAGGTTTAGGCGCTGCCCCTGCAAGGCAAATGTCATGCGTCTGACGTCACGGTCACTAAGTAGGAATCGACCATCTGTCCGAATTGTACACTTTTTTTGCCTTCTGAGGCAAATATTTTCTCAACTGAGGAATTACCCGGTAATTACCCGGTAACTACCCAGTGGCCTTGATGTACCATTTGTATTTTGCGATAGTGCTCGGTGTTTACCTATATAGCCCATGGGATTGCTCGACGGCTTGCGCCTTCATTTTTCGTCGATGTTGAGGTTCTGGGCGAGAGGTATACACTTAGGCACAGAAGTGGTCCCCGAAAAAGACAGTAGCAGTATATAAGGCGGTATCCCTATATAAGGCGGTCCAAATTGCTTGGCATTACTGAAAACCGTTATAACCCGGTAGGACGAATAAGGCGGTTGCCCCCAAAAAGGCGGTTTCCCCTATTAAGGTACTGTGTTAATGTATTAATAATACTGTACACCCCTACCATAGCTATCGATTCGTTCAAAACGTCGAAAGCACCACGCGCACATAGGAGGCATCTGTTATGTTGGTGGCGCCGTCCGCATTTTTTGTTGCCCTTGTCGCGCTAGACCGCCCGAATCAACTTGCCAGTAGAGCACACCTCGGGCAGATCATCGATCAGATCATCGATCAGATCATCGATCAGATCATTGATCAGGTCATCGATTAGGTCATCGATCAGATCATTGATCAGGTCATCGATTAGGTCATCGATCAGATCATTGATCAGGTCATCGATCAGATCATCGATCAGGTCATCGATCAGGTCATCGATCCGATCATCGATCGATCATCGATCAGGTCATCGATCAGATCATCGATCAGATCATCGATCAGATCATCGATCAGGTCATCGATCAGGTCACCGATCAGATCATCGATCAGGTCATCGATCAGATCATCGAATTCCAGTTCATGATGTAGATATTTCAGGGCAGACATGTTTCTGATCTGTACTCAAAATCTATCATAGCTCATGTTGGCGCTTGAGACCCGTATAACTTGCATGAGCTATAACACGTTTCCTGGGTTGGGGTATGTACTGTGTAGATCCTGCACAACATATCAAAACGGCAGGTTAGGATCTAGATGATCTGTAGATGATCTGTAGATGATCTATTTATAGCTGATCTATGTGTTTGACGTGTGTAAGAGAGCCTTCATATCATCCTGGCGTGAATTAAGACAAGAAACGCACCCCCCCGTCTCCTTCTCGCCTGCTGTATACGAACTCCCACATGGCTAACGCTGCGTCCATAATTTTCTTTTGAAACTCAATTGTATATAAGATCGCCCGCTGATAGAGACGGAGAGGGAGAGGGGGTACTCGTTGTTACGGAGGGGGGGAGTGGGGGGGGTCACATCAACAGGGCATATTTGTGTGCTGTGGGATGCCCAACATACTAAGAGTAGTTTCGGGAAGGTTCAAAGTTTGTTGTTGAAAAAAAAATGCCCCCCCCCCCGATACAGCAGTATATATAGGACGCTACACGTGGGCTACATAATCGAGATTCGAGTTTCGAAAACGGCTACCGCTACTTGTGAAAAACAGGATCCTTGTCAGGTGAACGAACGAACTTTGTATTCGCGCGATGTGTAGTCCGTGTCTCCGACGTTGTGAGCACAGAGCTTGAGTCTCTCTAGAGCTTATATCTCTCTCTCTTAGGTGACGAATCAGCACGGACGCTGGATGTGCTGGACGTCTGCCGATGGGTATAGACTACAGAAATAACGGTTTCACGTGAAGAACACGCACACATACGTCACACTCCCGCCACCCTCTCGCCTCTCTCAAACGCGCGTGCTTCGTTTAGAGCGGGCGGTGCTCACGCCCCCGGGCCCCCTCTATCCCCCCCTCACCCCCCCTCCCCCCGCCCCTCCCGGCGCCTCCACCCCTACCCTCACCTTCCCTCTCCCCACCTGTTGGAGGTGTTATTGTTAAGAGTAGGAACGGTACTCCGTCTCGACAGGGATGCGTAGTGGTCAATGGTCAAATGACTAAGGCAAGCAACAAATGAGTACGCCGCCCTGCGCCCTCGCTCGCCCCCACTCCCGCCACCCCCCTCGCCCCCGTCCAACCTGTGCTGGTTGCCCCGTTTAGAGCGGTGCTGACGTTTGAACCGTCTAACTCGAACATCATGGACGTGAAGTGGAGCAGGGCCAGACCCTTGGTATTTGCGGCAGTGGTGAGGGGCTATCCTGTTGGATTGATATCATTGATTGCATTGATTGCATTGATTGCATTGACTGCATTGATTGCATTGACTGCATTGATTGCATTGATAGCATTGATTGCATTGATTGCATTGATAGCATTGATTGCATTGATAGCATTGATAGCATTGATTGCATCGGCTGCCTTTCGCGTTTCGAGTCGGTCAGAAGGTCCCAACGCTACGTAGAGTAGAAGCACTATGACGAGGGACCATAGAAAATAGGACCAAATATTGTGAGTAGAAATAGGTAAATATGTAGGTTTTTGTGTGTACCGTACGTCCTATTTACTACGGTCTCCCTCCCGTAATCGAGCAGACCTGGTCCAGCTGTACGACTGAATTGCACTAGATCCGCGTTTTCGCTACGTACCGTTTCCAGAATGTTAGGACTCCAAATTTGGCAGCTGTGCAGCTGTGTTGCTGAGCCTTCCGCGCGTTTGCAGGCCTTACAACTTTTGGAATCCGAGTTGGTTTCGTCCTACGTATTGTTTGTTGGTGCGATGTTAAAAAATACTTACCAAGGTATCATACCTACGTACGAATTATTGTTTTGTGTATTTTCATCCGTCCCATCTAATATCTTCGCCCTAGTTCTCCAGTTCCCTTCCTTCCGTAATTCAGATCCACGGCCACGTAGCAGGCACTTTTCCCCCACCCCCTGCTACGGTGCACGCCTCCAGTTTTTTCGAGATAAGAGTTCAGCATTTTTTTCCCCTCGTCGACTCGCGTCCATGATAGCCATGCGCACACACCCGGGTGCTCAATATTTTCATAAGAATAGCCTTCCTTAGCGGGATTCGAACTCACACAACCGACCCTAATAGCCACGAGATTGCAACACAACCTGCATGGAAAACAGCAGTAGTGGTTCAAGTGTCGGCCATTTTTTTGTTTTTGGGAGGGGAGGTCGGGATTGGGATTATATTTTTCATCAGGGCTCTTCACGAGTCATGGCCCGACCCGCGGGTCGGGTCAGGAATTTTCGAAGTCTCACGGGTCGGGTTGGGTCGAATCGAGTCGAGTCGGGTCGATTCGGGTCAGGTTAGGAGGTTTTCGAACTCTCATGGGTCGGGTCGGGTCGGGTCGGATCGGGTCGGGTCGGGTCAGGAGGAATCGGGGCGGGGCGGGTATCCCGTTCCCGACCCGATCCGAGCTGATCCGCAAGTTTGATCCGACCCGTAAACGGCCTTGGGAAATATGGCCTATGACCAAACCAGAATATACTGTACATGTTGCAGCCTTGACCGTGCATCACTAGGTTGCAGTTAGCGGGCAACCCCATTCACTTTAGACGACAAAACCCGTTTTACATGTGTGCGAAAAGCGCCTTCTACTTTTGAGGACAATGCTGAGTGAGGGGAGCAAACCGGTTTCAACCATGAAAAAGACGCCTCCGACTTTTGAGGACGACCCATTTTTTCTGTCGAGGACAAGAACCAGTTCACGTTTCGAAAATTACGCCTTCCATTTTCGAGGACAAGGCCCGTTCCAATTGGGAAAAAGACGCCTCCGACTTTTGAAGACAACCCCTTTTAATTTTGAGGACAAAACCGGTTTCACCTTTTGAGAAGAACGCCTTCAACTTTTGATGAAAAACACTCTTTTTAGTTTTGAGCGACAATCCCCAACTTCCACGTACACGGTTTTGACGGTCAAGCGGGAGACGGAGGCGTTTTTGTCTACGATATCATGCAAAGCTCCGTCAACCCTGTTGCGAACGCCCAGATTGCCCGGGGTGGTTGGTGGTGGTGGTGGTGGTGGTGGCGTGGCTCAGAGCACGAAAACCGTTTCAGTTTCAAGAAAAAAAACGCCTTTTTACGTTTGAGCACAACCGCTTAAACTTTAGGGGAAAGCAAAAAAATGTTTCACTTTTACTTTTGAGAAACACGCCTTCCACATTTGATGAAAAACAATGTATTTTCAACCTTTAGCGACAACTCCCACCCAACTCCCGCGTATACATACATCATACGCTTGACGATCAGGCGGAAGACGGAGGCATTTTTGTCTACGATCTCCTGCAAAGCTCCGTCGTCCCCGTTGCGAGCGCCCAACTCCCCCGGGGCAATGGCAGTGGTGGCGGAGGCGTGAACCCCGCGAAGTCGAGGGGGGTAGCAGCAGCAGCAGCAGAAGCAGCAGCCGCGGGTGGAGGTGGTGCTGCTGTCGCTGCGTATTCGGTCACGTTTAACCCTCGACAGCGGGATTTGGTGGCGACGGGGGACAGCCTGGGGAGGGTGATCGTCTGGCGAACGAGCTGGCCGCTGTCCAACAAGCGACCCGGAGAGGACCTAGGGCTGGAACGACTCTTCAAGGGCAGTGTCGGAGACGTGAGTCTTGTGGGTGGGTATGATGCGCGCGCGTAAGTACCTAGGTACGTACGTACGTACACCTGCTCTCAAAGATGCTACGTAGGACTCGAGACCGCTCATTTTGTTTTTGCAGTGTTACAGTAGTAGTGTTTACGACTTGGCCCAGCTCCGAAAAAAAATGGTTGACAGTTCACAGTCTATAACTCCTTGTGACCTCTAGTAAAACCCCGAGAAAATTCCTAGGCGTTCGGGGTTAATTAACCCCTTCAAGACATGAAGTCCCGTTTTGGGGACATAGTACTTGGAATTAGAGTTATATATGTGTGTATGTGTTGTGGAGGCAAAACACCTGGAATTAGAATCAGAGTTAGGTATGTGTGTTCATTAGGTTCATGTCGTACACTGCTCCAATACCGGAGACCATAGTAAATAGGACCACATATTGTTAGTAAAAGTAGGGAAATATCTACCGCTCTGTTCCGAAATATAAGCATATTTTATACATTGATGTTAAAAAAAAGGGTTGCTTATATTTCGGTAGGTTTTTTAGTGTACCGTAGGTCCTACCTGGTATTTACTATGGTGCCCCGTATTATTAATAGCAAAAGGGTTACTATCTAGTAGTCTAGTTTTGGTCAAGGTTGTCAACCCGAGTTCTCCTACATGCTATAGATAGCCTACCTGCTGCTGACGACGTCTGGTACGCCTGCTCAAATATGCTGCGTTGGAAACCGGTCAGTTTGGGAACGCCAAGGCCTCTTTTTTCCTTGATACACTATTAATAGTTTCAGTGTAGGGGGCGGTCAGCCAAGGGGTCAAGCCGAGGTATCCTATGAATACCATATTTACCGTTGGCGGCGTCTGGCACGCCTGCTCAAAGAGTACCCCTGCTCGAAGGTGCTATTGTTAAGGCATTAGTCCGTTGGGCTATACTGGTAAAAGGTTTAGTTCGGGTAGGCGATTGATTAGCCTTTTACCAGTATAGCCCAACGGACTATTGCCTTAACACTATCAACAGGAGACATGCCATCTTGGGTGCGTCTGGCAAAGCCTCTTTTGACTTTAATACGCTAGTATTAGTGTGGGGGTGCGGGCAGCCAACTGGTCAAACCGTGATGTCCTACGATTGATCATCAACCTGGTGGCACATCTTTGCCGCTGATGGCGTTTCCCCTGCCGGATGTTTGGTACCTGGTAATAACCTGGACGGAAATGTAAGGACCGTTGGGGTGTACATTTGAAGATCGAACGGTCCTTACAGTTCCACCCAGATTGCACCGTGTATGTTATTACGGTTGGCCATAGTAAACACTAGTAAATAGGACCTATGGTGCACTCAAAAACATGTATATTTACCTATTTTTGACCATTACTACTGTAACCATATTTTGTCCTATTGACTAGTATTACTAGTATTTACTATGGACCCCCGCAATAGTGGTGGGAAACAAACAAACGTTTACTGGCAGCGGTGGAGGGATAGATGCACAGATCAGATAGATCATCCCCACTCCCACGATCTAGATATTTCAGGACTATTAGTAGATGTATCCCTGATCTGTATGATCTGTATGATCTAGCTCATTTTGCCGGTTGGGAGCCGTCTAACCTGTATGGTCTATATCATAGGGCATGTATCCTGGGTTGTATCTATTCAACTGTACATAGATCCTGCACAATATATCATAACCGCAAGTTAGGATCTACACGATCTATCTGATCTATCTGTAGATGATCTATCCGATCTATCCGACGTGTGGAATATTTGTACGAACAATAGGTGTCCTGTGCTGCACTTGCGCCAATTTAGAGAGCCCACGCACCCCCATTCGACGCTGTCGTGCAAACACAAGAAAATCCGCCTCACAAGGGGTTCTTAGCAGGATGCAGCTCATGTTCCATGCGGCTCGCACAACACCCCACGGCGCTTTGGGCTTGGTGCAAGCGATGTCTTCCTGGTCGGTGAAACTCCGAAAGTGCTCCGTCCCGGGATTGTAGGGATGTGAGGGTCTATGGCCATACGACCACGGCCACGCATGACACGAGTACACCCCCCGCCGCCTCCTCCAGCTAACCGTGACACTTTTTAACAGCTGAGCGTGTAACGTGCCCCCTTTCCCTCCGCGCGCAACAACACAGGACGAGGCAAGAGACCAGGGTCAAGAGCCGAACTAGAGATTGCGCCCCGCTCTTTTTTCTTTTCCTGCGGCGCCACCATGGACTGGAGCGTCACGACAAGTTTCGCGATACACATACATGCACACACGCACACCCAAATAAGGGACCTACTGTTGTAGCGAGTCCGCCCGCCCGAAGGACCGCGCGAGGCGTTCATGGGCCGCGTGTAGCGAGTCCGCCCGCCCGAAGGACCGCGCGAGGCGTTCATGGGCCGCCGTTATATCGTTGCCCGTGGTCGCGGTCAAAAGACTGCTGCCGTTGCCACCGATGCTGCTGCTGCTGCCGCCGCTGCTACTGCGGCCGCTGCTGCCGCTGCTGGTGGTAGTGGTGGTGGTGGTGCTGCTGCTGCTAGGTATACGTACGTACACTTGCGCGCTGGTGGGTAATTTGTTTGTATCTGTCGTCAACTTTGTACGCTCATTGATGGAGCCAAAACGTAAACAAAAACCAAAAGACGGGCATTTTCGGTCGAACGGCGGGAGTCTCCGGCTTCTTGTATATATTTATTTCATTCTGTGGGATTTATGGTTTAACCTCAGAGGTCAACAGGCCCCCCTACCACTCTGGCAGCTGGAATACATCTCCGTTTTATTTAGGGGTATGTGGAATGCCTCGGATTTCAGAGCGGACGTCCCGGTAATAGCGCAAAATGTAGAAACCGCTCGAAAAAACCGACCGGAACCGCAAAAAAAAACTACCACGGGGAACTCTAAAAATCCGAAATGTAGGGAGAAAATAGACTGAAAATATTGCACAACAAATGCTACATCCGAATTCAGCCTTCTAAACTATGGGAATGAATAAATTCGATTTTGACCACATAAAACAAAGGGGTTGCCAGTATATGGGCAGGCGTTCTTCACCAGGGGCCAGCACAAAAATCCCGAGACCGCACTTTTGTTTCGCAAACCTTTTGTGACGTTGACAACCAACGAGAGCCTGGTACGGGTGGTTTTGTTCCCCAGGTTACTGGGGGGTCTAAAAGCAAAACTTCGAAAGTGTGTGTCTGTCCGTCTGTCTTATTTTCCCGAATACGGCAATTGATTGAAAGTTCCAACCAATCACAACACGCCAAAATAACTACTGGAACTCAAACTACCCAAGCTGTATCAAGTTGCAGCCAGGATATTCGTATTACAGCAGTCCAAATGGGGGGGGGGGGGGGGATTTAAAGCAGAACCAAAAAGTATATCAACTTGCAGCAAGATTATTCATACGCGTAAGAGCTGAAAGAGGGAAAATATTCCCGGACAGAGCGAGTAAATGTTAGGTAAACGTTAGGGTCAGGTATAGGTTAGGCGGCCGTGTGTATGACCAACCCGCTTCGCTTCGTAATCATCGAGCATCATTCCGGGTACAGCAAGGGTGTGCGCGTATCTGAATCCGCCAGAATCTCCTCACTACGGCCCGCCGTCCCCCTGCATCCATAATGGTCAAATGACTAAGGCAAGCAACAAATGTAGTACGCCTCCCCCCCCCTCTCCCCCTGCCCCCGCCCCCGCCCCTCCTCCCCCCTAGTACCCCTGTATAATGTATCGATATATTACGTAGGATTGGAGTTGGCCGTCGCCAGTTTAGCCCACGAGCGCTGTAATAACACGCACTCGGCTGGGAGAGCTAGCTCAACTAGGCGGTGAGTTTTTTTTGTTATTTTTTTTGGCGGTCAGAGGACAAAGCTGGGGTCGAGTAGATCATGTTGTGCGGGATGCTGGCCAGCTGTAGAGAATCTTTGTTCTCCGGCACAGAGGAATGGTTGGTACGCTATTCTTATGTGTCTAAGTATTGTTAATACTGGGTGAACGGTGTCGGCCGCGAGGCGCAGTTTTGGCATGTAACCCATTTGCTGCTCTCCGTGGAGGTGGCAACACCAAGATATTTAATTCACTCAGTTCTCGCGAAGACCGCATGCGTCCATATTGCAAGTGCCGCCAGTCTGGAGGCGGTTTTTTGCAGGTGATGCGGCTCTCCATTGGACTTTCGGCCCAAATATACCGGCGTTTCGCCGCTTGGGTGATACGAATGTCGGTGCATGGTTTGAAAATCCCAGCGGCTCCGTCCGGGCATTGTAGGGACTGCGAGGGGATCTATTGGTTATATGTCGGCGTGCCACAAATATGAGATACACCCCCCGCCCCCTAATAATATTATGGTATATTTTAGGTTGGGCTCTCGGCGTCGCGTCGCTGCGGTTGCGAAAGCGCGTCTGGTAAAACACGCGCACTGCGTCGATTGCAGCTAGCAACCAGGGGTGCCGTTTGTTTTTCTTTGTTATTTTTTTCTTGGCGGGTCACCAAGCTGGGCCTCGGGTTTCGCGAGTCTAGATACATATTAGTCGCGGTGCGAGTGCTGTGCGAACCTTTGTTCCGCCACAGGGGAATGGTTCGATTATCACTTCAAAGATCGTTTAATTATGGTAGGGCGTTAGTGCCGCGAGGCATGGTTACATTACGTAAAACTCATTGCTGTCTCCGGCGAAAGTGGTCCAAACCAGAAATTTAAATTTCACGTATTGAAGCTTGTCGTCATAGTGCATTCCGTCTTCAGAGGGTTCATATCCTAGCGGATTGACAGATCACTTCCTCCATGCGAACCTCGCGGAATCACCTTTACACGGCGTATTCGCGCTCTGGATGCAAGCAACTCTGTCTGCCTGGTTTGCTGTATGTGAAAACCCATCACGCCGCTCTCGTCGGCGCTGTGTGACAGAGCCATGCCGAGCGGTCTACTGGGTCATATGGACCTTACTGGCGCTGCCAAATGAGCTACACCCCCCCTCTTTCGAGCCCTTCTGCCCCCTCCCCTCCCTCATGAAGTCTGTCGTCCATATGCAACAGTGACGCGCTCATCGAGGCGGGTTTCCTGTAGCATCGGATGAAAGCCACAGCGCGCTCACGCATCCATGCGATCGCCCAATACTTCACTGGTATCGGCTTTCGCGCCTCTGGTGCAAGCACTGTCTGCTGCGTGTGGTGCACCCTTTGCGCATCCGTCCGGATTGTAGCGGATGCGAGGGTCTCATCGGTTCATATGGATACGTCGCCCAGTGCAAACATTGAGTACCCCCCCCCCCCTACCAGCGAAAACAAAGAGGGGGGTCTCTAAAACCAAGTGAAACAAATGGAACAAAACACGAAACAAAAATGGTTTTCGCTCATTTCGTCCTGTGATCACAGCGATCCGGTTTGTTTTTCATTCTGACCTTCCTAGGAGTGACAGGTCGTTTTCTCTTTTTGTCGCATACCCTTGGATACAACGACCATGCATGGCTGTTTAGGGGTCGCGTCAAACCTCGAGGGTCAGGTCGGGTCTAGTCGGGTAGGGGCGACCCGACCCAGCCCGATCAGGCGCATGCATGACAATATCATAAGTAAAACAAATCCTGACCCGACCCGCGGGCCGGTTCATGACCCGTCAAGAGCCCTGACGAAAAAATAAAAAGGAAAATCTGCAGAGGTCATGATTCGTGAAGAGACCTGAAAATAATGTACCTACAGGGGAATCTGCAGAGGTTAATATGCTCCGTGAACAGCCCTGGAAATAGTATAGTATGAGTACAACAAGGGAAATCTGCAGAGGAGAGCAACTATTTACCGTCCATGGACTGCAACTCTCAACTGCAGTCCACACGCTATTCCGCTAACCCTAACCCCAACCCTATATACTTGAGCGGGGTGCCAAATGAGATCTGGTCCTCCAGGTGGGATCGGGGTAGAGGTGTTTGACCAATCAAAATGGAGGTTTAGTCAGTCTATTGGGCACCCCCGTTTCACCTCTACCCCCTAGAACAATAAATCACTCAAAATGGAGGTGGACCTATAGTATTAGCATTTCGTCCGGCAAAATGTTTCTGAGAATTTTGCAGGTCACTATTGTTAATGGTGTGGTCAGGTTTGGGGGTAGGGGTTCTACGCCCGTACATTGATCCAAGATGTTACCGGACGATTTGTTAATAGTCTTCGTGTGGACTGCACTTAAGTTCTACTGGTACAGCTATTGATAGTCCATGGGCTGTAAGTAGTCGCCGTCTCTGATGATAGTAATACAACTATTTAGGGAAATCTGCAGAGAGAGGTCATCATGACCCATGTTTAGCCCTTTTGTGAAAATATAACTACGGAAAGTCTGCAGACGAGTGCGCCCTTTAATTCCTGCCATTCCTGCACGGAAAATCGACCGAGATCTGGCAATCGATGAGTACCTGGTACTGCGTCTGGCATTTTTTTTTTTCTTGGTGTTCGTGTGATTGTTTATTATTCTCAGTGTCTAGGTTAACTCGCCAATACCGCACAAAAACTCGTTACCGCACAAAAAATCGGGGAACTAGAAGTCGCATATATAAGCGAGAATCAGTTAAGTACCTCACTTGATTATCCTTTGGGGGCTGCGAGAAACGTAAACGTTTGCGCTCAAAAAAGAGCGACCCCTCGTGATAATAATATTATTGCGGGGGACCATAGTAAACACTAGTAAATAGGACCAAATATTGTTAGTAAAAGTAGGGAAATATCAACTTATTAATAGTAGGTTTTGGGTGAGGTCTAGAGCTCCTATACTATAATCAAGATAATCAAGTGACCACCCTAAGAAAATACATGGTGCACCTGCATGCAGGCCACCGTAGCATGCGTCAAAGGTACGATGCCTCACTTTATTCACCTCGGAGGAGACGAGTGACCAAGGGAAGAGCTGCCTTGCTCCATGTAATAGGGCAGTGAAATTCATTCGATTCATGCGATTTCACTCGTACAATTCAATCGAAATCGACATCGATATCGAAAAGTAGTTGCGATCGTCTTGCGATTTATTCATAACGTTTTTTTACCGGCTCTGTTGCCCCCCCCCCTCGCCAGCCGTGCGGGGATATGACTGGGGCTTTTTCTTTCGCTTGTCCATGTTATTCAATTTTTTCCAAGTAGGCCGATTCACTTAATAAACTCGAGTGATCGGCTTTTTACCGAAATATCTTAAAAATCCAGTTCAGTAGCTCCACTTCACACAGCCCTGCCATCTAATCCGCGAATCACGATCTGCAACAGCTATTAATAGCAACAAGCAAAAGCGCTTCGATTCATGCCCACCGGCAACTTCACCGGCGGCAGCGAGCGTTTACAAACCACGAACACAGCACCACCAAAAACAACAAAAAAAAACGCCGAAAAAAAAAATGGACGACATCATCATCATCCGGTCGTCATCTTTTTGAACTCAGGGGCTTCCCGCCGTTCCATACGAGAGGAACCGAAGGGTGCTCAATAACGCCTCCTGGAGGCAGCTCCTTAGCCCAGTCTCCGTAGCTCCATTTATCCTCGGGGTCGGGCTTTCTCCTGAAGCGCAAGGACGCACGCCCGCGCGGCAATCGGGGAGAAGTCGGTTCAGAGAAGAAGCCGGTTTCGCTCCTGGGAAATTCGTAGCTTTGCAGTACAACTGCAGTTGCGTATACTTCAGTATGTTTACTTTTTAGTATTTTTCCTTTTCGCTTTTTTTTCTTTTTTTCTCTTTTTCTCTCGCATGCACCTGGATTGCTAGCAGGGTAGGTCTTGCCTGTCGTATATGGCATTGCATTGTCTGCTCTGCTTACTGCACTGAGCGTAGTATCTCTGTGTCGTAGTTTTGTGACCACAGAACTGGTACCTTTTTAGGATGAAGAATCGGCACGGACACTGGGTGTGCTGGATGTCGACGGGTAGAAAGGAAGGTGTAATGTGAAGAACACACACACATATCGTACATACTCGTATGTATGGTTTGTTTTTTGGTCGAAAACAAAATTTGATTAACCCCTTGACCCCTTAAGAACTGGTCCCACGAATTTGGGAACAAACTACTTGGAATAAGTGTGGGGCATTTTTTTTCAGTTCTGAAATGGGTTAAGAACTGGTCCCACGTATTTAGGGACAAAATACTTGGAATAAGTGTGGGATCATTTTTCAGTTCTAAATGGGTTATAAACCCTATGCGGGGAAAAAAAGTATGAAGGGCCGAATAGTCCTTAGTCCAAGGGATGCATATATAACGTATGCGAGAGAATGGTTGACAGTTGATATACTGCTGTAACCTGTGTACGAAACGAACAGAGACTAACCCAATGTAACCCGAACCGTAATCCGTAAGCTGTAGTGCGTGGTCCCAACATCGATAAAGCGGTTGAAATGTACTCGGCTTCAGACCATAAACCTATAACATTTCTAACCCCGGGAAATTTCCCGGGATGAAGACGTAGTGAGGAGTTGGAGTGAACTGCCAACCATTTAGTCGAAGCCGCTCCAAGCGGTAAACACTACGTACTGGCCCTGTGGGAAGACGTATGATATGATGTGTAGGCATAGCATTCATTGAGGGACTGCGCGCGGTGATCTTCATAGAGTAGGATAACTTTTGCAGCAGGTGTGAGGCAGTAGATGCTCAAGCGCAGCAGCAGCAGTAGATGTACAACGTCCCAACAACAGTAGAAGTACCACGTAAGTGAGCAGTAGTAGTAGACGCACAACAACAACAACAGACGTATGATACAACGACAGTAGTAGTAGTTGAACGTACAACAGTAGTAGAAGTACAACGGTAGGTGCACATCACCAGAAATGCACAAGACCATATACGTACATACATGTATATACAAAATAGGCTAGAGGAGCACAACCAGATACCGTATGCAGCATCACTGCTGTACGGTAGATAGCAGGTCTACTAATAGGCACACAGCAGCAACAAATATACAGCTATTAACAGCAACGCGAAGTACAGCAGTAGTTCGAACTACAGCAGTACTGCTTTATATTGACGAGCTTCGGCTGTCCATCGAGCAAACGAGACCAAAACACAGCATTAAAACGGACCCCGCCACTGCCCAGGGAAAAACAAAACGACGGGGGTATCTACATCGAGGCGGGGGTTAGCCTAGGCGATTCTATAAATAAATGTACAGCTATTAACGGCATTACCACGCAGTACATTACGCACCCGGTAGAATCAGAGAGGAGGCGGGTACCGTCCCGCAGGTAGCTGATGGCGAAGGCCGTCCGGGGTTCATCCCTCGCGTTGCCCGGAGAGCTGTGCAGCGTCCACCCGTGGTGCCACGTTATATCACCTGCTCCGACCCACACCCACCCACCCACCATCGAACGCGGAGAGCAAAACAGTACCGTAACGTTCGCAACACCACTTAACGCCTTTAGTACTGCACTATTAATAGTGTATTATTCATATTATTACGGAGGGCCTTAGTGTAGTAAACAGGACCTACGGTACACCCAACATAAAAATAAAAAGAAGCTAAGAACCAGCCGGGTTCATTTTGGTGTCGCACGCTGACATCAACCATACGAGTGTCGAATAACTGGTCAACTCCTAACCCATGGGGGGTAACCCTTTTCGTGGAAGATCATCCCCCATGGCTCCTAACTCCCCTCTGCGATGACGCGATAGCCACGACCGGCTCACCTGCGGACAGGGGCGCGTGGTCCTTCTCCCTGTACCTTCCGGACAAGTCTTTCAGCAGTTTAGCGTCCAGCCAATGGTTGAGCGCGAAGTCGCGGTGGGACCTTCTCGCGAAAAGCGACAGCATTTCCATGGTGAGCTTCAGCCAAGCGGGGCAATCCGAAATACCACTTTGACCCGGAATACAAGCACAGTTTACATTCATATCAATATACAAACGTTCCTTATATTTATGGACATAGTTCGGTGCGTACGGAAGGATTTGGGCCAATCAGATGACTTAGGTTCGTGTGATCGCTCTCAAAAGCGAGCAGTACCGAACCAAACGGGAGATGCCACCGCCAAGGCAGTAGACATGGGTTGCGCAAGACGAGGAGAGGACATCAATCAAGCAAAAGGGGCTTCCCAAAGCCGTCAAGTCAAACCTGCTGGCGAAGACCAGAGGGGAGCCGCCCTCCTTTCTGGCCGGTACCGGCTCTAGGGGTATCCAGGCCGTCACGAAGTCGTTGCAGTCCAGCGGTGCCATGTTGAGGTCGGAGTGCCACCGCGTGGGCCCGTCTCCCGGCCGCTTGCAGAACGTGGAGTCCTGGTAAAGCTTCACGCTGGTCGGTGGATGGACGCAGGGCCGCGTACAACAACAAAAAAACGCCGCGCGCGGTGCGTGCGAACGGCCACAGCGACGTAAGCCGACGCGGAAATTCGACTGGACGCACTCGGAGGGGTATAGGCCCGTTTCTCGGATCAGCAAAATGCATGGAACTCAGCCATACACTATCGCGCTACAGTATCAGTGCGCTGCTGCGCATACAGCACATACAGCTGCGCATACAGCTGCGCATACACCGTGGTATGTTATCGGCGCAAACTACCAGAGAGGAGCGAGGACGAGCTCTGAACACGTTCGTGCACCGCGTCACATGTCCACCACTCCCTCCCGAGTCCAAGCGCGACTCTCGATACCCGCGACAGCACGCGACCAGACCAAACGGGCCATTCGCCTCGATCGCCCACGAGAATCTACACGCAAGAGAGCGGTACCGCCGCTTACCGTTCACAACCTAGGAGCTGCGCGGCGACATGAGCAAGGCGTGGAGACAGCACCACTTTCTCGACGGCCTCCCGGTACGGCCCGGCCTTTCGGAACATGTTGAAAACCTACAACAGGTATCACGTTGCACCACAAAAGGCAAAAAGCGCCGCGAAAACAGTCAGGCGTCGGGGGGGACATCATCAGCAACAAAAAAACACAAAAAATATCCTACGGCATGTACACACACACTTGAAGATGTCGGCTGGCGGTCTAGTTTCGACCCACCAAAAGCCTCTTGAGACTTCGCCCTTCCTTTCTTTCTCCTTCCTATTATGGGGGAGCATAGTAAATAGGACCTACGGTACACACTAAAAACGATACATTCACGCTATTTACTAGTGTTTACTATGGTCCCCCGGGATAGTGGTACCCCAGATCCGGGGTCACAAAGTAGGCGTTTCTCTCTCCTCCCCACTACGGTTCGTGCCTTGATTTTTTATCGCGAGAAAACTTCAGGCCTTTCTTTTTTTCCCTCGTCGACTCGCATCGAATTGCTATACTTAGTGTTGGTGTGGGGAGCTCCGTGACGGCTGTCCCGTCACGGGGCAAGAGGGCCGTCAGCCGACATCTTCGTCTAGATTTGACCCGTCAAAGCCCTCTTTAGACGTAATATACTGAGTATAGTGTGGGGATTTCCTTGACGGCTGCCCGTCAAGGGGCAAGAGTGCCGTCACCCGATATATTAGTCTAGATTTGACCTGTCAAAGCCTCTTTGGACTTACTGTAGTATACTGGTTTAAGCGTCGGGAGTTCCGTGACGGATGTACTGTCACTGGGACAACAGCGCCGTCAACCTATCTATTCGGTTATCACGGGGTGCGGCGGGGTTGGTTGGACATCCGAGAGGCAAAACCCGACACACGTGATTGTTTTGTGGCCCCATCCTGTGGAGGGGTGGGTATACAAAACAAACTCATGTGCGCGCAAGCAACTCACCCGTCCCAGCTTTATTGGTCCACAGCAGGCGAGAGTTATACTTGTCCAAACGCAAAAAACGGCCTCGTCTCACATACGTCCCACGATTTTCAGTACATGCGTGACAGAGCATCGTCACTCGTGCCGGAACACCACAGGCAACATTTCAAAACTCATCATCAACCATCTGAGCTTCCGTGAAAAAGTCGGGCCGGTCTACCGTTCGCCGCAAACAGCACTGCATATATACTTCGGACATATGATTGATTCCCACTTTATTTTTTACTGTAGACCCTTCAGGGCAGATGATCTGTATGATCTGTATGATCTGTATGATCTAGCTCTGCTGCCAGGTAGGAGCCGTATAACCGGCATGATCTACGTAGGACACGTTTCCTGGGTTGGATCTGTAGCACAGGATACAAATAACAGATCCAGCACATCATATTATAACGGCAGGATATATAGGATCTATATGATCTACTGTAGATCGTGACATATCCGAGGTGTGAAGTCCACAAGCAGTTGAACAGGATAGAACAGGACAGGACAGGACAGGGCAGGGCACCTACTAAGAAAGCGAGTACTCATACTCGTAAAAATACGGGCTGAGATTGACATGGAAACAAGTAATCCCGAGGCAATAATACTGAGTATATCTTGAATTTAGTGTACAACACACCCTTTCCCACAATGGCGCGTTCTATAATACTGGTATATAGTATATAGCCCCTTTTTGCATTTTTTTTTGTGACTGATGGAACTGCCCAATAAGGCATGTGCCTTATCGTTTCGTTTTCACATTTTTTTTTCGTTTTAGACCTAGGCCATGGTATTGCTTACTATTAGGTTATAACCTCAAGTGTGATTTTTTTTCTCAAAGGCAGTTTGTGACTAACTATTATTATATAACTCCTCAACTGACCACCCTAAGAAAAACCTCCAACATACGACTAGTGCACCCCTACGTTACTATTAATAATAGTATGCGTCGCATAAGAAACCCAGGATTGGCCAGCGCCAGCATTCTATGTTTATTTACTCCACACAGGTGTAAGGTTCTTTGTCTTACCTGAAGGAATGGGATTTCTTCCGGGGCAAGTCGTTTCAGCCTCGCCCGCAGCTCAGGCGCGGTCTCTAGACCGGACGCTGTTTCGTCGCCGAACCACACGGACACCTTCTGGCGTAATGCCTCCATCTCTTGTCGCTCGAAAGCTGTGCCGCCAAGGAGGGGAGGAGGGGGGGGGGGGGGGGGTTAAATTTACCCCGTTCCTGAAATGTGTGGGCCTGTGTGTTGTGACGGAGGGTTAGGTTATGGCGATGGGTTAACGTGGGGACGGCGACATCAACAACAACAACAACAATGAAAACAACAACAATAGCCACAACGAAAACAACAAATACAACAAGACATACGCGACAAAAATACCTTGCGGCAAGATGTAAAGGTGCCGCATACACAGTTGTATCGTACGCCGTGACCTTTACCCTCAGAAAGTAAATCCGGACCTACGGAACCAGTCTAGGGCATATAGATAGAGCCTGTGAGCCAATCATATTCAATAGGGTACCCAGCGCGTCCGACAAACTAGGGCGCCCACCCCGTCCTCCCACTTTTTGTTTTTTCCACTCCAGAGTCATTGGAGCCTGCCTGCCTGCCTGTTTTGTCACCACTACTGCACGTATATTATGGCGATGATTTAACGCGAGAACAAAGACACAAACACCATCAACACCACCACCATCACCACCAGCAACACCCCCACCATAACCAACACCGACAACAATAACAACAACAACGACCACCACAACCAACACCGACAACATCAACAACAACTACCACCACTGCTGTACACCACCACACCGTCACTACCACCACCACCACCGCCATCACCACCGCCAGCAACTGCCATGGTCACCTCTTACGATGCTCGGGCGCAGCGCCTTGAGCTGTCCCTCAGAGAACACCCCGCGCGTGACGGTGTGGCCATTCCTCTCGAACGCCAGGCGGTCTTCAACCGGAACGGTGAAGTCAGCGGCTTCCAGGAAGCGCAAGTTCTCCTGTTCTAGCCAAAAACGCGAGGTCAATCAACCCTTTTAAAGCCACACTATTACCAGTATCAATACTCGTTACGAGCGAATGCGAGACGCGTGCTACGACAGAGGCAGCGTTTGTTTTGCCAAAATATTTGTTGACTGACTATTACTGACTATTACTGACTATTAGTATACTTCTCAGCTGAGGAATTGCCCAATAAGGCATTCGCCTTATCGCTGGATTATCATTTGTGTTTTTCACTATTTTTCGATAAATACCTACCATGATAAGAGGATTGCCCTAAAGCCCATGGCATTTTTCCTCGGGTCGCACTTTCAGTCTTCTTTCTGAACGTTAGCGTTCGGATGACTTACAAATAGCATAGAGCTCCTCATCAGATGAGTTCACAACTATAGTGTATGTAGTGTTGGATATCGTATCGAAAGTTTCGATATGTCGAAATATCGAACTTTCGATATATGAAAATATCGAACTTTCGATATATCAAAATATATAACTTTC
This sequence comes from Saccharina japonica, assembly GCA_008828725.1. Lineage (NCBI taxonomy): Eukaryota > Phaeophyceae > Laminariales > Laminariaceae > Saccharina > Saccharina japonica. Next base: position 556,153 of record MEHQ01001158.1, on the reverse strand, counting down.
GGTATATAGAAAACATCGAACGGGTTTCGCCCTTCATCTCATGACATGCCCATGTTTTTTTTCATTATGTTTTATATTTTTATGCTGACACTGAATGAAAGCTTCGATGTATCAAATCGTGTCCATGATATTTCTTTGGCTATCACTATCGTATCGAACTCGATTATCGTTCGATGTACAACACTACTCACAATACATTAGATGCAACTTCGTTGTTTTTTCTATCCCATTCATCATCTTCGCCCTTATTTTTATCTTTCTCCTATTGATATAAAAAGTCATAACTTAGATCCGGGTTCACACAGCAGGCTCTCCTCCTCCCTGCCCCCTACGGTACATATGATGCGTGCCTTGCTTTCTTATCGCGAGAAGACTTCAGCCCCTTTTCCCCCTCGTCGACTTGCGTCGACTACCGGCACCCACGCTATGCGCTCCCAACAGTCAATTATATTTTTTTGTGAAAAAAATCAAAATCTCACCGTGGTGAGATGCGCAATCAATAACAAACTTTTATGAATAGTAGCATTCGACGGTAACCACTAGACCATCTGGGCGACCGGCTTCTCTTATCATCGTAGCATACATCGCGAGTTTCTACGTTTCACCGAGCCAAAAAAAGGTGCTACGACCATACGTACCTGGTAGTAAGTATATAGGACCTACCAGGTACGGTTTATACAAACACCTACGAGTATATACTTCCGTATTTTTACTAAGGCCGACTCTTATGGGATCGGAATCCAATTTTTTTTTTCAACACCTTCGCAAGCTTTTTCCCCCGGGGACGCTAAACAATGTCCCCTATTATCTCAACGAGCCCTGGGTCAATTTTCGAGAGGGATCTAGCGATATTGGCCGATTTAGCAGGCTCGAATTTCCAATGGATGGCCAACTCAGGCCAATTGGCCCTGTTTCGATTTTTTTTATCGAAACCGGGTAAAAAGTACGAAACAGGCGGCCTGTTTCGATTTTTTTTATCGAAACAGGGTGAAAAAATCGAAACAGGGTCAGTTGGCCATCCGTTGGAATTTCGAGCCTGCAAAATCGGCCAATACCACTAGATTCCTCTCGAAAAATGACCCATGGCCCGTTGAGACAGTAGGGGACGTTTTTTAGCGTCCCCGGGAGAAAAAGCCTGCGAAGGTGTTGAAAACTCCTGTTTTGGATTCCGATCCCATAAGAGTCGGCCTAACAAAAATTGGTCCTATTTACTATGGTCCACGGTAAATATTGCTATGCCCCTTTCGAGCTGGCTGAAGCAGATTCTGAGACCGCCGGCCGATATTCATGCATTAACCGTATACGATTCTCCAAATGCACCAGATCAAGCAACATACAAAAATTGACCACAGTTACAAAAAATCCTATTGCGGAAGTTCCTAGCGACAGCTATACTATTAATATCATGTACCGGTCCAGTACAGTACAACAGAGTAGTACACCTATCCTACTAGTAGTGGTTGTAGTAGTAGTAGTACTATGTACTACCAGGTATCAATAAGAAACAGGAATGCTGGATCAGGCTGGGTTTCTTATCCGGCAATTAATGCGCCCTGCGTTATATACTAGCTTCAGCATAACAGCTTCGCAGCGTGCAGAGTAGTGCCGGTTGAAGATGTAGTGCCGGTATTGGCTGGCGCACACCGCCACTATAGAGGGACCCCTACTGCTGCTGTATTTACAATGTATCAAGGCGGTCGTGATGTGCGGCTGTACGGCAGGTGCACCCTATACCATTTGCTTCCCCCTGCTACAATTGGGAGGCTGTCGTGCTTGCGGCCGTGGAGTCATCAGGAACATCATGACACATACCAAAGGCTGTCTACAGTAACGATCTACCTGGTAGTTACATAGATTCTGGCGATGGGTTAACGTGAGAAAGCAAGGACAACCGGCAGAGGTTTCCGAGTAAGTTACTCCGTCTACAAGGAATGTACCATAGCAGTAGAGCTTGCATATCAATATATCATACGTCGTAGGAGGAGGAATCAGCACAGACACTGGATGCTGGAAGTCGATCGGTAGAAAAAAAGTGAATGTTACACGCGAAGCACACGAACACCTGGTATATAAACATCCAGTACAGCATCATCACACCACATCACCCACCACTCACAGCCACGATCACACCATCTCTCACGACCATCACCACTATTACAGCGCGCACCAATATATGGGGTATGACCCTACAAAATAACATTTTATAAAATCATCCCCCATAGGCGCGTGCCTCACGGGGTCACAAGTGCTCACCTGGTCGTCATCGTCGTCCCCTCCCCCCGCCGGGGTTGGCGCGGCACTATCAGCACGCCTCCTTCGCCGACCTTTGCGAACGTCCGGTGTTGATGATGTTGATGATGATGATGTTGATGACGATGGCGATGAAGTCGTGGAGCCTGCAACGTTGAAGCCCAGCCCGGCAACCAGTTCTTCCGCTTTCGCGCTGTCCACTCTGCCTCGGAGGCGTGTCGGCCGACGTACTGGTACTACACCACTGCCACTACCCCTGCTATGGTCGTGGCTGTCATACTCGTAGCCCATACGCCTAGTAGTAGTAGTAGTAGTAGTGCCCATGTTCCCGATGCTACGAACTGAAGGTCTGGGAGGTCTTGAGAGCCTCGTCATCACCAGACCGTTTTCACTGCGACGGTACTCCTGTCTGCTGCTTTTCGAAGTACAGGAACTAGTGCCATCGAAGAAAAGGCCACTATTCCATCGGTGGCTGGAGCAGGAGCGCGAACCCTGCCCGTCTGATGATGCGTGTTAGAGAGAGAACAAGTCGGGTTGGGTTCTCAGCCGTACGAGGTACATACTCGTATAAATACATTATCACTGGTTTTTACCCCAACACATAATTAACATCTTCTCGTAGGATGAAGTATGTACAGGAAATGGGTCAGGGTCAGGGTTAGGGATACAGCAGCAGTATAGGTAATGGAGCAGGGTCAGGGTTAGGATTACGGTTATTAAGGGGGACCATAGTAAATAGGACCAAATATTGTTAGCAAAAGATGGAAAATATATAGGTTTTTGTATTTACCGTAGGTCCTATTTACAATGGTCCCCCGCACTATTAATAGTACGAGGTAGCCCCGGTCGATGGGTGACTTTGTATGTGCACATTTATACGATGAATCATCCTGCACCGTACTCGATCCCTTTCGGCACCTTTAGGACTGCGCTGCCGTTGTAAGAGTAGGGGCAAACCAATTGGAATTGAACTCATAATTAGGTTTCAGTGCAGTACGGCAGCACTACGCATAAGGGTGTAGTACAGAACTCGTGTACGAGTATACCCTGCCTGCCTGCTGCTGCTGCTGCTGACTGCTGGCCTGACCACTACCGGGAAATCTTAATCTTCCCCTCGGGATATCATACTGCTGCTGGTGGCGGTGCTGCTGTATCATGGTGTACGCACGAAGTGGTGGTGGAGAAACTTGTGGAGGAACTTGCAGCCCGCCACAGCCGCCGGCGAAATGAGCTGCCACGCACAGCAGCAGCAGTAGCGGGGTCGGAAGCAGCAGCAGCAGCAGCAGCAGCAGCTATGTACGCATATACCTGCAGCAGTATTGGTGCTGCTGTTGTACCGATTTGCGTCGTTCTCGCAAGTTGCGAAGCAATGGTATATGGTACGTACAAACGACGCCTCACGACCGCGCACTGCTTTTGCCGAGAGATGTTTGAGGTATATTAACAAGAAACATATCTCTTCCTTCGTCGAAGATACATGGTGGTTATTGACCTAAACTACGAGGTGTGCATGTACGCCCAAGCTCTGCTGCCGTAGTTGTGCCTGCTGTATCATACCAGGTCGATGTGATACCGGTACCTGGTACCTCAGTGTCTCGTACACTACACGGACAGATATATGCCTAATGTAAACCGCATCAAGGAGGGTCTGACCTGCGACTGGACACACATACTCAGCACTCGCCAGCAGAGCACTTGCGGTAGCGAACGCAACGGCCACCATAACCGACAAAGAAACTGCTGTCGAGAGGCTAGCCTTGTCTCCTGTATAGCCTTTCTACGTACCATGTCCTGAGATCATGTTGGTTCATCGGGAGTTCATCGTGTATGATGTTGAATATGACACGGGGTAGGGGATAGGGGTTCTTCCGATCGGAATAATTTAGCCAATAAGAAATCACCAGAGAAGGCGAAAGGAGGAGATGGCAGGGCAGAAGGCAAGCGGAACGGCCGTGCCTTCTTCGGGTGGGACTGAGAGTAGGAAGTGAAATGCCGCTGGGGTGAATGACCGACGTCGGACTGCCTGAGAGTCTGGAAAAGCTCGGTGACGGACCCAGCAGCTTGTCGTAGGAAAAACACGAAACATAGCCCGGCCAGCGAGGAGGGCCGATGGAAAGGAGGGATGATCGCTTCGCCCACTCACCGGCGGTAGCTTGGATGCAACTGACAGACGCGCCGGGTCGGTTAGCAATGGAGCGGAGCGCACACCGCCGCTCGCACAGCGCCCCCCAGCAGCCTGCAGCGCTGTCGAGCCCACCTCCTTCTGCTCCCCTGCCTCAAAACACCCAGAGGCAAGGAGTCTCGTCGGGGTAAGTTGTCCTACTTTTAGGTGCCTGTCGTGGTTGATGCTGCGTTTTGGTTTCCGCCTGCTGTCTACACGTACGATGATAGGGTGAGTAGTAAAATAGTAGCGAGTTGCAGGCGTGCCGACAGTCGACCCCGGCATATACGGAGCTCGGGGGGCCATGGCTACGCCTCTTGTGGGTCGAGGTGGCCTCGCTCTCCTTATCTTCACGCCCCCCCCTGTCCCAGTTCGTCTGTTTTTTATTTCCCTGTCCCTTAGACACGCCCAGGGGTCACACACCTTGTGATTAGGAGTGAAGCTTGTTGCTTGTCCATTCTCAAAATAGAGAGCTACCGGAATATACGTGAAATACCGAAATACCCGTACGAGTACAGGGTGGTCCCATACCAGGATCAAGTATTATGTCGTTCTATGTATGTAGGTCGAACCTCAGCAGACAGAGGAGGTACTCGCAGATTTCCAGCAACGAGGGAGTGAGTGAGCTGCCTTTGAGCTTCGGCCTCACCCGGCCGGCTGGTTCGTTTGTTCATGCATGCGTGTTTGTTCCACTGCCAACGCAGGGTAGCAGCTGCGTGGGTTGTCTGGACAGCAAGCAGTCTTAGTTTTTAGTTCATGAGGGACGGACCCGTTGGTGATGCCATGCCTTTCGGCTTCGGCTTTCAACGTACCAAAAATGTGGCGTGTGTTTTTGTGTTGATTTTGTTATGTTTTTTCGCGAAAATCTACGTGCTGCTGATGTATACGAAATTCCGTACTCGGACATATCATATCATGGTACCATGAGATTGATACGGGAAGAGGGGAGAGAGGCAAAGGAGGTACGTAGCAAGGTCCATACTCGCACTCGCAGTTTTATCAGAGGGATTGCACTCATGTTTTCTGCTTGTCCAACTCCCGCGGTAGACAAGCATCCAAGCAAACAAACACGACAAGCACGCATCTTCGAGAAACATTTATCGGAAAATATTTAACCATTATTTTTCATTGATTTTCTTCTTCCAGAGCAGGATATAGCCCCCGTCCCTCCCCCCCCCCCTCCTTCCTTCTCTCATACTATTAATACGAGTATGCGTCCTTGTTGATCCTATTTCACTCGTACTTAACATACAGTTTGTCGCCCCAAGCGTGTGTGTGTTGTGTTGCTGGAACAGAGAGGACCCTAAAGCCCTGGTACCTGGTACTTTCCATGTTTGTACTTTTTACTGTCAACACAATACGATAAGCTGGTGCCCTTGTGCTCGTATGTATGAATACTGCTGTTGGTAGGCTCGTATTCATACGTGTAATATCGTAGGGCTATGTACGTAATTATTTTCCGAAGAGAGGTGTGTCGAGAGTCGAGACGTCGAGACTCGAGGCACACCAGCCATCATAGTTCGTTTGTCTCCGCATTGCATTTTCCACTCTCCTTACTGCATTACAACGTAGTACCTCCCGTATATGTGTCGTGGTTTTGCGACCACAGAGGTTGTATCTCTCTATTAATAGGATGAAGAATCCCCAAGGACACTGGGTGTGCTGGATGTCGATGACTATATAGAAATAATGGTTTAACCTCGTTTTGGGGACAAATTACTCGAAATTAGACTTGATACGTAGGCTAGAGGGTTAATGCGAAGAGCACATTCACACACATAGGTCCAACCCGTACGATACTTATTCTGTTCCGTCTCGCTGCTGTCTCAAGTCTCAATCTCCCTGCCGGCTGTACATAATGGAGTAATGGTATTGCACATGTAGCGTATTCGTGTATTCGTATCATACGGTTCATAAAAGATATTTACAGTTTTTATCCTGTTCATATTGAACGTGGCCTCTCATGGGGCCTCCTACAAGTAGGGCTCCAGGGTCCACGGCGGCGGTGGTGTTCCTGTTTGTTTGGGCTAGATTATGGCAAATGAGCTATTAATATCATCCTGCTGTACGTAATGTGAGATCGACAACCAAAATCGGCTCGAAAATTTCCCCCCTTGTGATACTGCTTGCCGTGGTATTGCTGCTGTACCGCTGCTGTGCAAGCTACTGCTGCTGTGCCCTCGGTACCCTGTGCTACTCTGTGGTACTCTGTGGTACTCTGTGCCCTCGGCACTGCTGCACCACGCACAGCAGCAGTATATACCAATTCTTGCTGCAAATATGTATGATAAGTATGATACGACACAGCAGCAGCAGTATACATGACGATACGATGCGATATACGATACGATAACAATAAAATGAAACGACACTTACTTCCTCGTTTGGAGATCCCCGATGAGCATGCACGCCTGCACCCTGCACCGCCGTAATCCTGAATGCAGCCCATAGGCCACAGCACAACACCACAACACACAACAGCGTATGGCCATGGCCAGGCTCATATAAATCAACCGCGTAGCAATTCCGCAGCACTGGCGCAGCTCCATACGTACGAACGAATGCCGAATTCAAATCACGATTCGAGTATGTATGATACGAGTACACGAGTATATACACATCGCACGTAAATACGTAAGATATGATACATACAATACTCGTGCTTTTTTCTGTTTGTGCCCCGGGTTCCGTGTTCCGTGGTCCCCATATATATCGGTAACGCCAGAAGGCGAGACGAAACATATGTAAAAGGGGTACCTATATGCCATATAATAAACAGCTTAACCCAATCAGAACTGAAAAACTTATCCCAACACTAATTCCAAGTAGTTTGTCCCCGAATACGTGGGATCAGTTCTTAAGGGGTTAAGAAGCGGGCGCTCCCTTTTTCTTCTTTCGCTCTCCCACTTTTAGTTTCGTTTTTTTTAGGGTCTGACTTTTCGTCCAAAGTTTCAAAGTTTCGAAGTTTCGAATTTCGAACGCCTTTTTCGCCTTGATCTGCTTTCTTCGTCAATCTGGGAGTATATATCGGTTGGATGTTGGCCCTCAACTCGTTTTCTTACGGTATCGTTTTCGGGGACAAACAGCTTGCAATTAGTGTGGGATACCTTTTACCGTAGATGTGTTGTGAAAACAAACGCATACGCTCGTACTTCGTACCGGTATTACTACTGCTGTAGTACCAGTACGACCTTCTAAAAAAATATCATATCACATAAATATCTATTCCTATAAAAACAATCACACTATGATATGATACGTAGTCTCACTATTAATACTGTATGAATACCATAAGTCCTATTCCTAGTAATTGTTTCCAAGTCCTTTTTTATTGTAATGATTTTACCCCGAAGTGTGGTCGCGTGGTTGCAGACTACCAGGTGTCTCCTACACTACTAACCTGCCGGTATCATGCTCTTTCTTTCTTTTCCCCTCCTCCCCCTTCTCCCTCTTCCCGACCGTTGCAAATGACGCCTCCACCGTTCCCTCTTCCCGACCGTTACAGATACTGCCTCCACCGTTCCCTTTTCCCGACCGTTACTTACAACGCCTCCACCCTTCCCCCTTCCCGACCGTTACAAATACCGCCTCCACCGTTCCGTATTCCGACGTTACAAAGACCGCCGCCTCCACCCTTCCCTCTTTCCGACCGTTTCAATTAACGTCTCCACCCTTTTTTTCCCGTCCGTTCCCAATAACGCCTCCATTTCCCTCCTCCCGACCGTTACAAAAAACACCTCCACCCTTCCCTCTTCCCGACCGATTCAATTAACGCCGCCACCCTTCTCTTCCCACCCTTTCAATTAACGCCTCCATTTCCCTCTTCCCGACCGTTACAAATAACGCCTCCACCCTTCCCTTTTCCCGACCGTTCCAAGTAACGCATTTATTTCCCTATTTCCGACCGTTTCAAATAACGCCTCTATTTACCTCTTCCCGACCGTTACAAATATTGCCTCCCACCCCTCGCCGCAGGTATCACTCCCCGAGGCGACAAACCGGAAGCAGGTGCTCCTGTCCTCAAGGATCAGCATTTCAGACACCGCCCTCTGCTCGGCATCGCCGCGCCACCAGCCTGACAACGGAAGCGCCTCCTTCCACTCTCCGCGATGGCCCAGCTTCGGGGAGCGGGGGGCGGCGAGGGCTGGCAGCGACGAGGTCCGCCGAAGTTCAAGCGCAGGCTATGGAGGCGTTGCATCGACCGCCCCCTCCTCTGAGAAGGAGGTGAGCTTTACTTTACGTTCGTAGCAAATATTAATGTTTGGAAAAAACAAACAAAAATAACACAGCTGTGACAAAATCAATTTTTTGTATTTTTCTTCAAGGCTCATTTTTACAACCTTGGTGTGATACTTTCGGTCGCGAGTGTGTCGGTTTTTGAGTGGTTTACAAATTTGGACGGTTGTTGTACGCAAACGAATTCCTTTTCTTCGTATGAATAGTAATAAGCAATGGCTTACAGAGTACTGCTGTGGTTGATGGTGCACTCCCTGAAGTATTAAAATATTGTAGCAGACTGGGAGTATGACTCCCTGCCTGACCACTCCTCTGAACCCCCCCCCTTGCCTGGTCCCTGCACTAAACCTATTAATAGTATAGGAGACCGCTGTTTGACCCTTCGACTGACCGCCCCCTACGCCAAAAGTAATAGATTAGGACCAAACCTTTTACGGAGGACCATATTAAATGGGGGCTTTCAACACACACAAAAAACTATAGTTACCTATTTTTTCTCACAATATGTGGTCCTATTTACTATGCGTAGAAGGAGACGACGTTTTTTTTGCGTAATTTTTTGACTGACCGCCTCTGACCGCCCCGCACACTAACATTGGTATGGTACGGCCAAAATTGGCTTTGACGCGGCCCTAAAGACGGGGTCTACGATGACACTGGTAATATCTTTTTAGTAGTTGTTTGGGGGCCGGCGGGTGTAGTGTGGGTTGTCCTTGTGTGCGCGCGGTTGTGTGTGTTACTTGCTCAGCGAGAAACGTTAAAGTTGCGACTGACCATGTTGAAGTTGGTGGCTGCGGATCTGTTGATGCCTTGAGCGATCAGGTGGCGGGGAGGGTGTTGGTGTTCGGGTTGAACGTGTAGCTGTTGTTCATGTTGTTGTCATCGTCGTTGTTGATTGTCTCAAATCAGCTCGTTGCCATGATCTAGCGAGTACTCACGATTTATCATATCGTACATGTGGATGTATGTACAACAGGCTTGCGCCAACTACTATTGATAAGAATAGCTCTACTATTTAATACTAGGTTTAATATTGCGTACAGCAGTAGGTGCTTCTATTTTGATATTTTGGTAGTTCTAGTCAGGGATGCCCATTACCCCAGGTTACGCAAGAGATAAGAGTTCGAACCTCCCGAACCTAATCGGTAGTACTGCAAAATGAGCAATTGCGAGAACCGCGCTCAAGAACGCTACGCGTACCTAAAAAAATTGCGGTAGGGGATCGATCGCTATCACCCCCTTGTGATAAAACGTCAACAAGGGGGGTTTCCAGCGCACACGTGGAGGCGTTTCTATGTAGAGGTGGTTGCCAAACCTTCCACTTTTTTTAGCACGGCGATTTTTCCGAGAACCTCGCACGGATTCTGCGAAGCGTTTGCTATCCGGGACCGGTAACACGCGTCCCTGGTTACATTCGTAGCTGTTAAATGTGCCTATCAGAATACCAGGTTGTTGCGTAAAATCTATTTTCGACCCCCGTTGATTGATTGCTCGATTTTTATTTGTTTACGATGAAATTCCTCGCACGCTGACACAAATGTGGTCTATTTTAAACCTTCACATCCCGTGCGAGCACGTTCGATCTTAGTAAATATTACTCGTATTGATGGTATATATCACTACTCGTATTCATATGAATAGTATCACTATATAGTATTACTATTAGTATCACACCGAGCTTGCAAGTACGAGTTGTGAGAAAAAGCATTAGATCTCACAATCGAGGTGTGTGTGTTTTCTTTTCACGTGTACAACCAGGCGTCTCCGTTGGTCTATGATACTCAATTGCGTAAACCTCGCAACTACTATAACGAAGGCCGATCTCGAGACTCCGAGCCCCCCCCCCCAGAGGGCAATAATGGCAATTTTATTGTGCAGAAATCGACGCAGAAAGGCGCCCATGACATGATATGATGGCGCGTGTGCGCTCAATTCGACGCGAGTCGACGAGGGAATGACTCTGCCAGTGCCGAACTCTTGTCGCGATAAAACTAAAGGCACGCACCCTACTAGTATCGTAGAGGGGAGGGGGGGGGCTGCTATGATATGTGACCCTGGGTTTGAGTTTCGCAAGGGAGGCAGCTGGCTAATGTCTTGCAAAGATCAAAGCTAATAAATGGGATGGGCATGTATAATGTATATACGGTACAGTATATTGTACCTGGCACATGTTGTGCTCTTATAACGATACCTGGTATATATGGACTGCAGTGGGGTAGGTGCCCACTTTAACATGATCCGGTTTTAAGACTTTCGGGAGATATGGCTCGGTAAATCGGCCCGTCACTAAGAAAACCTGGGTAAGACCGGTTTGCCCCCTGTCCCCCAAACCCGGATTTGCATCCGGAAAATACCGCCTCAACACCTAGACAAAATTCCTGAATCGCTTTCACATTTACGCTGTGTGCCTCTCGGGGGCGTGGGGACCGCCCTCAGCGGACGTTCGAGTCTAATAAGCTATTAGGTCGTCTATAATAGTAGTTATCTTAGTAGGGGTCCTGCCGTCGACGCCAATCTTAGTAGGGCCTAAGCTTCTATATGCTGCGCGGGTGTTACGAGCACCACGGCCTTCGGCGATACGCGCCAAGAGCAACTCGTGTAAACAGCAAAAGGATGGACAAGCGGTGTAGCTCGGACAAGGAGACGAGGGAGACCAAGAGAGAGGACGGACGCCTTGAGGTTTAGTGACGTATAACCAAAGGAGTTTCCACATATACGTGTGGTATGTTGGCCCAGGGGACCTGACAGTAACAGTTAGGCCAATTATTATGCAGTCGGATTGGAAGGATCGAAATTTTCGCTTTCCGATCCAGTATTCCTTCGACGTGATGTGCCTGGAATACCTTTCCTATCGTCGTTCGGGTCGAGTTTTTGTTTTTTGTGCTCTTTCTGGAGGCGTTTGATCCGAGGGGGTAGGGTGCTCGCACGTTTAATAGTCGTGGACGGTTGGTGGGCTACAGTAAAGTTATGATTTTTTCGGTCGCAATGTCGGTCTCGAAAGGATCAAGCTATTCTGCCGGAGGGTAGGATACACGCGATGTTGCCATCGGCTGACAGCACGCGCTGCTATCCGACGGAGACAATTCATTATGATGTGCTACGTATATGCGCTGACTCGCTGTGAGAGCAGCAGCAGCAGTAGCAGTCAAGAAAACATCGGAGCTGTTGTAGGCTACTGTGTGGTGTGATCGTGTGTTTCGTGGGGTGGTAATAAATAGATGCCGCGGGGTTAAAAAAAACTTTTTTGATCGTGCAAATAGATCCGCGCATCCCGTCGAAAACGCTCGACTTCTTCGCCGGGATGCGCGGATCGATTTGCACGATCGAAAAAGTGGGGATCGAGTACGTAGGTCTTTTTCGACTGCACAAGAAAGCTTGATTTTGTCTCGATTTGGTAATCGCGAAATCGCCCTTTTTATCCACTGATGAAACTGCATAATAATTGGTGTAAGGAGCAGTCGCGCGCACTGCATTTGACCCCGTTTTAAGACCGTTTTTTATAGTATCCCAGACTAAGACCAACATGGTCTTAAGGCGGGATGAGGCACAACACGATAATACGACCATTTCAACGGGCTTGTCGCGGGGTGGTCGTAGTTTTGTGTTACTATTTTAGGTATAATACCCCCTGCTATAATATTATACGTATCATACCTAAATACTGTGATATACGTATCTCACGCTCAGCAGCAGGCGTAGATAACAATACGTTGATACGCACCATATATACGCAGATACGCCCGGATTTATGTGTTGTTGAAAACCTACCGAGTAGTCTATACGGCCAGCTTTTTTTACACTACTGCTGTATACCGGCACGTACGTATGTGCTTTATTTACATCCTGCATGAGACCGTAAGTACGCGCGATCGAAGTTTTTTGTTTTTGTTTTTGTCCATCCCATTTATTATCTTCGCCCTTCTTTTCTCTCTCCCTCTTTATTAATAGTCGTAACTCAGATCCGGGGTCACTAAGTAGGCTTTTCTCTCCCCTCCCCACTCCGGTACTTGCCTTGCATTTTTATCGCGAGAAGATTTCAGCACTCTCTTCCCTCGTCGACTTGCGTCGGATTCCGCCTACCCACGCCACGGAGGCGCTCTCAGCAATTGGTTCCTTTTTATTTTTTCAAATAAATAAAGTAATAATCTCACCACGGTGGGATTCGAACTTGGGTACCAATGCCAGTAGTCTTTGAAGCTGACCACTATGATACTCTACCGGGGCTGTATACGCCTAAAACATTTTTTGCGACTCCATCACAAGTAAAAAAGTTGTTTGAATTATCTTTGCCGCCAACGGTGGGAAATGCATGCCCAACAGGTTTGTCGCCTACGGCAAAAAACGTTTGCGCTGCGCGTAACGCTTCCGACGCCTGTTGCGCAAAACAGCAATTCATCAATTCATTCCAACCCGGAAGTTGCTCCAGCGCAAGAGCAACTTCATGCCCTACCGGTAACCGTTTTGCGGCAATGCAGCAAGGCGGGGATCTTTGCTGTCATCTCCGGTTTCAGGCGTGGGCCTTACCACCGCTGGCAGTATTGCGTGGGAATAGAAAAGCAAGTTGGTTTCAGACCAAAGCCTCGGACATGTTATTAATAGCACACCCCTTGTTATCACACCCCTTGTTGCTGTTATCATTTTATTTGTAGGCTATCCCCTGACTATCACACCCTGTTGTTATCACGCCATGCCCAGTCTATTAACGCTCCTTAGCAATCACTGCCACCGTTACCATACCCCCTCGTTAGCACGCCCCCATTTTATCATACCCCCAGTCACCACACCCTCTAGCTGCGGGGCTCCCGTGTATGTAGCTTATCACCGGGGGTACGTTAGATAGCCCCCCCCCCCCCCCCAACAGCACACCCGGTGATATTTATTTTCAAAAGTCAAAATGTTAGAGCACCGGGGTGTGCTCTTCCGTGTTATACGGTATACATACATTGGAGGTTTTACCCTCAGGGGCTTTGTGGACAAGCCGTGATCACGGGTGTCGTCCCTTCTCCCCCCCGGTATAGACATGCCTTCATTATTATATTTTTATCGTGCATGGGGTTCAGCATTCCCCTTGCTCGTCGGTTTTCATCGAATTTCAATTTTGCTAACTCACGCCCTCGCGTTTTTCGCTGTTCAATTGTGATGCAAGAAAAAGTCCCTGCGCACGAGTACGATGTATATTAGAATACCAGGTATGTGGCAAAAGTTACGTGCAAACGTGCAAACCCCCGGTTTATTTTTCACAGATAGACACACACTCACTCCCTGAATTCTGCAGCTTCAGATTTGGTTCCCCTCATAAACAGGATGTACATCCTGCATTTTTTTTTTTCCATCCCATTTATTATCTTCGCACTTCCGTCTTTCTCCCTCCCTAGTCGTCACTCAGATCCGGGGTCACAAAGTAGGCTCCTCTCCCTCCTCCCCCACTACGGTTCTTGCCTTGATTTTTATCGCGCAGAGGGTTCAGCATTCCCAACGCTCGTCGATTTTCATCGATTTTTTGCTAACTCACGCTCTCGCGCTTTCCGCTAGTCAAGATATTTTTGCAAGAAAAAGTCCCTACGAACATGCACTCGGCGGGGCTCGAACTTGCGACCTTGACGCTAACAGGCTTCGTGGCTACCTGCTAGCCTACCGGGGCGACCGGTTTGCATGAGGACACGTAATACCCGTACAGTTAGTAGTACGCGCGATCGAAATATGACACACAGCTTGCAAAGATGAGTTTCGACTAAATCCTCGATCTCACAGCTGTTGTTTTTAATTTTTGAAAATATGTCGAGACTTGAACCCACGTAATCGATTTTACTACAGTAGTAATAGGCACAGTAGTAATAGGACAACCCACCAAGGTACCGGGATCGTCGACCTTATTCATTACATGGTCCGGTACTGGTACGCGTACATCAGAATATATTTGACGCGATATTTTATACTTCTGATAAGAGCCCTTTCTATCATAAAAAAAGTTAGTGCTTGTGGTCTTGTATTTCTCGTCTGATTTTTGCTGTAGAAAAATTGTTGCCAGATTGTGGAATACTGCTGTACCAGTATGTACAGGTGGTATATACAAGTATCCGTACATATTGAATCATGTATATGATAACTGGCTGTCGTCCCGGTACCCCGACTGACTTTTTGTTTGGTACTGTTTTCCTACTAAACTGTCATATTATATGTATGATATGCATGATGTGATATCTGTGTATAGACGACTCCTTGTGCTTTTTTGTGACCTCGAGCTAGATTGTGTGGCAACGAGCTATCTACACGCGTAATGGGAGATACAAATATCAACATTAATTGCAACATTGTTACTCATGCCCCATGTCTCATGTACATATTTATATGTCCTGCTGTATGTATGAATACATACATACCTGGTGCGATATGCACGAATGCATAGTATTTAATTACGTACGGCTGGTTCAAAAACGCCTCAAAATGTGTCAGTGTCCCCACCAGCCACAGGCTTTCAAAACAGTCAACAATGGCCATGCCCGCCGGACGAAAACTTTTTTTTCTCATTTTTTTTTTCTGAATGAGCCGGTTCCAGGGACAGCAGTACCCGAAGGCACACGCCTGCAAATGGTTTCTCGCGGAAATGAACGAAAAAATGACGGCGTAAGGCCGTTTCCTATGCGGTTCGATTTTTGAGCTTCAGATTATGATCTGATCGATTTTTCAGCGACCTAGTTCGAAAATCGAAACAGTCTTCTTATGCGAGAAAACACGGATTTGTTGTATCATACGTGCAGATATTTGAGCAAACGGCAAGACCAACTGCTGTTGTTGTGGTTTGGCGCCGCGAAGAGACGCGCCGAGTGCGCTGTACTGGGCATAGAACCCAAGCGTTCGAAGCCACGCTGGCTGCCTCTGGTCTGGCGGCGACGCGCCGAGTGCGCTCGAGCCGACCTGTCTTGGTATTTTGTATTTTGACACAACGAAGCATCCGAGCGTCGACTCTGTGTACTGTACTGCTGCTGCTGCTGTAAAATCTACGAGTACGGCGAGGCGCGCGCTGAGTGCGCTTCCCTTCGTCTCTAGGCCCGAGCCCGCGCCATCCGACTGCAGATTGGCGACGGAGAGGCCCACCGATCGTCGGCTGCGCGTCGGGCGCGAAGCAACGTCGCTGTGTCACCATCCAGCTCATCGATCGTGCTGCTGCTGCTGCTTGCTTGCTGCGTGGATAACATCTTGAATTTAGAGACCATGCCATTTTTCGATTTGAAAATCTGATGACCCAAGTCGTCGGATTTTGGGCCACCCACAATCCGACGACTTGGGTCATCGGATTCTCAAATCGAAAAATTTCCGGTCAGATTTTGCATTATCCGACTGCATAGGACGGTGCTTTCGTTTTTGAGATCGAAAAATACAAATCTGAAGCTCGAAATCGAACCGCATAGGAAACGGCCTAAGACCAACTATAATGGGAAACATTATTTTTGGGCTCCAGGAACTGATTTCTAGGCCCAATATACCCGTTTTACTCCGTTGGACAGTCAAAAACACCGATACACTCCTAAAGATCCACCCCGTAGTTTTCCGAGAGCTTTCTGGAGCAGTTCTCCGTTTTTCTAGGGTCTCGTTTTGATTTTTGGCGCAACTAATCACGACTAATCAGTTTCCAGAAATAAGGCTTGTTGGTCAGAACTGGGGCCAAAAATAATGGATCTTTGAGGATTTTTGGCTAAAAATCATTATGTCCTCAGAACTGGCAACATGGACGAACAGTCAAACTACGACCCTGGAGAAACGAAAAAGTACGTCAGAAAGCTCTACGAAAACTACGGGGAGCATCCTGACGAGTCTATCGGTGTTTTTGGCCGTGCCGCAGAGTAAATCGCGTATTTTTGGCTAAAAACTCAGTTCTGAGGGCCCAAAAATAAATTTCCCGTAATAGTTGGTCTAAGTTCAATATCAAGTAGAACAAGCGCCCAAAATTGACCCTTCACTGAAACTACACAGCAGTAAGTACGTTTGATATTTACTACCTGGGAAGTACCTACGCAAATTACACATGTTTGTCTCACAAAAGCCCAAAATTCACCTCGTTTTTCAGAGATGGATCCTGACATTTTGCACACGTGTGCTGTGAGCTGTGAGCCCCTGTCGACCTGTTAACGAACGGTGCTTGTCTCTCAACAAAAAATCGTTGGGAATTTGGGGTTCCTTGGGGCCCAAACATCCCCCCCCAAAAAATACGCGACCCACCAAAAATCTGGCATAAAAAAAAACAAGCACCATTCGTCAACGGGTTGACAAGCAGTACAACAGCCAGTAGTATTTTATAGGGACTCATACACGACGTAGTTAATACAACAAGTGTGCAAGTTTTGAGCATGTAACTCCCAAGAACGGCATACCCTGGTACACTTCTGTCTCTTCTAATATGGGGGAATATAGCAGTCAGGACGAAATATGCTTGGTAAAAATACTGGAATATATAGAGGTTTTAGCGTGTATGTGGTTGGTCTTGATTACTACGGTACGAGTAGTCCTCCGGAATAAAATATTTGACACCTCGGACGAGATCACGACTCCCGACTCACGACCTACAGGTATTAATAGTAGTAGACCTCTACTGTAAGACAGTAGACCATCTACTTTAAGACAGCATACCATCTGCTGTAGATCTTGCCTGTAGTGTCGACAGCTTGAACCAGCTCGCACGCATTTTTTTCTCGTTATTTTTAGTGTTGCATTGTATACAGTACGTGCATATGGGTACTGCATATACTGTGCCTGGTACACAGCAGTAGTGTTGCTGTTAACGTAAAAGAAGTGCGGCCCTATGGTGTATGAATACCTTGGTACGGTACGTACTACTGCTGCAGGTATAATATGTGATCTTAACCGATTATACCATACCAGATATAGTGTTGTATAGTATATATACTGGTGTATAATACGAGCAACGGAAGGTGGAAGTGTCTCATGCCTCATGTCCCAATCTCGCAGGCACCCGTTGTGTTACTCCTTCTGGGTTGTTAAATCACCAAGTATTGGGAAATCACGAAAAATCACGAATCGCGAGATTATGGTTCGTTCGAGAATGCCGCTCAAAGTGTTGGAACACCATATCAGCCGGCCACGATCGACAAAAGACTACTCGCAAAGACGATTAAGAACATAAGAAGTCCAATTTTCATATCACAGGTGCCAAGCCAACTATCAGGTATCTTGAGTAACGCGATCTGTATGATACATATTCATATATGTGGTATGGGATATTTTGCCAGATGTGTGTACGTATCGTGAAGTCGTGAAGTTTTTTAGCGATACGAGTAAGGGAGGTGGCGCTGCTTAACGATACTTTCGTATTTTCGGCACCACAGCAGCAGTAGCAGTAGCAGCAGCTGCCAGAAGAGACCAGGGTTTTCGTCGCTCCCTCCGTCTTCCCGCCGCGAATCAACGCTCTTGATCCGAATCAATGCTATTGATCCGAAGCAATGCTATTGATCGGAACCGATGCTATTGATCCGAATCAACGCTATCGATCGGAACCACTCCTTCATGTTGATTGGAATCACTGCTATTGATGTACTGCTACGAAATTTGTATTGCTGTGGCTACTATCGCTGCTGCTACTACGCTACTACTGCTATTGCTGCTACTGCTGCTGCTACTGCTGGCGTCATTGTCGTCGGTGTTTTTGTGGCACTTGTTGCATACTCTTATTCTCGTATGATGGCGGGGCGTGTGAGTAAGCCAAGTAGCCTCTGTAGGGTACCGTACTACTGTCATCAAGATAACACCCCCTGGGCCGAATTTCCAAGCCCGGTTTATCAAAACCCAGGGGCGCATTTTTTTTCCATACACATTCCCACGTCGTTTTCACCTCCCCCCCATTATGAAGAAAGTCGTGCGTGTTACATACTTAAAAGTACTCGTAGCCTATTATTTACAGCTCTAGTGTTTTACCTGGTATATAGGTACCGAGTAAATAGTACTTGGTAAATGGATACCTTGGTACGAATATCTGGTATATATTCGTAGTTTAGTACGAAAGGCTCAATAATGGAGTACAGCAGTTATTGGTGATATATTGATGAGTTGATGGACTCCATAGTCAACATATCCTTCTTTTTTATTTTATTTTTCTCCCCCTTCTCCGGGCCGGTTCCTTCTGAGAAATTGTTTGCCCCCCCCCCCCCCCCACCAGCTTTCCTTCCGCATCATCATCATTTTTAAACTCATCGTTCTCATTCTGGTCATCATCATCATTCTCATCAATTATCGTCACCACCAGTCACCATCGAGATGGTCATCTTTATCTTCATAGTTGCTGCCGCTGTGCATAGCGTGTGGATGTTTCAGCAACCGAGCGTGTGTGGTTCCTCTCGCTCTTGCCCTTGGAAGCTTTGGTGGGAGGGATGGAGGCTTTCTTCGCAGCTGCTGTGGCGGTAGGGCGGGCGGCATCGAGCCAAAGGGGAACCGCGTCGAACCCCGTGTTGTTATTCTCATCCTTGTTCTTGTGATCACCGGTAGATCGCTCGCTCTTTTAGCCCCTTGTCTTTACAGCTTTAGCTATTGATATCACATAGTATACCACCCCGGTCGGAAATGTAAGGACGTTTTCGTATTCGTGTTAAGGCCTAAAAGTTCCTTATATATATTTCCCTACAAAGCGGTACATTATCGTCCTTTTGTTTCCACTTTTGTTTTCACTTGGTACCTCAACTCAACTCGAAGGAGTTAAAGCTTTAACCGATACCCTCTGGCCGTGAATATAGTCCCCGTTTAGATTATGACATGAACATCAAATGGACCCTATATTTACGGCCAGTGGTACCGGTAACTCGGGCAATTTTCTGTCTTCAACATCCGCTCGGCGGCACTGCCGCGTAGCGTATGATTTAAGTCAAATTCGAGCGTGTATATATCCGTATTGTATGTTGTTCCTTGGAAATTTTGCTCCGCGGTGTTGGTGTTCGACGAGGTGGGGTGGGTGCCCTACCACGCCTCGACTTGCCGCGCCGCTAGGGGCATCCCTTCCCGTGTCCGAGCTGTCTCCCGCCTCCTAGTGATAGGCACCGCGACCCCACCACCCACCACCTCCCGCCTTAGTCGTCGATTGTGTCGACACACCTCTATACAGTGGGGAGTCACGATTTAAGAGGGGTCTACCGGCCCTATGTGACCTTCTCTTGAACCAGCCCTTATTATATACTTTTACATACGCAAACACATTCCACACTAATTTCAACTGACTTGTCCCCAAAAAAATGTGCTAGCAGGTCTAAAAATCCACCGCCGATTGCTCTTAAACCACGACCCCCCCCCACTGATGTACCCTCCTTTTTCTGCAAATGTTTTTTTGCCGCACGACAGAACGGAGCCGCACAGCAGCAGCAGTGGCGGCGTCAGCAGCAGTAGGCGCTGTCAGGGGCAGGGCGGGGCTTTTGGTGGCACCCTCGAGGAGGAAGACTCCTCCGGCATCTTCCGCAGGAGCAGCGGTGGCGGTGGCGGTAGCCGTGGGTGGGGTTCGCGCGAGGGTAGCCGGTCTTTAACCCCGCCGGCGCTTGGAAAGGGTGGCTCCAGGGCCGGGCGAGGGGGGGGTAGCGCGCACAGCTCGCCGGCGAAGGGATCGCTTTTGCCCCGGTCTAACGGACCCGAGGTGGGTCTCTTTAGTCTAGGTTTCTTACTTGAAAAACTGTGTGCGTTTTTTTTCGTTCTTAACATTGATATACGCCGAACCGATATAGCTCTTAAACCGCGACCTCCATTTTGCTGTGCTTCCCTTTCTGCAATGGTTTTCCCGCATGATCGTTCTCGTAGGGTTACTTGATACCAGGTATGTTAGGTCTAGTACCGCGAAATGTATTGCAGTCTTTTTTCAAGTAGTTTGTTCCAAAAGGGTGGGTGCAGTCCCGAAAGGAAGGGGTTGCTGTTGAATGGTTTTGTCTACTGTATGGTACCCGCTGCTGGTCTTTGTCTCTCGCCATTCACCAGGGGTATCTAATACAGCAGTGCAGGACACCTACTGTAGTAAGAAACAGGAAATATAGTCCGGGCTGAGTTTCTTATTCGAGAGAGAAGTGATACGACACTAATTTCGAGATAACGAATCCCGAACTTCTTATTTTCCTCTAAATTTCAGCCTGGCTTTCTTATTGGCCTGCTTCTTAATATTATAGGTGTCCTGTACTGTACGACGCTGTGAATAGTGCTGTATTCCGCCGTATCACACCCGGGTGATGAGATAACACACCCCCTCGGACGAACTTCAAATATTAATTTTTCGACAATGGCGCAAACGCCGACAGATGCGTTTATGGAGGTCGCCATTTCCGTTTGCGCGTGCGTGGCCCCCTTTGCTTGGGAGAAAGTTGCCTAGGAAATCCGTCCTTGTGTTGTCTTATTATCTTGATTACAGTACACGGGTTTTTGTTATCTTGATGACAGTATGCGGATCGTATTATCTTGATAACAGTATACGGATCGTATTGTCTTGTTTACAGTAGACGGATGTTATATTATCTTGATTACAGTATACGGTATACGAGTCCTAGAGGTCTATTGCTTGCGTTCAAGTTTGTTATATACCTGGTACCACAGGTACATGTGTTATATTATACATACTCGTATATACCTGATACCGGATGCCGCCCTGGTGATTTCTATTTTTGCGACGAAGACTGCTGTCTTACGAGAATTAGTGTAGAGGCCTTGTATTTGCGTTTTGTTCACGACTTCGTTTCTTTTGTTGTTTCTGGTATATAGTGCCTGGTGCCGCCCCTGCTGTGCCCAGGTTATCTCTGTTTTAGTCAGAGATATGTACTCCCTTCTGCCTGCTGTACCTTCGTCTCTTTTGTTATCTTCAGCTACAGAGTAGTAGTTGTACGAGAAGTATTTTTGTACGTATGCGAGACCTCCACGTACGTCCTGGTACAGCCCTTGTGCGTTCGTAAGCTTTCGCGCTGCTGCTCCTGTAATGCTGTAATGCTGTGTTGGAGTATTTACGCATTTGTGTTAACTGCTGCACTGGTAGTAGATGTTATGCGAGATAATATTCCAGGTACTGGCGTACGTTTCGAGCATGCTTGCACTACAAAAACTACCAGGTACAACACTCTGGGTTATCATTTTTTTTTCTAAGAGTACCGGTGTTATCATGCTGTCCACAAGAGTACGGTCGTTGTTTTTAAGTTTGTCGCGTATTGGAGGATACGATAGGTTTTGCTTTGCCTTGCTTTGCCTTGCTTTTCCTTGCTTGACCTTGCTTGGCCTTGCTTGGCCTTTGCTTGGCCTTGCTTGGCCTTGCTTTGCCTTGCTTTGCCTTGCTGTGCCTTGCTTGGCCTTGCTTTGCCTTGTTTGGCCTTGCTTTGCCTTGCTTTGCCAGCGCTTTGCCTGTCTTTGCCTGTCTTTGCCTGTCTTTGCCTTGCTCTGCCTTGCTTTGCCTTGTTTTGCCTTGCTTTGCCTTGCTTTGCCTTGCTTTGCCTTGCTTCGCCTTGCTTTGCCTTGCTTTGCCTTGCTTTGCCTTGCCTTGTCTTGCCTTGCCTTGCCTTGCCTCCCGTGGCAAGCCTTCCACGGGTCACAACGTGAAGATGGTGATATTGACACATGCAACAGTTGTGTACCCTTTTTAAGACCATTCCGGTTTAAGACCATCCGGTTTAATACCATTTTAGAGATAAGACCAGCTAAGTCGGCTTGCCACGAGGAAGAAAACTACTCGGAATCAGTATGGTCAATAGTAAAATATAATACCATAGTAGAGATAAGACCACGTTTTTGGGCTTGGCACGGGGTGGTCTTAAAATGGGTACACCGTACATAAAGTACATTTATTTGGGCACCTTGTTGTGGTGTTGTACGGGCGGTGGGGGCATTTGTGTACCGGGTACTATAATTTGTGCGTTTCCTGCTGTAAGATTTACAGTATAAATGGTGGTTTTGATGGTACGAGCAAGTGGCGAGAGGCAGCGCCGCGCAATTTGACATTTGACGCTTCCGGAGAGAGAAACTAAAGAGGGCGGGGGAACAAAAAAAGGCAGGAAAAGAAAGAGGCGGGGGCGGAAAGTGGGGGTTGTGAAAAGCAAGAACGGGTAACGTGCAGATAACAATGATGGCACTCGTGAAGCAGTAGTCTAGGAAAGTGCAGCCTGTAGCATTTTCTTTACTTACATACCACACCGGTATGATCGGTATATTACAGCAAGTAATACACCTGGTACGTGCAGAACTGCTTGTAGTGGCTCTCACACGTTGCCGTACACTTTCCGGCACTTTTTTTGTGCTCTTCCCCCCCCCCCCGCACTTTTGCTTTCAAGCCGCACTAAAAAATATTACGTAGTATTACGTGCTGACTGCAAGAAGTTTTACTGTCAGCAGTCAGCAGCCTTCTGGGCAAAAGCCGTGGTGACAGGTGTCTTCCCTTCTCCCCCCCCCCAGTATAGACATTATAGACATGCCTTCATATTTATCGCGCATAAAATAGGGTCAGGTTGCATTCCCACTGCTCGTCGATTTTCATTGGATTTTGCTCACTCACGCTCTCACGCTTTCATAGGCATGATACTGTACCACCAGGGGGTGATCAAATGTATAACACACCCCCTTAGGCGAATGTGCTAATTTTAAGCTGGTCTCATCGGGAACGGGGAGAGTGCAAACATAAAAGCGATGCGTCTATGGAAAGGCCTCGACGATAGACCTTTCCAAAGCCACCGTCCTGGTTGCTTGTGATTTCCCTTGTTGACGAGAAAACCTGATCATAACATAACATCATAACATAGTATAACATCATAACATAGCACAACATCATAACATAACATATCATAACATAACGTGACATAATATCATAACATAGCATAACATCATAACGCCATAACATAACATCGTCCCAGGGAGTGTTGTTATCTTAAGTGTTACGATTAGATGTATCTATTGATACCTTATCACGGGGGATACTATTATTAACAGTATACTATTAGTAAGATAACACATCCCCTCGGGCGACTGTGCTATTTTTAAGCTGATTTTGTCGACAATAGACATGTTGTGAGGTGCAAACGCCGAGCAATGCGTCTACATGGAAAAGTCTCGGCGAGAGACCTTTCCACACCAGTCGCCATCCTGGTTGCGTGTGATTTCCTTGTGGTGGAGATAACCTGTTGCGAAATTCCTTCCTGGGGCCGTGCCATGTAAAGTGTTACGGTAGTCATATTCCTGCTGTAGGCTTGGACTTGGACTTACCAGTAAGTCTATCGCTGTGGACGGACATGTAAGGAACTTTTTGACGTGCATATATATGCCCTGATGGTCCTTACATTTCCGTCCAAAGGGGTACAGAAGTGGTCCCTCTGTAGTGCCGGTTGCCCGCTTTTATAGTTCCTGTGGAATCGCTTGCCACATATGGGATTGACCAGTGCGGTAGTGTGCGGAATAGTGCCGGTTGCCGCTAAAGTGCCGGTATTGTTGGCTGGCGCATACCGGCACTATACAGGGACCACTACTACTCTGTATACCGGTAATTATGTACTGACCTCTTAGCGCCTTAAACGTACACAAACTAAGGCGCTTACTGCTGTACCGTATACAGCAGAGAGGGGAAGAGAGGGCCACCGTGCTAAGAGACCCCGGGCTTATCCGACTTACGATACTCGCGAAGAACGAGGCTAGAGGTTAGAGCATAACTGTAAACCAGTAAATGCGTCAATGTATACATTTCGTTGCTTTTAATTTATTTACTTGGTTTTACGGGAGTACATCAGTAAACCTGGCGTTGGAGTATACGTATATATCATAGAAGTTCGAGATGTGAGCTCAAGGGCGACGTCATGGGAAGAGCAAAACATTATTGCCAAGAGCTCAAAGCAAAATAGCACCAGTAGACTACTCGTATACGTGTAGACTTTGTGTGATGTTACGGGATTTTTTTATAGGAGAAGTAGAACGAGATACATTCATATATATTCGAGTCATACCAACTCCTTGCATTGAAGTTTGGACACATTATTTACTTCAAGTAGTAAAAGTACCATCGCCTATTAATAGTCTAACACAGCATCCCGGGATGAATCGTGTGACACATGCTGTAGCCGCCATTTTTTTTATGTGACTTTTTTTTCTGGCTCAAGTCCCCCAAGAGCTCTCTCTGCGTTCATGTGAATAGCAAACATTATGTATATACGATGATATATTTGTACGTAATGCTATTTTTTTTAGAAGTTCGAGAGATCATTCATGCTCGTGCGAAAAAGCTGCCCCTTTTCTCTCCACTGGGCGGTTCTGAACGGACATTACCTATTACTACAGCAGCATCTCGGGATTGATAAATCATACCGGTGTGATATGTACTAACATCTGCCACTATGCCCGGCAGTTCAAGGACCGCATGGGTATTGCTATGTGTAACCAATTGGTCTTTATATTTCCAGACATAGTGGTAACATATTTTTTTTCGGGCGAGCGCCCCCCTGTTCCATGTTTTCCTGTGAAAGATGAAGAATGCTGCTTTTTCGAACCCCACCACCCTAACCCATCCTATCCATCCATCCATCAGCCATCCACCCCAAGTACTGTGTGGACGACTTGGTCCGCTTCGAAAAAACGGTTGATACTCCACACTACGTACTTAACGCCTCATTACATCTTTATTTTCCGAGAAATTTCCCATGGGGTCGTCCGGCTTCGGGTTAGGCCCCCCTCCCCCCGGGGACCTGGCGCCCCCCATCTCAGATGTTGGTGTTCCCTAACAACCGGAATCGCCTTTCCCCGACCCGATTTTTTCGTCGAACCGCCGGAATCGCTCCCCCCCCCCCCCCCCGCTCCGTTTTTTTCGTGTTACTGCCGGAATCGCCGACTGTCTTTTGTCGTTTGTATATACCGCGTAAATCACCGATTTTAATTTATTTGTATTTTTTCGTCGTACCGCCGGCATCGCCGATCGCCGATTTTAGTTCGATTGTTTTGTCGTACCGTTTGAATTTTCCGATTTTGTTTCCCCGTTTTTCGTCGTACCGCCTGAATCGCCGTTTTTTTGTCCCGTTTTTTTTTTCTTGTCTTACCCGCCGAAATCGTCCAAAGTTTCCGATCTTTTCGTGTTAACCGCCGCCGGACCCGCCATTTGTTTTCCGATTTTTTTTTGTCTTAACCGCTGGAATCGCTCTTTGTTTCCGTTTTTTTCGTCATATCATAACCCGAAGGCGCCGTTTTTTGCGGAGGGTGCCGAAGTCGATGATGATCGTCAGCTGGGCCGCCGGTCGGACTTTAAGCCGGTGGCGGGAGCAGGCGGCAGCAACTTCTCCCCGTCGAGAGCTTCGAAAACGTCGCCGGAAAATCGCGGCGGGCTCGAGCCAACCTCGGGTGAACCCGCTACCGCTGACTCTCCTACCGCGCAAGCGGTTGCGCTTGTTGAGGGAGTTAGGCTTAGGGACGGGATTAGAGTTGAGGAAGGGGTGGGGCGCGGGGAAAGGGAAGGGGACGCCCGGGGGGGCGGAGAGGAGGGCTTTGAAAGCGAGCCCACCGACCCGGTAGCGATAGCGACGGCCGTAGCTGAGGCGATGCTCGCAAACAGACAGCAGCAGCAGCAGCAGTCCTCCGGGACCAATGGCGCGGCGGGCGCTCCTGCGGAACCGTGGTGCGGCGTCGTGAGGAGTTTAACCCCGCGCGCGGTGGAGGCGTCGGCCACCAAGCCATCGGGAGCGAAAGCTCTCGCGGCGGCGGCGGCGGCGACGACGGCGGTGGCCGCGGCTGCATCATCATCGCTGTCGTCATCGACGGCAGCAGCAGCGGACGCGGCGGTGGTGGGGAGTGGAGGGTATGGAGACCGGGGGGGGGGGCGGCTGCTGTCCCGTTACGACAACGCGGACAACGATTATTTTGACGATGACGACGACAATACAACGCGAATGGGGTCGTTCCGCTTCCCAGAGACGAGCGCGAGCTATGAGCGTAGAGGTGGCGGCGGGGCCGGTGCGCGGGCGGGGCCCGGGGACGGTCGGGCCAGCCCACGCAACGGTAGACACGCTACCGGTAACAGCACCCACCGCGATGATGGTGGCGATGCCGGCGCTGGCATCGAAGATGATGACGACGATGAAGGTGGGTGGGAGGCTGACTCAGAGGCAGCGCTTACGGCTGCGGAGACCCCCGCCGCCGCCCTTGCGCCGGTGTTCGAGATGGAGAGAGCGGGACGCGCCGGGTCTAGGCCTGGAGGCAGCGGCGCCAGGAACCTGGAGCCGAAAGGCGATGCTAGCGGCGGCAGCGGTGTCGCCGGAGGCGGCTTGTTGGAAAAGCGGGGATCGATGCTTGACGCTTATCGAGAGCCAGAGGGGCATGACTGGGACGAGCTTGAAGACTGGCAAGGGTTGCCGGGGTTGCAGGCCGCCGGGATCGGCGGCAGCGGCGGTGGGGCCGATATTAGGTCTCGTCTACAGGTGGATTTTATGCTGGGTTTTGTTTTGGTGGTGGTGGTGGTGGTGGTGATGGTGGTATTGGTAGTGGCGGCGTGTGCTGTTGTTTTTGTTGTTGATGCTGTTCTTGGTGTGGTTGCGGTGGTGGTGGGTGGTGGTGGGCGGTGGTGATTGTTTCTGGCCTTGTGGTTGGTCTTGTGGTTTGCCGCTGTTTTCCTCCTCCCACCCACCCACCCCACCTTCACACCATATGTATGTTTTTATTCGTTTTGTTTTGGGCAGGCACCAGCGCTCATCTTCCGGTCGGGGACCGTGAACGAGGGGGACGTGCTTTCCCTGCACGGCCGACCGCGCTCGCGTCAGCCGCAGGGAGAATCTCCCGCTAACCCTGACTCCACCCGGCGAGGTACGACGTCGGTGGGGCCTTCTGCTGACTCCGGGTTAACCGCGCGCGACGCTAGCGGGATCAACGGCTGCGGCGGCGGCGGTGGCGGCGGCGGCGGCGGAGAGCCGGGAAGGGTGGTCGCTGACTCTCGAATACACCAGCCTAGGCCAGTCAGGAGCGGCAGTAGTCACGCAGAGATCGACGACGTTCTTGGTGGTGAGGGCGGTTCGTCTTCGGCCATGGAAGAGGGTGGTTGGCTTACGAGGGGCGGTGGCGGTGGTGGTGGTGGTGGTTGGGAAGGGGGCGGGGGCGGTGGCTGTGCAGGCCAGCCGCTGCTGCTGTCGCTGGCGGACCTAACGACAGCCGGGCTGCAGAAACTGCTCCAGGCGGAGGGGGGATCGAAGATGTTCTTCGACCCAGACGCGCAGCGATGGGTGGGGGAGGAGGTGGACCTCTCGGGCTTCGAGGAGTCCCTCCCGGGGGGCGGCAGGGGCTCCTCCATCAGCTCCGCCGCGATCGCGCTCTCTCCGCGGTTTTCCAACTCCACCTCGCCGAAGATGGTTGGGTCGGCATCGCCAAGGCTCGCGCGAGAGGTGGGGGGGCGGCGTCTCCCGGATAGCGCGCACCGCCGCTGGAGCAGCGTGGGCGGCGTCCAGGTGGCGGAGTGGGAGCGGTGGGGACAGCTTCCCGGCGGGCGAGGCGCGGCGGGAGTGGATGCTTCTAGAGCCGGAGGGAGGTCCCACCGGAGACGGCGTTCCGCATCGGGGTTGGGGCAAGAACTGCGGGGGAGTTGTAGCCGTGGCGGTGGCGGTGGCGGCGGCGGTGGGGGTACGGGAGCGGGTGCGGGTGCGGGTGGGGGTGGAGGTGGAGTTGGGGGTGGGGTGGGGGTGGGGGTGGAAAGTGGAGGTGGAGGTGGAGGGGGGGTGAGGGGTGGGAGTGGGCGGGGTGGAGTGTCGGTGTCGACCCCGGCTCGCGGCGCGAAGCGAGGAAGCGGCGGGAGCGGGAAAGCGCGGTCGAGCCCCGTCTCCCGTGGGTCGTCGGCGGCGAGCTCCAACCTCCGCTCTGACTCCGACACGGGCTCGGTGATCAGGCTCTGGGAGGACAATCGCGAGGGCGACAGGGAGCAGCTGGAGCAGCTGCAGCAGTCGCAGCAGCAGTGGCAGCAGTCTGGCAACCGCGACCACGGCAACGATAACGACGACTACGATGACGGCGGCTCACGAACGCCGCGCGTGGCCCTTCGGCGGACGGACTCGATCGGACGGCGCCGGAGGAGCTCGTACGGGTCGGGCGGGTCAGTCGGGTCAGGCGGCGGCGGTAGCGGTAACGGTAGCGGTAATGGTGCGTCCCCCCGCGGGACCGGCAAGGCGTTGGCCTCGGGAGGAGGGGAGAGGGTTAGTGTGGGCATCGGGGGGGAACACCGATTGACACGGTCGCGGCTGGCCCAGGTGTTCGAAGGCACGGCCCTGGCGTCTACGGACTGTCTGATGGAGGAGGCGTCGCCGCAGACGCCGGGCGAGGTAAAAGCACGGGTTCAGAAGGACAGGGGTCACGTGCAGAGCTGGCCGTCGGCGCCGTTAAGCACGAGCTCGTCGCCGCCTCTCGGGCGCGAGAGTGGGCAGGCGTCTGAGTCGGAGATGGGGGCGAGCGAGATGAGCGACTGGGACCAGGTGAGGCGATCATGTTTTGTTTTTTGTCCTGTTGTGTTCTTTGGGCTGTCGTGTGCTTGTGCTGTCCTGTGCGTGTGCTGTCCCTGTTGTTCTGTTGTCCTTTGGTTGCGAGGTCCAGTTCTTGTGCTGCACTGTTGTTGTGCTTGCCTGTACTTGTGCTGTCCTGCGCTTGTGCTGTACTGTTGTTGTGTTGTCCTGCCCTGCGCTTTCTTGTCCTGTCCTGCGTTGTTTTTCTCTCTCCTCTCCTGCCCTGCCCTGTCCTGCCCTGCCCTGTCTTGTCTTATCCTGCAACTGGCTGTGATTTTACACGGATGCTTTCCACGCTTTTTTGCTAAATGCTTGGGTTGTTTTGTGTGTCGTACCTGGTATGTCTTATGACAGCACATGAACGATGAAATGGTTGGTGCCGACCCAACCATTTTGGCTTGCCTGCAGCCTTTGTCGCTTTGTCCTGACACGCCTTTCGCCCCTCTTCGCTTCTCTCTGCTTGGTTCACTTTCCTTCGTTCGTCGCCTCTCTCGCACTTGTCAACAAAACAAAATACAAAACAAAACGAAAATCAACAACAACGTTTTTTTTTGTTTTGGTAATATGATTACTGGGGGAAAAAAAATTACAAATGAAAAGGACGTTGTCTTTGAAGGCCTCTCAGACGACCAGCCCTTCCGCTTCTCCCTGGAGCAACCGACCAAGTTCGGGTACAGCCCGGCGGGCTATGTACCCATCCGCGGTAGCAACAGCGGCAGCGGCAGCGGTCCCGTCGGCGTTGGCGGTGCCGGAAGCAGCGGAGGCGCGAGCGGCGACTACCCGCTCCCGAACCCCTACAGCGATTGGCTGCCCCCGTCTGGTCCCGAGCTGTTCAAGCACAGCACGGCGCCGGCGACCACGGCTAGCCAGGCGGCTCTAGGGCAAGGGGAGGCTGCCGCGTTCCTGAAGTGGCCGCTGAAGACGTCGGCGGACGGTGGCGGTGCCGGGGGCGCGTGGGGCCGCAACAAGGGTGTTGGGAGCGCGCGAACGCACCAGCGCCGCGGGACGTACACGGACCACCGTTGCGACTCGATGGGGTCTGCGGCGGAGTGGGACAAGACTTTGGAAGGCGAGTGGGGGAGGGCGGAGGGTGGGGAGCGCGTGCGGGGGGGGGGGGGGGGGGCAGAGGAGGGAAAGGGGGGGGGGGGGGTGGTTGAAAGAGGGCCAGGCGCTCAATTTGTTGTGATCGTAGCTCGATTTTTGTGCGAGAAGGGCTGGCGGGTTTGTTTGCTAGCGCCGGGTTTTTCTGCTTTCTATCGAGTGAAAGATTCTGCCGCTAGTTTATCGCTCGCAGGAAGGCTAAAAGCTGCCGTTGTCGCTTCCGCTGCGCTGTTGTCTACAAGTTGTCTACAATGTGTTTGCTTCTTCTTTTTTTTTCCGTCTTCTTTTTTCTTCCTGTTTTGGTTTTCAGACGCGTCCGGTCTCTCTCTCTCTCACTCCGTCTGGTTTCGCTGACCGAATTGCTGCTGGCTCCGTTCGGGCTGTAAGTCTGCATCGGACAGGCTTAACAGGGAGACCGACCTGTTGTTTAACACCCCCCCCTCCCCTCCCTCTTCTCTCTTGCATCGGCCAGGCGAACTGGACATTTCCCTAGCGCAGAGACCGCGCACCCCGCTGGCATCGGTGGCGTCGGCGGCGTCAGGACTGACGGCGAATCCCGCCAAACCCCGAATCCCGACGTATGCCCCGCCTCCCTTGCCTCCACCGCCGTCGTCGTCGCACTTGGGTGACGGCAAGAAGGCTTCTACGCCGGACTCTAGGAGGGGTAGTGGTAGCGTTGCCGATGGCGATGGTGGGGACGGCGGTGGCGGTGGTGGTGGCAACGGTAGCGTCGGAGGTGGCGGCACTAGCGGTACTAGCGGCAGTGTGCGCCAGGGTAAGGTTGGCGTTGATGGCAGCAGCCAGGAGGAGTCGCCCCGGTCTGCCGTGGGCGTGGCGTGGGAGGCTTTCAAGGCTCACGGGGGGGGGCACTCGCTGAGGGCTACGGTCAAGGCCGCGGCGACGGCGACGAGCCTTGCGGTGGAGCACCTGCGCAAGCGGAACCGGGAGAGGCTGCTGATGGAGAAGGGGGGGGGTGCGGGGAAGAGGCTGTCGGGCCCCGTGCAGATAACGCTTGAGGACCTCCAGGTGCGGTGTGGGGCGAGGTTGTTTTTTTGGGGCACGTGCGAGATTTGGTTGGTTGAATGGTTCGTTGGGTGCTCTTTGATTGGCTGGTTGGATGATTGTTGATTGGCTGGCTGGTTGAGTGATTGGTCGGTTGGTTGAACGGGTGATGGATTGATTGGTTGGTTTATTCGTTGGTTGGTCGGTCGGCGTGGTGCTAAATACGGCGTCAACCGTGCGTGGAGTTTTTTCATGTGAAGGCTTGTTTTGGGCTTCAATTTACGTTTTGACCTCTATGGGCTTTTGAGTATAAGTACGAGTACGTAGTGCGCGCCCCCCGCCCGTCACTAGTACGGTCGAGTTATATTCGCCCTATATTGTTCGTTGTCGTTAGCAAGCATTCTTGGGGGGGCGAGTGGGGGGATGCGTCTTCGTGAGAGGAGTGGGCGTCGTTCTTTCCCATCTCGCAGAGGTCCTCCTGGTGCACCAGACGGCCACCTACCCCCCGCCGCTGCTACGTATCATCACCCACGGTCTTTCCTTGACCCACCATGCTTCTTCCCATTTTCCCCGACGTTTTTTTTTTTTTTTTCATTTTTGCCTTATTTTTTGTTGGCATGCACAGGCGTCCCCTCCGGCGGACAATCTTTCTCTTGGCGAAGGCGCCGAGGGGGCGGGGTTTGCAAAAACTCCGTCCCCGGGTGCCGAGGCGTCGGCGGCAGGAGCTCACTTCAACCGGGAGAAGATGTGCTGGGAGGTGAGGGAGGAGGGGAGAGGCGAAGTTCGGAGGAGAAGGGGGAATTTTGGTTGGATGCGCGAAGCAAAGCGTAGAGCGTACGTGCTCAGGCGTACGTGCTACTTGTTGGAGGGCTGTGTAGACCTTTGCCCAGCGGCGACAAAATGGTTGAAATGTAGTGCTGTACTTGACTTGTAACTCTTGACCTGTACGAGCCGTAACCCTGTAGTACTGCACTGTGCGTACAACATACCTTGCCCTACCCTACCCTACCCTACCCTACCCTACCCTACCATACCATACCATATCATCTCATCTCATCAGATCCCACCCCTCCCCACCCCATATATCCCATGTCATCCTACCAGGGTTTCGAAGAGCCAGACCTTACGGGGTTCGCCTCGAGCGACGACGACAGCGACAGCGAGGCCGAACCGTTATCCCTGGCACGCCTCTCCTCCGCACCGCTACAGTCCTCGTTGTCCTTGCCGCGATCCCCTGAGCACGGCACCGGCGACAACGGTGGCGGCGGTACCGGTGGTGTCAACGGTAACATAGGTGGTAGTGGAAGCGGCCGCAGCAGCGGCGGTGGCGGCGGCGGTTGCGGCGCAAAAAGCCCGTCGCGATTACCGCTGCTCAAGATGAACGATGTATCGGTAGCTTCGGAAGGAGGCTTGGCGGGGGCGGGGGGGCGGGGGTGGGTCCGGGTGGGAGCGAGCGCTGTCGCTAGCAGAGAAGGAGAAGAAGGGGGAGGAGGAGGAGGCGTGTCTGCTGACGGGTGGGAGGGTGCGGCGCTACCTGCGGAACGCGGCGGGGGCGGCAATGCTCTCGAGAGCGTCCTCGAACAGTTTAGACGGGTTAACGGCACTGGCGGTGGCGGCGGTGGCGGCAACGATAGCGGTGCCGGCGGTGGTAGTGGGAACCGAAATGGTTCGGCGGACGGTCGGGGATCCGACTGTCGGGGTGAGGGCGGGATCAAGTTTATGGGGGCTTCCGGGCGGAAGCTAGACGTGGCCATGTCCGGGTGGGAATCGGATTCCTCGGCAGACGCTGCGCTGGCTGCTGGAGGCCTCTCGCCTCGCGCGGGGGGTGGTGTTGGCGGCTGTGTAGATGTGGGTGCTCTTGACGCTGTTAAGGAGAGCGCGGTCGCCCTGGGGAGCGATGTATTTGGAGCACCGGTGGAGGGGGGGGGTGGAGTGGGGGGCGAAGGTTCTGTGTCGGAGATGAAGGTGGACGCATATTTTAGACATCGCGTTGGCGGGGTGGTGGCGGGCGGGTGTAGAGGAGGGGGAAGGGGCGATGGGTTGGCGATGGAGGCGGGGGTGGGGGGAGGGGGGCGGTGAGGGGGAGGGTTGGGGCGAGGCGGGACGGGGAGGGAGAGCGGATGAGGAGAGCGTGCTGGTGCTGGTGCTGGTGTTGGTGGCCTGGGCTTTCAAAATGCGGACAGCAGCACGGAACAAGTGACATCAGCGACTGGACCGAGGTTTGGGCAGCCCTCCCCGCTCCGCGGCGGCGCGGCGCGGGTTGCAGCGAGGTTAGGCTGACCTGAGGGACGGAGTGACGCCTGGTGCGCGGCCGCGGGGGGGGGGGGGGGGGGGGCCGCGGCGGCTAGGCCGCGCAGATACCCTCGTCTTGGCCCGCGTCTCGTCGTCACCTCTCAGCGGCGGGTCGAGCCTCGCAGCGTCGACGAAGATTACATCGATGTTCTGCTTGAAGCCGGCGGGGCGGCGGGGGGCTGGCGGCCCGGCGGTGTAGTGGGTGGCTTGGCCAGCTTCCTCCAACGGCAAAGGCGGGCGGTGGTGGCTGGTAGCAGCGCGGCGGTGAGAGGGCGGGCAGCGGGGTTCTCCTCGGCCCCGTCTGTTTACCCGGCGGACCCTAACAGAGGAGGCCGCAGGTGGCGGAGTGATTCGTGGGCGCCGGCCCCGGCTGGGACTGCCGCGCTCCCGCGGCGATGCACTTCATCCGCCACGGTCATTGGGCTCAACCGTTCAATACGAACCGGAGACACACCGTTCCGGCGACTCTAGCCGCGGGCGGTCAGCCAATGGCTTCGGCGCAGCCGGCGCCGCAGGCGTTCTGTCCCCCGGGGTGGGGTGGGGGGAGCGGGATGGGGGGAGTCGTTGCGCCGCATTCTTTTCCGCAGTGTCGGCGATGAGCGCGGCGGCTGTCGGGGGAATGGGCGACGGTGCGGTCACGCCGGGACGGCGACGGCGGCGCGGCATGGTGGCGGCGGTGGTGCGGCGGCGGCGGCGGCGGCGGCGGCCGGCAGCGGGGCAGGGGCAGGGGGGGGGGGTGGGAAGGTGGAAGCCGGAGCGCTCGATATGTCGGGGAGGAACGTCCGGGAAGGGTATGCCGTGGTGGAGAATTCGCAGACTGCGTCGCCGGCCGCGGCGGCGGTGGTGGTGTCGGTGGGAGGGGGGGGGGACTCTGGTTGGGGGCGTGGGGGGGGGTCCTCGACGGGGAGCAGGGTCCAGACGATGGTTGCGCGGAGTATTTACAGAGGGCCGATGGGCGAGGTGGGTTCTTGTTTTGGGGTTGTTTTGGGCTTTCGTTTTGTTTGGTTGTTGGTTGGTTGGTTGATTGTTTTTCTGTCTCTTGTTTTTGTGTCTTTTGTGTGAGGTTGTCGCTCTTGCGCCGTGTGGTCTGGTTTTCTCTTTGTCAAGTTGTTGTAGTTTGTTTTAACTGTTTTGTGTCGTTTTTTGTTGATGTTTTTTTTGCTGTTGTCGTTGTCAGCAATTTATTTCCCTTTCGTTGTAGCTGTCGACATGACTGTATTTTTCGTCGCTATCGTCGTTGGCATGGCTGTTGTTGTTGTTCGTTTCGTTGTTTTCTTTGTTGTTATTGTTATTATCTCGAAGGCGCTTGACTGACAAGAAATTTGCAAAATTCTGCGCACGTTCCGCCCTTCCTCGGGTTCTCGCGGTCATTAGGCTTTTGCGCTGGAGAGGGGAGAGTGGGACGCACGCGCCAGCACGTCGTACATGACCAAGGTATGATGGAAACAGGGATACCAGCCGCTGCGTCCAACGCACGGAAAGCAAGCGTCTTGTAGGCCTACGCGGGCATCTTGTCTGTTATTAGCTGTCGGGATCTCCCTTTTTTTTGTATTTACATATTTTTTGGTAAGTCTCTTTTGTCCTCCTTTTTGTTTTCTCTCTCGTGTTTTTCCTCGCCTCGCCTCGCTTCCTCTTCTTTTTTTGTCTCCGTCTCGTCCATTTTTTTTCTCTCTTTGTGTCTTATCTCTTGGGTTCATTCTCTTTTGCTATGTTTTCGGTATGTTCCTCCTTTTATTGGCTATTGTCTCTCTCTTTTTTTGCTTGCTGTTCTCTTTCCGTTTAATGCTTCCCTCCCCCTTTTTTTCTGGTCCAATTTGCGAATGCCCACGTTCTGGCTCGAGTTCTTGCGTTTTTAGCCGCGCTAGCACCGTGGCTTTCGATGTGTTATGCACTGCACAAGACCTCCAGTCCTTTTTGAGCCGTACCAATCCCGTTTAAGCTGTACCAATCCCTTTTGAGCTGCACCACACCCTTTTGAGCTGTACACGCGGTTTAGGGAAAAAATACTCAAATTATACTGGGATTATTTTTGCAGCAGTAAGAGGGGAAAAATTCCGCCCATTCTTCAACTCGCGGGATATTTACGTTCCTCTTATGGCTGTCGTCGTTCCAGCAGCAGCATAAAGAAACAGCAGCATCAATCGCAGTCATGGAACTACAACCCCTCCGCCCCCCTGCACCCCTGCACCCCTGCACTCTCCCCCTTCCCCCCCCACTCACGACAGTCTATGGCCATACGACTACGGCCATGCATGAAAATGAAGTACACCCCCCCCCCCTCACGCTCCCCCACCCCCCTCCCCACCCATGTTTTGTTGTTATAGTCGACGGAGGATGACACAGTGGACGATTGGGGGGCGGACTTCGTGGGTGGTATCGTCCTGACGCCTAAGCCCGACGGGCCTCGGTCGCTGTGGGACCACGGTCGAACGGCCTTACAGGAGGAGAGCGAGGGATCGGAAGGCTCGTGCGAGGCCAAGTTTGACGACTCGGTGAGAGCCTTAGTCCTTCTTACCCCCCTTTTTACCTAAAACCCTTAATATTAGAGTGCAGTCCCGTTGTACGCACAAAGAAGTTGGACTTGCAGTCAAATTTAGGTTCATGTATAGCAGTGCAATAATTAATAGTAAAAGCAGTTTGTTAACCCCCAAAACCGAAGGTGCAGTTGTGAAACGTGTCTTAACCCATAAGAACTGAAAAAAATGTCCCACACTAATTCCAAGTAGTTTTTCCCCAAATTCGTGGGACCAGTTCTCAAGGGG
This sequence comes from Saccharina japonica, assembly GCA_008828725.1. NCBI lineage: Eukaryota > Phaeophyceae > Laminariales > Laminariaceae > Saccharina > Saccharina japonica. The sequence goes on along the minus strand of MEHQ01001158.1, from coordinate 519,902 downwards.
TTAAACCCATTCATAACTGAAAGAATCACCCCACACTAATTCCAAGTAGTTTGTCCCCAAAGACGTGGGACCAGTTCTTAAGGGGTTACGGGGTTCACGCTTGCCGCTTTTTTTTTTTTCTTTTTCTTTTTTTCCTTGCAGCCGCCGTACCACGACGACGAAGACGACGATGATTCTATCAGCCCGCGCGGCGTTAACTTGGGGCAGCACCATCAGCACGGGGTGTTCGAGGAAGGGGCAGGAGGAGAAGGAGAAGGAGATGGAGAAGAAGGCGGAGACGCACCCCCGTCCCTCTCCAAACGCCCCATCTCTTTCGACACCAACGATGACGACATGTCAGCCTGGAGCGCCCCCGAGTTTTGCTCTAGCGGGGGAGGCGTTAGCAGCCCGGCGCGGCAACCCCGCGGCCGCAACTACGGCTCTCTCAGGAAGCAGCGCTTCGGGAAGGCCATGGGGCGAGAGGTCTTTGGAGGCGGTAGCGGTGTTGGGGGCGGGGTGGGTGGTGGGACTGCTGGCTTTGTCGCGAATGGGGGTGGTAGTGGCAGAGGCGGTGGCGCGGAGGGGGCTACTAGCGAGGAGGAGGAGGAGGGGGAGGAAGAGATGAAGGACGATGCGGAGGAGGCGGGAGAGGGGAGGGGGAGGAAGGACCGGGACCCCCTGGGCGGTAGCACTCGGAGGTGAGGAGTGCTGGTTTGGTTTGGTTTGGGTTGGGTTGGGTTGGGTTTTGATTTTTGGTTTGGTTTTAGGTTTGGCGGTTTGGTGGTATGGTTTTGTTTTGTTTGGTTTTGGTTTTGGTTTGGTTTTGTTTGGTTTTGGTTTGGTTTGGTTTGGTTTGGTTTNGGCGGTGGCGGTGGTGGTGGTGGTGGTTGGGAAGGGGGCGGGGGCGGTGGCTGTGCAGGCCAGCCGCTGCTGCTGTCGCTGGCGGACCTAACGACAGCCGGGCTGCAGAAACTGCTCCAGGCGGAGGGGGGATCGAAGATGTTCTTCGACCCAGACGCGCAGCGATGGGTGGGGGAGGAGGTGGACCTCTCGGGCTTCGAGGAGTCCCTCCCGGGGGGCGGCAGGGGCTCCTCCATCAGCTCCGCCGCGATCGCGCTCTCTCCGCGGTTTTCCAACTCCACCTCGCCGAAGATGGTTGGGTCGGCATCGCCAAGGCTCGCGCGAGAGGTGGGGGGGCGGCGTCTCCCGGATAGCGCGCACCGCCGCTGGAGCAGCGTGGGCGGCGTCCAGGTGGCGGAGTGGGAGCGGTGGGGACAGCTTCCCGGCGGGCGAGGCGCGGCGGGAGTGGATGCTTCTAGAGCCGGAGGGAGGTCCCACCGGAGACGGCGTTCCGCATCGGGGTTGGGGCAAGAACTGCGGGGGAGTTGTAGCCGTGGCGGTGGCGGTGGCCGGGCCGCGGTGGGGGTTACGGGAGCGGGGTGCGCGGTGCGGCGTTGGGGTGGAGGTGAGAGTTGGTGGACGGTGGGTGGGGGGGGGTGGAAGTGGAGGTGGACGGTCGAGGGGGGGGTGGTGGGTGGGACTGGGCGGGGTGGAGTGTCGGTGTCGACCCCGGCTCGCGGCGCGAAGCGAGGAAGCGGCGGGAGCGGGAAAGCGCGGTCGAGCCCCGTCTCCCGTGGGTCGTCGGCGGCGAGCTCCAACCTCCGCTCTGACTCCGACACGGGCTCGGTGATCAGGCTCTGGGAGGACAATCGCGAGGGCGACAGGGAGCAGCTGGAGCAGCTGCAGCAGTCGCAGCAGCAGTGGCAGCAGTCTGGCAACCGCGACCACGGCAACGATAACGACGACTACGATGACGGCGGCTCACGAACGCCGCGCGTGGCCCTTCGGCGGACGGACTCGATCGGACGGCGCCGGAGGAGCTCGTACGGGTCGGGCGGGTCAGTCGGGTCAGGCGGCGGCGGTAGCGGTAACGGTAGCGGTAATGGTGCGTCCCCCCGCGGGACCGGCAAGGCGTTGGCCTCGGGAGGAGGGGAGAGGGTTAGTGTGGGCATCGGGGGGGAACACCGATTGACACGGTCGCGGCTGGCCCAGGTGTTCGAAGGCACGGCCCTGGCGTCTACGGACTGTCTGATGGAGGAGGCGTCGCCGCAGACGCCGGGCGAGGTAAAAGCACGGGTTCAGAAGGACAGGGGTCACGTGCAGAGCTGGCCGTCGGCGCCGTTAAGCACGAGCTCGTCGCCGCCTCTCGGGCGCGAGAGTGGGCAGGCGTCTGAGTCGGAGATGGGGGCGAGCGAGATGAGCGACTGGGACCAGGTGAGGCGATCATGTTTTGTTTTTTGTCCTGTTGTGTTCTTTGGGCTGTCGTGTGCTTGTGCTGTCCTGTGCGTGTGCTGTCCCTGTTGTTCTGTTGTCCTTTGGTTGCGAGGTCCAGTTCTTGTGCTGCACTGTTGTTGTGCTTGCCTGTACTTGTGCTGTCCTGCGCTTGTGCTGTACTGTTGTTGTGTTGTCCTGCCCTGCGCTTTCTTGTCCTGTCCTGCGTTGTTTTTCTCTCTCCTCTCCTGCCCTGCCCTGTCCTGCCCTGCCCTGTCTTGTCTTATCCTGCAACTGGCTGTGATTTTACACGGATGCTTTCCACGCTTTTTTGCTAAATGCTTGGGTTGTTTTGTGTGTCGTACCTGGTATGTCTTATGACAGCACATGAACGATGAAATGGTTGGTGCCGACCCAACCATTTTGGCTTGCCTGCAGCCTTTGTCGCTTTGTCCTGACACGCCTTTCGCCCCTCTTCGCTTCTCTCTGCTTGGTTCACTTTCCTTCGTTCGTCGCCTCTCTCGCACTTGTCAACAAAACAAAATACAAAACAAAACGAAAATCAACAACAACGTTTTTTTTTGTTTTGGTAATATGATTACTGGGGGAAAAAAAATTACAAATGAAAAGGACGTTGTCTTTGAAGGCCTCTCAGACGACCAGCCCTTCCGCTTCTCCCTGGAGCAACCGACCAAGTTCGGGTACAGCCCGGCGGGCTATGTACCCATCCGCGGTAGCAACAGCGGCAGCGGCAGCGGTCCCGTCGGCGTTGGCGGTGCCGGAAGCAGCGGAGGCGCGAGCGGCGACTACCCGCTCCCGAACCCCTACAGCGATTGGCTGCCCCCGTCTGGTCCCGAGCTGTTCAAGCACAGCACGGCGCCGGCGACCACGGCTAGCCAGGCGGCTCTAGGGCAAGGGGAGGCTGCCGCGTTCCTGAAGTGGCCGCTGAAGACGTCGGCGGACGGTGGCGGTGCCGGGGGCGCGTGGGGCCGCAACAAGGGTGTTGGGAGCGCGCGAACGCACCAGCGCCGCGGGACGTACACGGACCACCGTTGCGACTCGATGGGGTCTGCGGCGGAGTGACAATTTGGGGCGAGTGTGGGGGGGCGGAGGGTGGGGAGCGCGTGCGGGGGGGGGGGCGGGGGGCAGAGGAGGGGAAAGGGGGGGGGGGGGGTGGCTGAAAGAGGCCAGGCGCTCAATTTGTTGTGATCGTAGCTCGATTTTTGTGCGAGAAGGGCTGGCGGGTTTGTTTGCTAGCGCCGGGTTTTTCTGCTTTCTATCGAGTGAAAGATTCTGCCGCTAGTTTATCGCTCGCAGGAAGGCTAAAAGCTGCCGTTGTCGCTTCCGCTGCGCTGTTGTCTACAAGTTGTCTACAATGTGTTTGCTTCTTCTTTTTTTTTCCGTCTTCTTTTTTCTTCCTGTTTTGGTTTTCAGACGCGTCCGGTCTCTCTCTCTCTCACTCCGTCTGGTTTCGCTGACCGAATTGCTGCTGGCTCCGTTCGGGCTGTAAGTCTGCATCGGACAGGCTTAACAGGGAGACCGACCTGTTGTTTAACACCCCCCCCTCCCCTCCCTCTTCTCTCTTGCATCGGCCAGGCGAACTGGACATTTCCCTAGCGCAGAGACCGCGCACCCCGCTGGCATCGGTGGCGTCGGCGGCGTCAGGACTGACGGCGAATCCCGCCAAACCCCGAATCCCGACGTATGCCCCGCCTCCCTTGCCTCCACCGCCGTCGTCGTCGCACTTGGGTGACGGCAAGAAGGCTTCTCCGCCGGACTCTAGGAGGGGTAGTGGTAGCGTTGCCGATGGCGATGGTGGGGACGGCGGTGGCGGTGGTGGTGGCAACGGTAGCGTCGGAGGTGGCGGCACTAGCGGTACTAGCGGCAGTGTGCGCCAGGGTAAGGTTGGCGTTGATGGCAGCAGCCAGGAGGAGTCGCCCCGGTCTGCCGTGGGCGTGGCGTGGGAGGCTTTCAAGGCTCACGGGGGGGGGCACTCGCTGAGGGCTACGGTCAAGGCCGCGGCGACGGCGACGAGCCTTGCGGTGGAGCACCTGCGCAAGCGGAACCGGGAGAGGCTGCTGATGGAGAAGGGGGGGGGTGCGGGGAAGAGGCTGTCGGGCCCCGTGCAGATAACGCTTGAGGACCTCCAGGTGCGGTGTGGGGCGAGGTTGTTTTTTTGGGGCACGTGCGAGATTTGGTTGGTTGAATGGTTCGTTGGGTGCTCTTTGATTGGCTGGTTGGATGATTGTTGATTGGCTGGCTGGTTGAGTGATTGGTCGGTTGGTTGAACGGGTGATGGATTGATTGGTTGGTTTATTCGTTGGTTGGTCGGTCGGCGTGGTGCTAAATACGGCGTCAACCGTGCGTGGAGTTTTTTCATGTGAAGGCTTGTTTTGGGCTTCAATTTACGTTTTGACCTCTGTGGGCTTTTGAGTATGAGTACGAGTACGTAGTGCGCGCCCCCCGCCCGTCACTAGTACGGTCGAGTTATATTCGCCCTATATTGTTCGTTGTCGTTAGCAAGCATTCTTGGGGGGGCGAGTGGGGGGATGCGTCTTCGTGAGAGGAGTGGGCGTCGTTCTTTCCCATCTCGCAGAGGTCCTCCTGGTGCACCAGACGGCCACCTACCCCCCGCCGCTGCTACGTATCATCACCCACGGTCTTTCCTTGACCCACCATGCTTCTTCCCATTTTCCCCGACGTTTTTTTTTTTTTTTTTCATTTTTGCCTTATTTTTTGTTGGCATGCACAGGCGTCCCCTCCGGCGGACAATCTTTCTCTTGGCGAAGGCGCCGAGGGGGCGGGGTTTGCAAAAACTCCGTCCCCGGGTGCCGAGGCGTCGGCGGCAGGAGCTCACTTCAACCGGGAGAAGATGTGCTGGGAGGTGAGGGAGGAGGGGAGAGGCGAAGTTCGGAGGAGAAGGGGGAATTTTGGTTGGATGCGCGAAGCAAAGCGTAGAGCGTACGTGCTCAGGCGTACGTGCTACTTGTTGGAGGGCTGTGTAGACCTTTGCCCAGCGGCGACAAAATGGTTGAAATGTAGTGCTGTACTTGACTTGTAACTCTTGACCTGTACGAGCCGTAACCCTGTAGTACTGCACTGTGCGTACAACATACCTTGCCCTACCCTACCCTACCCTACCCTACCCTACCCTACCATACCATACCATATCATCTCATCTCATCAGATCCCACCCCTCCCCACCCCATATATCCCATGTCATCCTACCAGGGTTTCGAAGAGCCAGACCTTACGGGGTTCGCCTCGAGCGACGACGACAGCGACAGCGAGGCCGAACCGTTATCCCTGGCACGCCTCTCCTCCGCACCGCTACAGTCCTCGTTGTCCTTGCCGCGATCCCCTGAGCACGGCACCGGCGACAACGGTGGCGGCGGTACCGGTGGTGTCAACGGTAACATAGGTGGTAGTGGAAGCGGCCGCAGCAGCGGCGGTGGCGGCGGCGGTTGCGGCGCAAAAAGCCCGTCGCGATTACCGCTGCTCAAGATGAACGATGTATCGGTAGCTTCGGAAGGAGGCTTGGCGGGGGCGGGGGGGCGGGGGTGGGTCCGGGTGGGAGCGAGCGCTGTCGCTAGCAGAGAAGGAGAAGAAGGGGGAGGAGGAGGAGGCGTGTCTGCTGACGGGTGGGAGGGTGCGGCGCTACCTGCGGAACGCGGCGGGGGCGGCAATGCTCTCGAGAGCGTCCTCGAACAGTTTAGACGGGTTAACGGCACTGGCGGTGGCGGCGGTGGCGGCAACGATAGCGGTGCCGGCGGTGGTAGTGGGAACCGAAATGGTTCGGCGGACGGTCGGGGATCCGACTGTCGGGGTGAGGGCGGGATCAAGTTTATGGGGGCTTCCGGGCGGAAGCTAGACGTGGCCATGTCCGGGTGGGAATCGGATTCCTCGGCAGACGCTGCGCTGGCTGCTGGAGGCCTCTCGCCTCGCGCGGGGGGTGGTGTTGGCGGCTGTGTAGATGTGGGTGCTCTTGACGCTGTTAAGGAGAGCGCGGTCGCCCTGGGGAGCGATGTATTTGGAGCACCGGTGGAGGGGGGGGGTGGAGTGGGGGGCGAAGGTTCTGTGTCGGAGATGAAGGTGGACGCATATTTTAGACATCGCGTTGGCGGGGTGGTGGCGGGCGGGTGTAGAGGAGGGGGAAGGGGCGATGGGTTGGCGATGGAGGCGGGGGTGGGGGGAGGGGGGCGGTGAGGGGGAGGGTTGGGGCGAGGCGGGACGGGGAGGGAGAGCGGATGAGGAGAGCGTGCTGGTGCTGGTGCTGGTGTTGGTGGCCTGGGCTTTCAAAATGCGGACAGCAGCACGGAACAAGTGACATCAGCGACTGGACCGAGGTTTGGGCAGCCCTCCCCGCTCCGCGGCGGCGCGGCGCGGGTTGCAGCGAGGTTAGGCTGACCTGAGGGACGGAGTGACGCCTGGTGCGCGGCCGCGGGGGGGGGGGGGGGGGGGGCCGCGGCGGCTAGGCCGCGCAGATACCCTCGTCTTGGCCCGCGTCTCGTCGTCACCTCTCAGCGGCGGGTCGAGCCTCGCAGCGTCGACGAAGATTACATCGATGTTCTGCTTGAAGCCGGCGGGGCGGCGGGGGGCTGGCGGCCCGGCGGTGTAGTGGGTGGCTTGGCCAGCTTCCTCCAACGGCAAGGCGGGCGGTGGTGGCGGTAGCAGCGCGGCGGTGAGAGGGCGGGCAGCGGGGTTCTCCTCGGCCCCGTCTGTTTACCCGGCGGACCCTAACAGAGGAGGCCGCAGGTGGCGGAGTGATTCGTGGGCGGCGGCCCCGGCTGGGACTGCCGCCGCTCCCGCGGCGATGCACTTCATCCGCCACGGTCATTGGGCTCAACCGTTCAATACGAACCGGAGACACACCGTTCCGGCGACTCTAGCCGCGGGCGGTCAGCCAATCGGCTTCGTGCGCAATGCCGGCTCCGCAGGCGTTCTGTCCCCCGGGGTGGGGTGGGGGGAGCGGGATGGGGGGAGTCGTTGCGCCGCATTCTTTTCCGCAGTGTCGGCGATGAGCGCGGCGGCTGTCGGGGGAATGGGCGACGGTGCGGTCACGCCGGGACGGCGACGGCGGCGCGGCATGGTGGCGGCGGTGGTGCGGCGGCGGCGGCGGCGGCGGCGGCCGGCAGCGGGGCAGGGGCAGGGGGGGGGGGTGGGAAGGTGGAAGCCGGAGCGCTCGATATGTCGGGGAGGAACGTCCGGGAAGGGTATGCCGTGGTGGAGAATTCGCAGACTGCGTCGCCGGCCGCGGCGGCGGTGGTGGTGTCGGTGGGAGGGGGGGGGGACTCTGGTTGGGGGCGTGGGGGGGGGTCCTCGACGGGGAGCAGGGTCCAGACGATGGTTGCGCGGAGTATTTACAGAGGGCCGATGGGCGAGGTGGGTTCTTGTTTTGGGGTTGTTTTGGGCTTTCGTTTTGTTTGGTTGTTGGTTGGTTGGTTGATTGTTTTTCTGTCTCTTGTTTTTGTGTCTTTTGTGTGAGGTTGTCGCTCTTGCGCCGTGTGGTCTGGTTTTCTCTTTGTCAAGTTGTTGTAGTTTGTTTTAACTGTTTTGTGTCGTTTTTTGTTGATGTTTTTTTTGCTGTTGTCGTTGTCAGCAATTTATTTCCCTTTCGTTGTAGCTGTCGACATGACTGTATTTTTCGTCGCTATCGTCGTTGGCATGGCTGTTGTTGTTGTTCGTTTCGTTGTTTTCTTTGTTGTTATTGTTATTATCTCGAAGGCGCTTGACTGACAAGAAATTTGCAAAATTCTGCGCACGTTCCGCCCTTCCTCGGGTTCTCGCGGTCATTAGGCTTTTGCGCTGGAGAGGGGAGAGTGGGACGCACGCGCCAGCACGTCGTACATGACCAAGGTATGATGGAAACAGGGATACCAGCCGCTGCGTCCAACGCACGGAAAGCAAGCGTCTTGTAGGCCTACGCGGGCATCTTGTCTGTTGTTAGCTGTCGGGATCTCCCTTTTTTTTGTATTTACATATTTTTTGGTAAGTCTCTTTTGTCCTCCTTTTTGTTTTCTCTCTCGTGTTTTTCCTCGCCTCGCCTCGCTTCCTCTTCTTTTTTTGTCTCCGTCTCGTCCATTTTTTTTCTCTCTTTGTGTCTTATCTCTTGGGTTCATTCTCTTTTGCTATGTTTTCGGTATGTTCCTCCTTTTATTGGCTATTGTCTCTCTCTTTTTTTGCTTGCTGTTCTCTTTCCGTTTAATGCTTCCCTCCCCCTTTTTTTCTGGTCCAATTTGCGAATGCCCACGTTCTGGCTCGAGTTCTTGCGTTTTTAGCCGCGCTAGCACCGTGGCTTTCGATGTGTTATGCACTGCACAAGACCTCCAGTCCTTTTTGAGCCGTACCAATCCCGTTTAAGCTGTACCAATCCCTTTTGAGCTGCACCACACCCTTTTGAGCTGTACACGCGGTTTAGGGAAAAAATACTCAAATTATACTGGGATTATTTTTGCAGCAGTAAGAGGGGTAAAATTCCGCCCATTCTTCAACTCGCGGGATATTTACGTTCCTCTTATGGCTGTCGTCGTTCCAGCAGCAGCATAAAGAAACAGCAGCATCAATCGCAGTCATGGAACTACAACCCCTCCGCCCCCCTGCACCCCTGCACCCCTGCACTCTCCCCCTTCCCCCCCCACTCACGACAGTCTATGGCCATACGACTACGGCCATGCATGAAAATGAAGTACACCCCCCCCCCCTCACGCTCCCCCACCCCCCTCCCCACCCATGTTTTGTTGTTATAGTCGACGGAGGATGACACAGTGGACGATTGGGGGGCGGACTTCGTGGGTGGTATCGTCCTGACGCCTAAGCCCGACGGGCCTCGGTCGCTGTGGGACCACGGTCGAACGGCCTTACAGGAGGAGAGCGAGGGATCGGAAGGCTCGTGCGAGGCCAAGTTTGACGACTCGGTGAGAGCCTTAGTCCTTCTTACCCCCCTTTTTACCTAAAACCCTTAATATTAGAGTGCAGTCCCGTTGTACGCACAAAGAAGTTGGACTTGCAGTCAAATTTAGGTTCATGTATAGCAGTGCAATAATTAATAGTAAAAGCAGTTTGTTAACCCCCAAAACCGAAGGTGCAGTTGTGAAACGTGTCTTAACCCATAAGAACTGAAAAAAATGTCCCACACTAATTCCAAGTAGTTTTTCCCCAAATTCGTGGGACCAGTTCTCAAGGGGTTAAACCCATTCATAACTGAAAGAATCACCCCACACTAATTCCAAGTAGTTTGTCCCCAAAGACGTGGGACCAGTTCTTAAGGGGTTACGGGGTTCACGCTTGCCGCTTTTTTTTTTTTCTTTTTCTTTTTTTCCTTGCAGCCGCCGTACCACGACGACGAAGACGACGATGATTCTATCAGCCCGCGCGGCGTTAACTTGGGGCAGCACCATCAGCACGGGGTGTTCGAGGAAGGGGCAGGAGGAGAAGGAGAAGGAGATGGAGAAGAAGGCGGAGACGCACCCCCGTCCCTCTCCAAACGCCCCATCTCTTTCGACACCAACGATGACGACATGTCAGCCTGGAGCGCCCCCGAGTTTTGCTCTAGCGGGGGAGGCGTTAGCAGCCCGGCGCGGCAACCCCGCGGCCGCAACTACGGCTCTCTCAGGAAGCAGCGCTTCGGGAAGGCCATGGGGCGAGAGGTCTTTGGAGGCGGTAGCGGTGTTGGGGGCGGGGTGGGTGGTGGGACTGCTGGCTTTGTCGCGAATGGGGGTGGTAGTGGCAGAGGCGGTGGCGCGGAGGGGGCTACTAGCGAGGAGGAGGAGGAGGGGGAGGAAGAGATGAAGGACGATGCGGAGGAGGCGGGAGAGGGGAGGGGGAGGAAGGACCGGGACCCCCTGGGCGGTAGCACTCGGAGGTGAGGAGTGCTGGTTTGGTTTGGTTTGGGTTGGGTTGGGTTGGGTCGGGTCGGGTCGGGTCGGGTCGGGTGGGGTGGGGTGGGGTGGGCTGGCGCTTTCTTCTCTCCGCTTCGCTTGGTGGGCTGTTGTTGCTGGGAAAAAGTGGACAGAGCGGTCTGGTGTCTGCTTCACGCGTGGGGACCTTGTGGCGCCGTGTTCGCTGGCTGCGTCCGTGTGGGGACGTTTGACCGTTTGCCGCTTGGGTCGTTGGCGAGCGTTGCTGTGACAACTGTCTGCATTTTTGTGTCTGTTTTCTCTCCCGTCTATTCTCTCTCTCTGCTGGCGTATCTCCATACTTCTTATGTCGCTGTTACTCCCTGTCTCTGGCTGTCGCTCGTGGTCTCTTTTGTCTCTTTTTGTCTTGTCTCTTTCCCTATATATGTCGTTTGTACTCTCGCCATGTGTCTCTCTGTCCCCTCTCTTGCTAGTGCAACATATCGCGTGTGCTTCAACTCATCGGCACCCCACCTTGCACCTTAAGGAATAATCCTGTACTTCGCGTTGTTTCATATAATCGTAGCATGTTGCACTGCGTTGTGTTGCGTTGTGCCTCCGCTTTTGACCTCATTCCATCATATATACAAGCACCCAAATGAACCCCATCATGCCATTATCACATATTTCCAAAAGTATGACACACACTATTGACAGATGACGACCAACCGTAAGTCATCTACAGTAGATCCTATATTTGCCGTTTATGATATGTACGTTGTGCAAGATCGGTGTAATACACATCCTTCCCTGTCAAACCTGTGTGCAAGATCTGTGTCATACAGATCCCTCCCCTGTAAAACATGGTCCAGGCTTTAGAGATCATCCAAATATATATTTATAAAATTAAAAAAAAAACCGCTGTGAGATCGAGGATTTCGTCGAATCTCATCTTTGCAAGCTGAGTGTGATACTTCAATCGCTATATATCGCGAATCTACCTGCCCCGCCTTGTCTAGACACTCCACCCCTTTTGCTGCTGCACTGCACATAAACCATATCTTCGAGTCTAATTCCAAGTCATTTGCGCGCTAAACGGGAGCGTAGTAGTACTAAACGGCGAATCTCGTCTCTCCGACGTGTTATTAATAGTATTTTTCCATTATCCCATCTTCCCATGTTCGCACATTTCCACCACAATAACGTACAGTAGTTCCTGTTATCCCATCATCCTTCATCCGTCATAGCGTATTTTCCAGCATTTCCTGTGGTGACGTTATCCCATAGTAGCCGCGTCGTCTCGTCAGCTATTCCACTTTTTTTTTTTTCATTACCCCCTCCTTCCTGCGTCTGACTACTCTCACTACTCTCACTACTCTCACTACTCTCACTGCAGGCGTACGAAGCGAGTGCGTGGGTACCAGACGATCAGCAAGGCGGAGTACACCCCGATGTATGTCCCGACAGCTTGGTTGAATCCCAAGGTACGAGCCGTGGTTCACCTCTTTTGTTTTCCCATCTTGGCTTCCACTACTGTTGTCTTTCATTCTTGTCTTTCATTGTGGTCTTTCATTGTTGTCTTTCATTGTTGCCTCAAGATGATGTCTTCAAATGCGGTCTTGTACATACGAGTCTGTTTCAAGCCTGGTCTGATATACCTGCCTGGTATATACGAGACTGTTGTGTTGTTAAGTATTTTTGTCTTGCTTTCAGATCTTGTCAGCTACGGGTCTGTATTGCGACGAGGTGTTTGGTCTTGCTGACCTCGTACCAAACGCGGGAGCGAGCAGCAGCAGCAGCAGCAGCAGCAGCAGCAGCAGCAGCAGCAGTACAACTATTAATAGCATCACGCTACGTACACTTGAGTTCACGCTATAAAGCCCTCTATCGCTGTGTACTGGTTGCAAGTTGTCCAATGCGTCAACGGAAATATGATATGGTCTGGGAGGCAGTGCTGTTTGCAACTTGCAGTTGTCCGATACGTTACAGCGACATTGCTGCCAGAAATGCCTACATTGCTAACTCGTCGTGTTGTACATACATACAGCACTGCGGACACACACGTACCTTACCCCGGTCGGCCGGGCTGGTCCTCTGGCGTGGCCGATACTGCTGTAATCGTGTACGTACGAGTTATCGTCAATCTTTTCCACGCGTTTTTCCTTGTGAAGTTCCAAATAGGTTGAAAGTTATTACTGTACCCGTACAGCAGTACGCGACAGCAGTTAGGGATATATCCTTTTGACTACGTAAGACTCCCGGCTTATTGTGATGTGACCGTTTGACCATAGACGGGCTTGTAAAGGGTTTTGTATATCAGTAGGATTTAGAGTAAGTGCTCCTCGCTGAACTCAAATACTTGGCTGTAAATTCTCAAATTTCAAAATATCTCAACCTGGAATTCTCAACTCCCAAAAATGTAACACGTATACTTGAATATATTATTCCTCTGGTCTGTCCGATACTGCTGTAATCGTGTACGATATTCGTCGATTTTTTTTCACGTTTTTCTTTTTGAAGTTCCAAATAGGGTTAATGTTATAAAACCCGTACAGCCGTACGCGACAGCAGTTACGAATATATATCCTATTTTGATTGCAGTAAGACTCGCGGCTTGTTGTGATGTGACCGTTTGAACATAGATGGGCTTTTAAAGGCTACCTGGTATTATATAATATATATATCAGTAGGATCTAGAGTAAGTGCTCCTCGCTGAACTCAAATGCTTATTAATAATTAATAGCTGTAATTTCTCAATTTTCAAAATATGTGAGCCTGGAATATTCTTAACTCCCAAATTTTCAACACATACCAGGGTATATGATATCGCCTTACTGCTGCACCAGGTATCTACTGCTGTACCGCAGTAGTACAATACTGTAAAACATAATTCCCCACTAAGCCCAGGTAGTTTATCCCAAAAAGCGTGTGAGCATATATGTACAGCAGTAGTGCTAAGTCTAATGTCTAGTCTGTGTTGAAAGTCTGTCCTTAACTCTGTCGTAAAATCAAGTTTGTCCCATGTAGAGTGTGGTCTTCTCTTCTTCAACCGGTGCTACTTACTGCTGTGGGCCTACATCTAGTCTTACAGCAGTAACCCATGCCATTATTATAGCAGTGTGTAAAACCATACTACATTGGACGGAAATGTAAGGACCGCTTGGTGTTAATATTGATGTCTAAGCAGTCCTTATATTTCCGTCCAAAGTGGACTCCGGCCGATATTAGTTTACCCGGCTGGAATCTGACCTGACTATCAAACGGGTACCAGGTGTTCTAATATATTCACACCCAAAGTAACGTGCAAACCCAGTTTTTATTTTTATTTTGCACAGACACACGTTCCCTTAATTCTACAGGCTCAGATTATGTTCCCCTCATACGGGATGTACATTAAGGGCATGAGGACATACAAAACCCGTAAGTACGCGCGATCAAAGTATCAAATTCAGCTAGCAAAGATGAGTATCGACGAAATCCTCGATCTCACAGGTGTCGTTTTTTAAAGTGTTTTTTTCATTTTTTATAGTTATATCCACACCCTCGAGCAAATCGCCGACATGTACTAGGGGTGCACGTGAAACAATAATCAGACACCCTACTACAGCACCCACTAGAGCAGTACTGCCTGTATACATTTTGGAGACCCAGGCAGGTGGTGGGGTGTACTCATTAGCCGCATGTCATGCATGGCCGTAATCGTATGAACATGATATATCAGACCCTCGCATCCCTACATACAATGCCGGGACCGAGCACGCCGGGTTTTCACCGAGCAGGAAGGCATTGGTTGCTGGCACGAAGCGCGCAGGCAGCCCTTAACCCAGTCAGACAGGGGAGGGGGGGGGGGTAAAAACTAAAACTGAGCACAACGAAACTTCGAAAAACTTCGTGCTTCGTCAATCCCTTCCGATGAGTGTAGATATTTCCCCCCATCCCAGTGGTTTTGTTTTTCATTACGAGGCTATACCAGGTACCACACTGTCCCTAAATGTAAGCACACTTTACACACTCATATTCAATAAAAACGGTGCTTAACCCATTAAGAACTGAAAACAAATGTCCCACACTAATTCCAAGTAATTTGTCCCCAAAATCGTGGGACCAGTTCTTAAGGGCTTAAATATCGGGACATGGTGTATGACATAATTACGGGGTGCCATATTAAATAGGACCAAATAGTGTTTGTAAAAATGGGCAAATGGATAGGTTTTTGGGTGTACCGTAGGTCCTATAGACCAAATACTGTTGATAAAAATAGGGAAATATATGGGTTTTTGTGTGTACTGTGCTGTAGGTCCTATTTACTATGGTCCCCCGTAATATGTTATGTTCGGGCGTGTACAGCAGTAGTTTCGTTCTGTCTTTTTTGTCGCGTGCCCCTAAGTTGGGCGGGTATATACCAGATTTTCTTTTTTTCAAAAGACAAGAGTGGACGTCGTCCTTGTATGTACCATGGACATATTATTAGTAGTACTGCAAAAACGATCTCGCGGTACGTAACTCCAAATAACTTTTTTCATCCTGAACGGGCTATAGAGGAGGGGGGGGGGTGTACTCATGTCGTGCACGGCTAGTCATATGACCATAGACAGGGGGTGGGGGGGGGGGCGTACTCATTTGTTGCTTGCCTTGGTCATTTGACCATTGACCACGCACCCCTTTCGAGACGGAGCGGGGAGGGGTATTTCATACCAGGTATCACCCTGGGCGGCAATTTAGTGCACGTTAGAACTCTAATATGAACACCAAATATGTCTTATATCCGGGACCAGAGTGGTATACTATAAACAGGGGCGTTTTACCTCTTCACTACTGCAAACGCTACCCTACATTGAATCCAAGTAATTTCCCCGCAAGAACGTGGATGCGGGTAAGGGGGGTCGGATTTTTTTTTATAGATGAGGCGGGCGTACATGGGGGCGGGGGGGGGCGTACTCATTTGTTGCTTGCCCCAAGTCATTTGACGATTGACCACGCATCCCTTTCGAGACGGAGCATGGGGAGGTTCACACTTTAGGCGGGCTTAGGGGAGGCGGGTTATGCCACATACGCCTTGACGTCTAAGTGTGTCTGACCTTTTGCTCGACAAGAGTCGGACACTGTTGCACCAGCAATATCAATGCGTATATTTAAAATATATATTTTGACATGAGCTCAGCTTCGACAAAATGGTTTAAATTTACTTTGAGTCTAAACAAGTCTAAAGTCTAAAAACCCCAACATTTACCCTATCCCTGACCCTGGGAATTAAGCTACCCCCCCCCCCCCCCCCCCCCCCCCCCCCCNCCCCCGCCCCTAACTCGCTCCCCCCCCACCCGGCCGCTGCAACAATCAGAGCAATCGCTGGGAGCCAGTTGATGGTTACGCTGTAGATATGTCGGGCTTTGGGACAGAGGAAGAGGATCCGCTGGGCCGATCGGATGGAGCGGGTTCGGGTTCGGGCAGGATGTCCGTAGTGGTGGATGAGCCGAGAGGCGAGCGGAGCGGCTCATGGCCTAGGCCTCGGATGCCTCGGGAAGAAAGGTGGGGAGAGGGAGGGGTAGAGGAGAGGAGGGGAGGGGCAGGGGGAGGGGAGGGGGGGAGGGAGGGGAGGAGGGACGAGGCGGAGGGAGAGGGAGGGAGGGAGGGGAGGGGCATTTAATTCAGATGTCCCGAGTTCCAATGGTTTAGATGCAATGCAAGAGTCGTACGGACGGGGCGCAAACACTTGGAATATCCTATGTTATACACCCCTCACTGCTATAATAGCCGCTCACCCTGCCCGTACGAGACAGATGACACCAAAGGTAGCATTGTTTTGGTCGCTATCCCTTGTATCCCTTAAAAGGGGTCCCTTGTATCCGTTAAAAGGGATCCCTTACATGCCTTATATCGCTTCTACCCCTTCCATCCCTTGAAATGGGTTCGTTATACCCCTTATAAGGGGTCCGAAAGGGGTGAACCCCCCCCTCCCAATCTCTGCCCTTGGCCAGCGTTGAAACCCCCCTTCCCCCCCTGCGCCATGTTCAGGTTACATCGAAATCGTTTTTTTTCTGATTTTTTTTTTTTTCTGTTTTTTTTTTTTTTCGTTTGTCAACAGTGGGGCGAGCATTGGCAGCGCGGGCACACCCTCTTCGCAAGACAGACGCGAGAAGAAGGACACCCGGGAACAGCGGCGGGCGGTCTGCCGTTCCACGCTAACCGCAGACCCTGCGTCACCTTGAGAGGAGTGAAACAGGCGCACGAGAAGGCCATGGCCTCATTCTTGGGAGAGACAGTGTGCGCAACAGTAGGACGGGGAGGGGAGGGGAGGGGAGATTGAAGTGGTAGACATATGGATGGACGGGATAGGCGTAGGTAGGGTTGGGTAGGGCTAGGGTAGAGGTAGGGGTAGGGTAGGGTAGGGTAGGTAGGGTAGGATTAGGTAGGTAGGGTAGGTAGGGTAGGTAGGGTAGGGTAGGGTAGGGTAGGTAGGGTAGGGTAGAGTAGGGTTAGGGTAGGTAGGGTAGGCTGCGGTTAGGGTAGGGCTAGGTAGGGTAGGGTAGTGTAGGGGGTAGGGTAGGGTAGCGGTAGGGTAGGGCTAGGTAGGAGGCATAGGTAGGTATGGGGTTACGGTTAGGGTAGGCGCTGGGTAGGTGTAGGTAGGGATACGTAGGGTAGGTAGGGTAGGGTAGGAGTAGGTGCTAGGTAGGGTAGGGTAGGTTAGGCGTTAGGGTAGGGTGAGGGCCTAGGGTAGCCGGTAGGTCTAGGGTAGGTAGCGGTTAGGGTAGCCGGTAGGGATGATCCGGTAGAGGTAGCGTGTTCAGTCACTGCAGGCTGTACGTCATCATGCAAGTCCGCCCCAAAGCGGTCTAGCAGGATGAGCGTCACCTCTATGCGACCTCAGCCCAATATCTCACGGACGCTTCGCGTTGGTGCAAGCAATGTTTTGCCTGGTTGGTGAAAAACCCAACGTGCTCCGTCCGGCATTGTGAGGGATGCGAGCGGTCTTATAGTCACACGAGTACGGCCATGCCATGAAATGAAGTACACCCCCTCCCCTCCACCAACCCCACCCCAACTTCAACCCCAACTCCACCTACCCCGCCCGCCCCTAACTCGCTCCACCCCCCACGGCCGCTGCAACAATTCAGGAGCCAATCGCTGGGAGCCGTTGATGGTTACCGCCTGTAGATATTGTCCGGCTTTGCGACAGAGGAAGAGGATCCGCTTGGCCGAACGGACTGGAGCGGGGTCGGTTCGGGCAGGATGTCCCGTAGCTGGTGGATGAGCCGAGAGGCGAGCGGAGCGGCTCATGGCCTAGCCTCGGATGCCTCGGAAGAAAGGTGGGAGAGGGAGGGGTAGGGGAGGAGGAGGGAGGGGCAGGGGGAGGGGAGGGGGGGAGGGAGGGGAGGAGGGACGAGGCGGAGGGAGAGGGAGGGAGGGAGGGGAGGGGCATTTAATTCAGATGTCCCGAGTTCCAATGGTTTAGATGCAATGCAAGAGTCGTACGGACGGGGCGCAAACACTTGGAATATCCTATGTTATACACCCCTCACTGCTATAATAGCCGCTCACCCTGCCCGTACGAGACAGATGACACCAAAGGTAGCATTGTTTTGGTCGCTATCCCTTGTATCCCTTAAAAGGGGTCCCTTGTATCCGTTAAAAGGGATCCCTTACATGCCTTATATCGCTTCTACCCCTTCCATCCCTTGAAATGGGTTCGTTATACCCCTTATAAGGGGTCCGAAAGGCGTGTGAACCCCCCCTCCCAATCTCTGCCCTTCGGCCAGCGTTGAAACCCCCCTTCCCCCTGCGCCATGTTCAGGTTACATCGCAAATCGTTTTTTTTCTATTTTTTTTTTTTTCTGGTTTTTTTGTTTTTTCGTTTGTCAACAGTGGGCCGAGCTTGGGCAGCGCGGGCACACCCTCTTCGCAAGACAGACGCGAGAAGAAGGACACCCGGGAACAGCGGCGGGCGGTCTGCCGTTCCACGCTAACCGCAGACCCTGCGTCACCTTGAGAGGAGTGAACAGGCGCACGAGAAGGCCATGGCCTCATTCTTGGGAGAGACAGTGTGCGCAACAGTAGGACGGGGAGGGGAGGGGAGGGGAGATTGAAGTGGTAGACATATGGATGGACGGGATAGGCGTAGGTAGGGTTGGGTAGGGCTAGGGTAGAGGTAGGGGTAGGGTAGGGTAGGGTAGGTAGGGTAGGATTAGGTAGGTAGGGTAGGTAGGGTAGGTAGGGTAGGGTAGGGTAGGGTAGGTAGGGTAGGGTAGAGTAGGGTTAGGGTAGGTAGGGTAGGCTGCGGTTAGGGTAGGGCTAGGTAGGGTAGGGTAGTGTAGGGGGTAGGGTAGGGTAGCGGTAGGGTAGGGCTAGGTAGGAGGCATAGGTAGGTATGGGGTTACGGTTAGGGTAGGCGCTGGGTAGGTGTAGGTAGGGATACGTAGGGTAGGTAGGGTAGGGTAGGAGTAGGTGCTAGGTAGGGTAGGGTAGGTTAGGCGTTAGGGTAGGGTGAGGGCCTAGGGTAGCCGGTAGGTCTAGGGTAGGTAGCGGTTAGGGTAGCCGGTAGGGATGATCCGGTAGAGGTAGCGTGTGTAGGGTAGGGTAGTAGCGGTAGGGTAGGGTAGGGTAGGTAGGTATAGGGTAGCGATAGGGTAGGTAGGGAGGGTAGGTTTAGTAGGGTAAGGTAGGGTAGGGCATCTCGAGAGGAGCGAGTAGGCGCACGAAAGATCCATGAGCACGTTCTTGGGAGAGCAGGAGTGCGGGGGGGAGGGGAAGAGTCGGAGAACACAGACATGATTGCATGGCATGGCACGGCATGGCATGGCATGGCATGTGTGGTATGTGTGGTACGAGCGATAAGTCGATCTCATGCGGATCGAGTGGGGTTGCCTTCATCGCTCCCCTTGTCCGGCAGATAGAGCAGACAAGACAAGACAAGACATATTATCACGTGGTGTGACATGGCATGACATGACATATGCTACAATATTTCACAGGGTATGCCCATTCGACCGTGAACGCACCCAGTGCCAACCAGCAGCCCCCGCACCAATCAATGAATCAATCGATCCATTAATCGAGGCGCACTTCGACCCTGGCGCACTTTTAAACCCCTCGCCCAGTCTCAACCCCCCCCCCCAACCCCTTCCCTTCCTAGCCCCTCTCCCTCCGCCTCCCGCCTATCTTGGTGTAAGATACGTATTACTTAAACCCCCCTCCCCCCTATGGCCCATACGACTACGGCCGTGCATGAATATCGGAGAGTTCACCCCTCCCCCCCCCCCCCCCCGCTCCTGCTGTTTGCATCCTTCCTCACCACCCCAAACCCAACCCAACCCTACCTACCTCCCAACGCAACCGAACCCATCCCAAGCAGGGGTACGCCCGTGCCAAGCGACAGGGGGCAGCCCGCCTCCGGCTCCTCCCCGGTGCGGCCTCCTCCGAAGGACGGAGCACATCCCCCGAAGCCCGTTCGGGTTCTTTGTTGTCGGGTTCGTCGCGACGAGGGTCTCTTCGGGCGGGCTCTCCGGAAGCGATTCCCCTCAGGAGAGGCAGCCTGAGCGGCGGAGGTGGGAGCGGGGCGGGAAGCGAGACCTGCAAGCGCTCGTTTTTGGCAGCGCTCGTTGGGGATAACAGCGTCGGCGGCGGCGGCGGCGGGGTGGCTAATATTGGAGGGGAAGGAAAGAACCCGCCACCGGTGGTTAGTACCCGCGGTGGAGCCCCGGCCCGCACGCCGCCCCGAACGCGCCGGTCGACATCGATGGCGTCGAATGGGACGTCCAAGTCGCCTCGGAAGAGGCTGGGATCGGCGGCGGCGGCGGCGGCGCCGGCGGCGCCGGCCCTACCCCCGGCCCCGGCCAGGGAAACGAGCGGCAGCGCGACGAGCACGCCCTCTCGCGCTCGCCGACAGAGCGTGCCGCGGGCGACTGCGGCGACGGCGGCGACGGCGGCGGCGACGGCAGCGGCGGCAGCGGCAGTGGCGGCGGCAGCGGCACCGCCGCCGCCGCCGCCGCCGCCGTCGTCGTCTTTGAAAGGAGCAGCACCTCTTGCTTCTGGCCGGAGCCACCACCACGGCTTTGGGGTGTGGGGAGACACTATACGGCAAGGGAAAAGTCGCGCGCGTTCTCCGGCAGCGGTGAGAGTGAGGGCAGCAGCAGCAGCAGCGGGGGCGGAGGCCGCCACGGAAGCAGATACGGAGGAGGCGGGGGGTGGGGCGGGGGCGGCGGGGGAGGTTGGAGTTGGGGTCGGGGGGTCGTTGGGTGGGGCCGGCGAAGGGTTGAGCTCTCGAATGGGCGGGGATAGACGCGGCGGTTCTGCCTCCACGGCGACGAAACGATCCCCCCCTTCCCCTTCTCCTTCTCCTTCTCGGTCTCGCTCTCCCAAGCGAGTGGCGGTAAGGCCGAAGAGCGCGGCTCCCAGGTCTTCCGGCGCGGCCAGCTTCGTGTCCGGTTTGTTTTCCTCCCCCGGTGGGTCTTTGACTATGCCTGGCCGTCGAAAGGCTCCGAGTGTTCAAGTTAACACGAACACGGCGGTAGCTGCGGCGGCGGCGGTGGGAGAGCCGAGGTTAGCGTTGTCGCCGGCGTCCGCTTCTGTTTCGGGTGCGCGCCAGGAAATCACGGGAACGGGAGGAGCAAGAGGGAGGGGAGGAGGAGGAGGAAGAGGGAAAAGTTTTATGTCTCCTGCTGCCATGGCGGGGGCGGCGGCCGGCAAAGGGCGGGACGGGATCGCGGGGGCCGCTAAGGCTGCCGCTGCGAAGGCTGCCGGGATGCGGCGGCGGGGGAGCGCCAACAACGGCAGCGCCGGCAGCAGCGCAGCGCCGGCAACAGCACCGAAGGCTGGCGTTGCCGGAGCCAGCGGCAGTGTCTGGAGCGAAGCGACTGACGAGAGTCACCCGGGGGGAAAGCGGGGCGTCGTTTCTGGTGCCGACGGCCGAGGAGGCCCCTCCTCCTCCGCCTCCTCCCTGCCCGGCGGTGGTAGCGCCGCGCCAGCGTCTGCTCACCCCGCCGCAGCGTCTGCCATCCCCGAGTACGCCAGCAGCCCGGAGCACCTGCCGAGGTCTAGCTCTCTCCGGTTGGTCGACAACCGCAACAGCGGCAACCGGGGGGGAAGCCCTCGGCGTCGCCGTAGCGAAGTCGCCGCGGGGTCCCCGGCCCTAACCTCCGCCGCCGCGACCGCGGCGAGGAGCAGGACCCGCGGCCGAACCGGGACGAGGACAGGCTCGACCCCTCCGCAGTCCTCCCGAGTCCTGCGGTCCCCCCCGAGGCGCGCGTACGACGGCAAGGTGCGGCGGCAAGCGTCCATTTCTTATCTCCCCCTGTCCCCGCGTACGTACCGCCTTCGAAGGACCTCTAGCGCGGGAAAGCTCCCCACGTCGGCGGTGTCGAGGGGCAAAGTTTGGGGTGGGATTCCGAGCGAGTCTTTGGATAGTCCTGATGGGGGGGAGTGCGGCGATGGGGAGGGGGGCGGCGGGATGAGTACTGATGCTGGAGCGGGGGAGGGGGGGGGGGCAGGGGCGGCGGGGTCGGCTGCCTCGGTTGCTAAGGCGGCCGCCTCTGCGGAAGCGCTTGAGGCGGAGTTGGAGCGGGAAAGGGTGGCACGGCGGTTGGAGAGGTTCCGATCGATGGCGGATTTTGCTGCCAGCACGGTGAGTGTGCTTTTCCCCCCGGGTGGGACCGTACCGGTTTTTGATGACACAGTCGTAATGCTGGGGGGGGGGGTGTTCTTCATTTTCATGCACGGCCGTAGTTGTATGCCCATAGACCCTTGCATCTCTACAATACCGAGACGGAGCATGGCGGGTTTTCACCGACGTCACCCTCTTCATATTTGGTAGGAGTCAGTAGAGTCAGTTCATAAGGGGGAGGGAGAACACACCATAGGCGCCTTTTCGTCAAGTGTTGGGAGGTTTGACTGACAACAGCAGTATAGGTGTATTTTCTGTCAGCTATTGAGTTATGGTTTTGATAACAATGCAGGTCTGTTTTCGTCGAGTATTGAGGTCTGACTGATAACCCTCTTCTCTCTCTGCACTTTCCCCCTCTCCTCCTCCCGCCACCCTCAGGTAAAAGAGCGGTTTTCCTTGCTAGGGGGGCGTGTTCTCTCCGAGGCGGGTACCTCCACCGCGGGCGACCCCCACCACTACCGCCGAGGGCATCGAAGAAGGCGTTCCGGCGGAGACTCGAGCACCGGCGGGGCTAGCGTTGCGAGCGGCAGCAGCGCGGGCTTAGGCTCCATGGTGGGGCTTACCGTGTGGAGATGACGAAGGCTGCCGTCGTCTACGGACGCGGCTTATCTTAAATGGTTGATGTAGGATGTGCTGGAAGCATTTTTAGGCAGGGGGGGTCGTTTGCCGTCTGTTGAGGCGGCTTGGTTGATGTACGGTGGAATGGCGTTATAGGAGGAGGGGTGGGGGGGAGTCTGAGGCTCTCGGCCGGGTGTTGTAGGAGTAGCAGTATCGTGTAAAAGCTCTGTACACACGTCGGGCAGATGCACGATCTAGATCATCTGGGTCATCTAGATCATCTAGGTCATCTAAATCATCTAGATCATCTAGATTCTAACCTGCCGTTAGGAGATGTTGTGCGGGGTCTGTATAGTATGTGTCCAACTCAGGAAACGTGTCATGGGTCGTGCAGATTTTTTAGGCTCCCACCCGGCAACGTGAGCTAGATCATACAGATCATACAGATCATACAGATCAGGGACTTATCTGCCCTGAAATATTTACAGCATCAAGTGGGAGAATCGATGGTCTGTCCGCGAAGCTTGGGCTTGGGGGTGGATGTATAATGTATTTATGTACGCGTGGATGTAGAGCTATTTATATTCTACTTGCAGCAGCAAAATGTACGACGGCTGTTTTGTTTTGTTATTTACTGGTACTACTATTTTACGCACCATTGCCTTTTTCTTTTTCTTTTTTTCATTTTGGTATGTTTTTTTCGTTTTCCCTGTGGGCGGTGATATGGAGGCGTTGCTCGTCTGGTCTGTGGGTAGATTGACCAATCATAGAGCGCCACTCCTCCCCCCCCCCCCCCCCCCCCCCCCCCCTTTTTCCCCCCCTGCAAATTTCCCCCCCCCCCCCCCCCCCTCCGTTGTTTGCCGTCATTTTCGTTTGTTTTTGACACTTTTTCGGGTAAAAATTAAAAACGGAAAAGTGACGATCGGAGGGAGCTGAAAAAAATCCCCAAAATGACCAAAAAATGGCGGCGCATCATGTCGAAAATAGTTATATATGACAGGTTTCAGTGCTATTGCTTTTTCGCGGCAGCTGGGGGGGGGTCGGGGGGGGCATGTATGGAGGCGATGTTTTGCTGCCTGCCTTGCCTTGTGGGTGGGAGTGGTTTTGAGTAATGGTATTCGGTCTCTCTGTTGGCGCTTGCTACTACTGTTTTTGTTGTGATACTTTTGGTTTGTGTGGAGATAATTGTTCTTTTTTTGTATAAATAGCTCCACTATTAGTCTTAAAAAAAACTGCGAAACGGCACGCGCTGTTTTGGGGAGAAAACTACCTGGAATTAGTGTAGATTATTTTTTGCAGTAGTTAAATACAGTACATAGGAGGAGGTGGTAGAGAATGTTTGCCCAAAGGCCAGCCCCCTATATTTTCGCTGTAGTTTTTTCCAGCTTTCCTTTCCTTTCTAGTTTTTGCCTTTGAGGGCTTTTTTTGCCGTTGACGGCTTTTTCACCAACCTTTTGGACGAGAGGGTAGCGGTGGCAGCTATTCACAGGTCGGGCAGATGACGATCTAGATCATCTACAGAAAGATCATCTACAGAAAGATCATCTACAGATCATCTAGATCCTAACCTGCCGTTATGAGATGTTGTGCAAGAAGATCTGCATGGTGCAAATCCACGCCAGGAAATGTGTGCTAGATCATGCTGATTTGTACGGCTCCCGCCCGGCAACATGTGCTAGATCATACAGATCAGGAGCTTACCAGCATCTACCCTGAATGATCTAGATCATTAAGCAGGAATTGATGATCTGTGCGAGGTGTGCAGTTATTTAATGATGTTCACCGTGGGTCATCATAGGACTGGATGGACTGGACTAGGTTGGTGCGTGCCAATTATAGGTTCCGATCGCATGAGTGGGTGGGTGGGCACCGTTGCTGCGGTGGGCGGCCGCCGGGTGGTCATCATGTATTCCCATGACAAAGGAGGAGAGAAAAATAGGTCGATGTTTCGGACACAATATGTCGGGTTATTCTATATCTTTGACGATGTTTCGGACAAAAAAAAGTCGGTCGATGTGTCGGCCAAAAACTTCGGTCGATGTTATCGGGGAAAAATCGGTCGATATTTCGGACGATGTTTTGGCCAAACTTTGGTCGATATTATCGGGAAAAAAATCGGTCGATATTTCGGACGATGATGTTTCGGTCGGTATTTCGGACGGTACTTTGCCCATCCCCGCACCTCAGTGTGCTAATAGTAGTGTCGATTGGTTTTTGGTTTGAAGGGGCAAGTACCACTTTTTCTTCTGTCTTTCTTTCGTAGAATTTTCCGCCCATGGCGAAAGCGCCTATATTTTCCAGTCCGTGACATTTACTGGGGGAGCTCCGGGCACTAATAATAGACGAGATTATGTTGGACGCATTGACAATGTGAAGCGTTTTTTTTTTTTGCTATTTTTTTGGGACGTGTTAGATCAACCAGCAAAGCGGATAATTAAGAAAAAACGCCATCCATGATGAACCGAGCAACTCGTGTGACAAGCAGTAGGAGGAAGAGGAAGAGGAAGTGTACAAAAGAAAGACGAAGGAGGTATTAACATATGTTTTTATTTATTTATTATTACTGGGTTTTTTTCTATCCCCCGGCGGATGGGTAAAAATAAACCTTAAGGTCACACCACACTTCCCCCTTCCATATGTATGTGTTGTGCGTCAATTTAGCCCATCGTTCCCATTTCAA
Organism: Saccharina japonica; assembly: GCA_008828725.1. NCBI lineage: Eukaryota > Phaeophyceae > Laminariales > Laminariaceae > Saccharina > Saccharina japonica. The sequence continues at coordinate 494,923 of MEHQ01001158.1, read as the reverse complement.
CAACAGCAGAGCAGAGATATGGCTGCTGCTACCTCGATCGCGTGAGCATTGACCCGACCTGACCCCCGAGAGGAAGGAGCAGGCGCGTTGGAGATAGCCACCCGAGGGAGTCATCAATGATGACATACATTGTTGTGCCTGTGGTACTGGTCAGACAGGGAGAGAATGTGACAAGTCTTGAGAAGAGTGATTGGAGAGGATGACTCATGGAGAGAGATGGGTTTGCTTGGTCGTTTTTTTCGCCAAGCTTGTTCACATCCGGTATCCGGTGGCTTATTCGGTTTGCGCGGTGGATGCCAAACGGTGGCAGGAGAGAAGAGAGAGAGAGACGGAGAGGAGGTGTCAGCCGATTAGCCGTTTCGGTAAAAAAGGGTAAATCCACCGTTCCTTCCATCGGACAGACAGATCAGATAGACCCCATAATCCCCATTTATTCATTTCATGGTCTATCTACAACAAGAAACCGTGGATCTTTCACCACGCAGAGATAAATCCCATACTTTGTACCAGGGTATGATCTATTTCAGTGCGTGTGTGATCTATTATCAGATGATGTTACTCGAGTGGAATCTGTATGATTCGGCTCTTCTTGCACAAGATCCCATAACAGCAAGTACCTACAGCAGTGAGTGGCTAGATGATCTACTGTTGTTGTAGGTCGTTGTCTATCTATCTTTGTCCCACGTATTTTTGAGTTATCGACTGGTGCTATGTTAGGGGGGGTAGCCTGATTTTCACTATCACGTGTACTCCACTCGGGCGAGTGGCTCTGTATCTCACTCAAAACTGGAGGCAGGAATATGTTGTTGTCGCAAAGTAACAAGCATACCATGGTGGTGCATATCTCGACGACGCAAAGCGTCAAGACTTGAAAAAAAAAAAAACGCAAACAAATATGGTGGCCACTCGGCGGAGTGGCTCTCATCCGCTGAAAGTATTGGAGTTAAAGGCGACCCCCCTACCGTAGCACCAGTCTATCATAAAAAAATCGCAGTCATCCGCTTTCTTTCCACTCTCGCCCCACAGTAGCAATTCACCCGTTCACCCATCCATGCGTTAGTCGACCAGTATGTAACGCTCCCCACACCATACGAACGGTCGTGAATGTTTTCTCACCTATTAATAGTAGGACAGATAGATCACGATCTAATCTATCTACTGTAGATCATCTAGTTCCTTCCCCACCTGTCTTTCCTTGTGAGAGGTTGTTCAGGATAATAATCTGCGTAGACCCAACCCAGTAAACATACATGTAGTATTGTACGATGTGTGCTATTAATAGATCATGCAGATGATTATAAAGCACTTGTCCCACCAGGCAAGATGAGCTACACGACATCGTACAATAATATCGGGAAATAATGATCTGCCTTGAAAGACTTACTACAGCAAGCAGAAAACTGCGGGCACGAAATGACTTTCTTCTCTGTAGACTGTAGACCATCAAGTAAGTGGGGATCGAATAATACCTGCCGGAGGTGCTGTCCATCAGTCTCAAGAGAGTCTCATGATGCATGACCATTCGCGGCTTGTGCTGTTTGTAGTGTGAAGCTATGTTTTTTAAGGTCGTCACACAAACAGCGGAGAAAACGGGACCCTTCAAACGCTGGCTTCCTGGCTTCTGGCCTACCCTACCAGGTATATATAAATACATGTACAAAATTGCAGCTGCTGCTCGGAGAGAGCTCGACAGCTTTTCTTAGACGTAGATTTTTGCCCTTTTCGCGATAACTGGCGATGACGTCCACCCGGCGACACGCAACTCCCTCATCGTGCTCGCCGACCCCGGCTACGCCTACTCTGCCAAGGGCGGTCTCGGCCGTGCCCAACTCATGTCTCACGGGGCTGCGATTTTTCCAGGATTCCATGCCTTTTTTGTCACGTGCACATACCATACCAACCAGTACATGCTTTTTTGTTCTACACGCAAACCGCATTATTCAAGATTCTGTTTTTTTTATGTACAAGTAGACGACCAACCCGGAATTTTATCGTACCGGCTCCTTTTACTGCGGATATACACGTACGTATTATATGTACGAGTACCAGTACCGCTGCAAGCAGTAACAGAGTATCATATACAAGGTAATTTTTAATATGCGATGATATCTGTACAGTATTCATACGTGCGTGGTATTCAGCAGTATGATAGTGGTCGGTGTGTGCCTGGATATAGTACCGGGCAGGGCCTCGCGTGCGCTCGCGGGCGTGGACATGCGGGCGGTGGGCGCTGCAGCAAAGTTTACCAAGACTATGGAAAGCGCACATACAAAACACACACGCTCTTTTTTTTTTACACGCAGCTACTGCTCTACATGCATGATCAAAGATTCCGTTTTTTTTATGTTGACGACGAACCCGGATTTTTATGGACCACGTACTATCTGTATGATCTGTAGTATGTACGTATATATGTACGTACGTACGTCGTATCGTTTGATGCTGCTCGATCCTATCATAGCATACGAGTTATATACTCGTCGTACGCGAGTACTGCTTACTTAAAGTGAGTACGAAGTGTTACAAATTCAAGTATGCTCACCTCGGTACTGTTAAACTCCTTACTATTTAATGCGCTTCGGTAGTGATGACGTCGTTTCGAATATTTACGACTGTGCCGGTTTCGTAATAAAATCGACCAAAAAAAAAAGGGCCACTGCTGTACGTACAAGGGCTGCGCATCCATGCCGGCGTTTTGTTTTGTCCGCTTTACGTACGTATGTACGTACTTGCTGCTATTATTTCTGGACTCCTGCTGTTGCTGCTGCTGTTGCTGTTGCTGCTGTACATGGGTTATATACTACTACTACTACTACTACCACCACCACCACCACCACCACTACTACTACTACTACTACTACTACTACTACCACTACTGCTACTACTACTACTATTATTGCTGTACGTACTGGTGCTGCTGTATACTGATTCCACACTGCTGTTGTTGTTGTGGGTGGTGGGTGGATCGGTTGGTGCGTGTGTCGATCGGTTGGTGCGTACGCGTACGTACGTACGTGGTTCGGTGGGTGGGTCGGTGGTTGGGTGGGCGGGTGTGAGTGAGTGGGTGTGGGTGAGTTCGTGAGTGGGTGGGTAGGTGTGGGTGAGCGGGTGTCGGTGGGTCGGTTGGTACGTGGTTAACTGCGTGTGTCAACTTGCTTGATCAGCGCATTTTGCGTTATATCATAGGGTGTGGATCGTGGCCCAGTTATTATTCGGTATTTTTGTTTTTGTCCCCGATTATACCGGCCCCGCCCTGGCATGGTTCGGGGTACCACTGTTAAGTGCATGTGGCTCTCTCTGTATATGCGTGTATGTATGTGTAAATTAAAATGGTCTTCTGTTGTTTGTTGTTTGCTGCTGCTGCTATTCGCCATTGTACACACCTGCCACTCCAGGTGTTCTTCGATACAGTATCACTTACCATCAATATGTTTTTATTATATATGAATAACACATACTCGTACGGTACAAGTGAAAATTTGTTGTTGAAATTCATCAGTACAGGGCAATGATAAGAACCCAGCCTAATATTTCCAAGGAAATAAGAAATTCGGGAACCGTTCTATGAAGTTAGTGTAGGACGCACCCTCTTGAAAAAAAAACAGAAACCCAGCCTGGGTTATATTTATTGTTTCTCATTATAGATGTCCTGTATTACTGTACACCCCTTGGCAGTAAATTCGCTTTTGTTCGCCCTAATTAGGCTTATTTTTTAGTATTCCTACCTCTATTCTTCGCCGTTACGGGAATTGCGCGAAGCCGCAGGCGGGTGTCAGCCCGCCGCGGCGAAGCCCCCCTTGTATATATGTATCATACCTGATGCAGGCATTTTCGTCCAGCCTGCTGGAAAACCCGAAAATTCACTACGTACGAGTAGGAATTCGGGGGATGTTGAGCACGCACGAAATCTCTTTCTCGAGGAAAAATGTGCCGCTCGAATGACACGGACGGTCAGTTGGTGCTCACAATTTCAGGGTGGAGATCAATGATCGTTCGGATAGGAGGTGCCCGACGGTTGGTACTCAGCTGTTTCGATTAATAACGGGTCGAGTCGAACTAAACAGCTGATATTTTTGAAACGTCAGTACAGCCAGTAGTCCCTGTTGGTCCAGCATTTATTTATTTTAATTATTAGGGCTGGGCACCGACATCATATCATAGGCTTTACGAATGAAGAACAGTAGTAGTAATAGTAGATACTGTACTGTAGTAGTAGTACGAAGTACGAATAGTACTCGTACTCACAGTTACTGTGCAGCAGTAATCTATTGATGAGCTTCGGTCTTCGGCCATCCATCGAGCACGCGAAATCAGAAATCAGGAGCACAGCACGCACCCCCCCAGGGGAAAAAAAGGGGGAGGGGGGGGCTTAAATCGAGGCTGCGGTTATAGCCCAGGCGACTCTTGCATAATAGCATTCATTCATTTTTTCTTCCACTCTTCGCCCATACGATCCATTCACTCTTTCACTCTTTCACCCATCAGCCCAACACCCACCCATCCGATTTGCATTCCAACCGTTTTATCGTGCACCCAGACCATACACGATTCTATTGACGGTCTGCAACGCCGATCACCATTATTAATAGTTTACAACTGCTCCCACGGTTTGCATTTGGAGACACACTACTTGGAAACAGACTGGCATCATTTCTGAAAAAAAAGAAAAGAAAAGTAACAGGGTCCACCTGCTGCAGGAAGTAACGTTACAAGAAATTTCCATTCTAAACAAATGGACCAAAATCACGAAAACAGAGGGCAGGAAAAACAAAACGTCGCAAGGACGGTCGTGGCGCCGTTGCACCCTTCTGCTTGGCGGTGTTTTCGTATTCCAAAAGGGTACCTGGTACCTCTGGCTTGACCAATGGAAAACCTGCGAGCACCAAAAGGTATTTCTCTACTGGTAGCTCCTACCTATTGCACATATATAAAACCTGCCGTGGTCGGAGGTATTGCTGCCGCTGCGGCTGCAGACACACAGGACACAAGCTGCGGTTTGCAATGCGGTAATCGCTGGCGCAACAACAACAACAACATCGATACACTCGTGCTTTTCACGCGGCACACCACCACCCACTCCACATACAACCTAACCTACCACTAGTGGCACAATTCAGCACTGTTTAGCACACACCAGCAGCACTAGCAGCACTCACTACTCCACACTATTTAGCACTAATAAGCCCTAGCTCTGGCACTGCGCCCCTAGACACTAGTCCCACCTGAAACCGTCCATTTGTAGCAACGGTGATATCTACCCCGCCTCCTATACCCGCAACACCTACGCTCCGTACCCACTCTCTGTAAAAAAAAGCCACCTAAAATTGGAACTCCTACTCATACCCCCACCCCACCCCCGCACTTTCCCACGTCCTCTAGACAGCCCAAAAATCCAACCTCGCCGGACCCTTACACCTCCCTGTTTTATGTTTTTATCACACCACACAAGGGAGGTTAAAATCGGAGCCGCTCGTTAAGAATCCAAGTTACGTCGCTGCTGGACAACGCATGAAACAACTGGTAGCACAACATCATCGCTAAACAAACAAAAAAAAACGCGTGCGTGCATGTGTGTGTGCGTGGGCGAGAGACTGTCAACCATTGGGCGAGAAAGCCGCGTCATCAACACTGCCGGAAAACGCATGGAGCCCTGTCGGGGCAGTCCGTCCTGTCCGGTGTGGCTGGGCGCTCGCCTGGTCGCAGAAGCAGCTGGTACGGTAGGTGAGGCTGCTGCTGCTGCTGCTGCGGCTGTGTGGGCGGGCCCTGTTGCTGCTGCATGGGCGGGCACTGCTGCTGTGGCGCCTCCTGCTGCTGCGGCTGATGCGGCGCCTCCTGGTTCGCCTGCGCGTGGAGGCTGCAAGGCAAGCGCTCAGCGACGGGAGTGGGGGCGACAGGAGCCATCCCCTCCTGCTTCGGGGTGATAGGAACCATCCCCTCCTGCTTCCCCTGAGGGTGGAGGCTGCAAGGCAAGAAGCGCTCCGCCATGGGGGGGGGGACGATAGGAGGCATCCCCTGGTAGGTGGCGTCTATGATCTTGAGCTCTATCTGTAGATCCTTGGAGTTGATCGGGTTCCACCTGCCACGATTCGGCAGCGGAAAAAGCAAGAAGCGTACAAAACCATCCAGTCAGAATGAAAATCACATATTTACGTGGCAGTCAGAATGAAAATCACAAATTTAAATTTACATGGTACACCGTACGTACATACGAGCTGGTTCAGGCATATCACCCAAAATTTTGTCAGTCACGAATGCCGCATGCAATAGCAACTCCAATGTCACATATTTGGTATCATACTGACCGCCATGAACAGTGGAAGAGGGTGACATCGCCAGTTTTTTGTTCAAGGACCTAGAACTGGCGCCACCGCCGAAAATGTGGCCCGACCAATCACAGGCCTTCAAAGTGGTCAACAATAGTCAGGCGTTTTCGTAGGAAAACATGTTTTCCCCCCATTTTTTTTCTGAACGAGCCGCTTCCAGGTGGTCCAAGGCCTGTTTGTACAAAGTTTCACGCAAATATTCGAAGATCTGACTGCGTATGATCGTATTAAGTCATTTTTAACGCCCAAAATCGATTCCATACTGAAACTAAGTAATTGCGAGGCGACGCCTATTTTTGCACTTTTACCGCATACAAGTCCAAATGTCCACGCCGTTTTTTGGAGATAGACCCTGAAATTTGGTACACGTGTTTTATGCGCTCTACCCGAGCCTTTTACGAATGGCTTTTTTTTTTTTTTTTTTCGCCGGAAATTTTGGATCTCTCAAGACCCAAATTTCCCCCAAAAAAAATACAAAACAAGCAATATCTGACGGAAAAAAAATAAATAAAAAACATCCGTTACAGTCTCGGGTAGGGCGCATAAAACACGTGTGCCAAATTTCAGGATATATCTCCAAAAAACGGCGTGGACATTCGCCACTGAATGAATTTTGGGTGATATGCGTGAACCAGCCTGTAATCAGAACGGAAATCCCACACATTTCCTCAGAATCGAAATCACACACATTTGGTCAAATCAAAATCACGCACATTTAATCATAATCAAAATAACACAGGCAGAGCCAAAATCACAAATCATGGACACACATTACTACCTGGGATACATCTGGACGGAAATGTAATGACCGCTGGAATACACATATACACTGTATCAAGACCAAACGATCTTTACAGTTCCGTAAATATGATCTGTATGATCAGATCGTGTTGCCGGATGGATGCCGTATGATCTGCATGATCAATGGACACGTTTCCTGCGTTGGATCTGTCGTATTAATACGAGTATACAGCAGGTTAGGATCTAGATGATCTGTAGATGATCTATCTCTAAATGATCTGTCCGATACGTGGACGGTTTGGTAAAACAAACGCGTAGGTCCTGAGCCAAAACAAATGATGGGAGGCCCCTGCTACAAAGACCCAAAAAATCGGCTAAAATAGAAGGGAAAAAAAAAACTCAATGAGCCGGCCTCAGGTACCGAAAAATAAAAAAGGCAAAACATTAATTATTCTCACCACATGTTGGTACAGCGGCGGATGACCTCCAGGTTGGAGGCTTGTTTGTGCCGGGTGTGCTTGACCCGGTTGTCCCGTATCGCCTTGCGCATCGCGTTCTTCAGTTCCGGTGTGATTACGTGCTCGCTGAGGTAGGCGTGCTGCGGAAGGGGAGGGGGTAGGGAGGGGNCCAGTTGATCCACGTTTGACACGAGCATATATATATACACATATGTCTTAGCTCATTTTTTTCCTTCCTTTTCCCCTGCCTTGTTTTCTACGATATGCTCCTGCTCACGACGCACGCGCACTCGGCAGGTTCGGCGAGGCAGACCTTCGCCGGGTGCGCAACCGCAGCGGCTTCCTGGCCGGCATCATGCGCAAGCACGGCTCTGCGTCCGCGTCCACTTCGACCGAGGTCAAAGACAAAGGCACCACCGCCGGGGAGGAAATGCGCGCGACATCGCGGGAAGGGTCTGCATCGCTAGCCCCGCCACCTGCTGGGGCAGTGGCGGCGGCAGCGGGGGCGGGGGCGGGGGAGGTGGTAGTGGTAGGGGAGGAAGCTGTTGCGCCGGGTCCGCCCCCGCCGCCGCAGTCGCCGCCGTCATCGTCATCGTGCGCGCCCGCGCTTGTTGTCGAAGAGGAGGAGGAGGAGGAGGAGGAGGAGGAGTCGGCGATGGTCGCGACAACGACCTCGACACCACCACCACCACCACCACCAACACCAACAACAGCAACAACAACAACACCAACGCCAACAGCGACAGCATCAACGACAACAACGACAACCCAGGAGGATCACGGGGTTATCAAGGTGGACGACGAGGCTAGGGAAGATGGCGACGGTGATGGGGGTGGTGGGGGTGGGGATGGAGAGGAGGGGGGAGGAGGGGGGGGGTGTACTCATGCCATGCATGACCGTGGTCGTATGACCATAGACCCGAGTATCCCCACAATGCCGGGACGGAGCACAAGGGTTTTCACCGGCCAGGCCGACATTGCCTGCACCAGGTGCGAACCGGCGTGAGGTGTTCGGCGAGTCGCATGAAGGGCGAGCTGCATCCTACTAAGAACCACTTGTGGGGCGGACTTTCTTCCATACGGATGACAGCGTCGCAATAAGATTTGTTTTTTGGTGTGGCCACTTTCAGAAACATAGGGGGGGGGTGAGGGGGAAGAGAAGGCAACCAAATCGGAATGGAGATGGGGCCATGCTTTCATTACGTACAAGAGGTTGGGGCGTCGGGACGGCTCCGTATGACAGCAGTGCCGTATCAAGGGGGGAAATATGAAGGACACACCCACCCCAACCATGGAGAGACACAATAACACAAAATCATGGAAACACACACGTAAAAATCATGGAAAACACACACAGATCACCGGAAAGACGCACGCTCCGTATAACTCATGGACACACACAAACATCTACAAAAAAAAAAGGACACAAATTACGGCAACACACCTGTTCGTCTCGGAATCCCTCGTTGAAGTTTTGGATGTAGAGGGCCTGGCAGTTGCTGTTGACGGCCAGAGCGTCGAGCACAGCGTCGATGACTGCGGTGTTCACGTCCGGGCCAAGGTAGTGGTGCAACTTCAACACCTCCACCTCGGGATCGTTCATCCTGTAGGCCACGTTTGCACGCACAGAAATAACATGTTATCTCTACAGCATCGTAATGATACACTCATTGTAATTATGCTTCCAATTTCGGGGAGGCAAGGCTACGCAAGGCAACGGAAGGCAAGGCAAAGCCAATCCAACCAATACAACCCGACCCGACACACCTAAGCGAAGCCAGTGCCCAACAAAGCCAACCTTTCCAAGTAAAGCCAACCCCCAACTAAGTCAAGCCGACCCCACCCAACCCAACCAAGCCCAACCCAACCCAACCTGATTTGAGGCGGTTCGCTGACCGACCGACTGACCGACCGGCCAACGAACCAACCAACTGACCGATCACCCAACCAACCAACCAACCAACCAACCACCGACCAATCAACAAACCAGCCAACCGACCAATCAACTAACTAACCAATCACACAACCGACCAAACAACAAACCAACCAATCAGCTAGCCAACCGGTCGACCAACCAACCAATCAACTAACCAACCAATCAACCAATCGATCAACCAAGAAGCCGACCAACAAACCAATCACCCAACCAACCAACTAACCAATCACCCAACCGACCGACCAAGCCACCAACCAACCGACGCACCTGATCTGCTCGAGCAGCTTGACGACGTGAGCAGAGTCCAGCGCCGACGCCCCCGCTGCCCTCACCGACCGCCTCACCCAGTGCTGGTTACAGTCGGCCTCCGTCTCCACCATTCCACTGGAGGGAGTTCCAGCGTTTCCGTGGGGTTAGGGGTGGGGGCGGGGTTGGGGGTTGGGGAAGACCGGGGAGGCGTCAAGATGTGTCTGTTTTTCGTTTGCCAACCATTGCCTAGGGTGGTGGGCGGAAGCACCGATTGTTGGTTGCATGCCTTGCTCTTGTGTAGCATTGGGGGTGGGGGTGGGGAAGGAGGGAGGCGTCAAAACGTGTCTGTAGTGTGCTTCGCGCTTGCCAGTCAATGCCCAGGGGTGCTGGTAGGAGTTGAGGGGGGGTGTATCTAGTATTGATAAATTACAAGCTTCTCCTATTGTAGCTATCATCTGGTATCGTTAGTCATGATAGATGATAAGACATGCTTCTTTCTACGTACGCACTATCTACTGCAATAAAACAAACCATAAACTCGTTTACTTGCCCGGTGGCTTCCTTTTTTGTTATTTAGCTTTCCAAGAGCTTCTTCAGGTTCTTCGATCTTGCCCAGTGGCTACCAAAAGCCTTTCGTAGCCAGTAACCCAACCCGATTTCTCACGACCGGCACGGCCATGTACGTACAGTACCGCCTACATACCGCCACCCACCTGTTCCTGTACGACAGCAAGGCCTTCGCCTCCGCCTTCGCCTTCTCCTCCAGCCCCGCCCACAACGACGTCGCGTTCGAAGGCCCGTCCTCCCCTTCGCTCTCGCTCACGAGCACGTGCGTCTCCCTCTTCTTTCTCGGCCTCCTCTTGGCCTTCCGCCGCACCACGCGCGGGCCATCCCCCCCGCCAACGTACCCCTCTAGGTTGGCGGCTATGGCGGCGGCGACGGCGGCGGCAGAGGCGGCCGCGGTGGCGTTGTACTGCTCCTGCGCCTTCTCGTGAGACAGGTACAGCGACCCGGTGGCGGCGTGCTCCGCGGCCACGGTTGCGTCGACCGCTGCCGCCGCCTCGGCCGCGGCAGCCGCGGCGGCGGCGGCGTCAAGAGCGGCGCGGTCCATCCCACACGACGCTCCCGCCCCCTGCACCGCCGCCAGCCCCTCCGCGGGAAGCCACCTAAGAGAGAACCGCCCCTTGTCCCAACCCCACCCCCACCCCGCTCCCCCTCCTTCTTCCCCTCCTCCTCCTTCTCCTCCCGCTCCCACCACTCCGCTTCCTCCGACTTTGCCGCCAGCGTCACCACCGCCACTAGCAGTGACCGTCCCCGCGCTGCCAAGCGGCGATACACCCACAGGAGAGGAGGCGCCCACAGCGTCCAAAAGCCCGAGGTCTCCTTCCCCGCCCGCGGTGGCGGACGCGACGGAAGAGCACGCGGGGCTCGACGCCAAGCTCTCCCTCGCCGTGCTAGCGCTGCTGTCGAACGAGGACTTGCGCCCCAGCCCCCCACCCTTCAGCAGAGGCGATCCAGACCGATCGATCACACCCAGGACAACAGGCGCGCGATCCGCAACCCCGGGAGGCTTAGTCTGCAGCCCCGAGATATCTCCCTCCTTGCAGTCCTGTCCTGTGCCCGCGTTTCCAGCATCGCCCTTGCCGGAGGAGGCCGCAGAAAACCCAGGCAGCTTGGGCAACCCTTGCAACCAAAACGCCCCCACACCGGGGGTTTTCCCCTCCTGTCCCCTCTGCAAGTCCGCCACCTTCTCAGCCGTCCCCCCAACCGCCGCCGATAGCGGTAGTTGTAGCGGAAGCGGTAACGGTGGCGGTGCCCTCCCCGCGTCAACACCACCCGCTTTCCCCCCCCTCCCGTCAACGACAAAGCGGAGCTCGTGGGGTCTCCAGGGCAGAGGCTTCGCTGGCCTGTCTTCTACGTCCATCGCATCCTCCTTTCCCGGGGCGGCTGCCCCGACGCCGGAGGTGGTGGCACGGGCGAGGGTGGCCAGAGGCATCCTGAGCGGCTCGCTTCCGGACAGACGCCTCGTCCGCGCTCTCTTCCTGCTTTTCCCGGTAGCGGAGCCATACTTTGCTGGCTTCGGCGTGGCGCGGGGGCGCTTGGCGCCGGGCGGAGCGGTTGAAGTCACGGACAAGGCAGAAGACGGTGCTCCAGTCGAACTCGCTCCTGGCGGGCAAGAGGGGCGCGGGGACAGCACTCGGTCTTGGCACTGCCGCCGTTGCGCCTGCACCTCCGCTTCCTCGAGCGCGCGACTGGCCGCCACCGCTGCTAGCAGGCACATGCCCTGGCTCCTGTCGCCCGGACCCCGCTCTGTCTGGACCGCCGCCGCGGGAGGGGGACAAGAGACGGTGCCCGTCGCTACCACCCGGATGTCAACACTCCCGCGTCCATCTCTGCCGGCACCGCCACCGCTGTCGACGGCGAGAGACAACGTCGAGCGCGGAACGGCCTCGCCTGGACCGTCTTTCTCCATCGAGGGCGGCTCCGAGGGCAGCGGTAAGCCCGGTGCTAAGGGCGGAACCACCAAAGCCTCTACCCTCCGGACGTTTCCCAGCGTAGGAGGTGGTGGATGTTCGATCCGTCGCTCGCAAAACTGCTCGACGGTGGCAAGAGAGACCGCCTTCGCTCCCGCGTCACCCGCTTCCTTAGTCACTGCCCCTACGGGGGTGGGCCGTGAAAAATCGTTCTTCCCGGCTACCGACGAACAAGGTGCCGCGGCCGCCAAAGTTCCCACCACTACCGACACTCCTACTGTCACTGCAGCCGCCTCCGTCGAAGCCGCTGCTGCCGGCTCCCCAGAGGTGAGCCCTTCCGCCTGGCCCGCCGCTGCGGAGGTGTTCCGCTCTACAAGAAGGCCCTGGTCAGAAGGGGCTGCGAGTCTCGTCCCTTGAGAAGATGTTGTCGCCGTCGTTTCAGCAGCGGGTGCTGCAAGCTCGACCTCCATCGTTGCTAACGCTGATCCCGTCGCAGGCGCCGGCGCGGGCGGCGTTGCTTGAACCTTTTCGGGCGAACTGGGGAGCGGGGTCGGGGGCACCGAAGGCTCCACTGGCATTGAGAGAACAGTTGAAGCTGGCGTCGAGAGAACCGTTGCCGATGGCCTCGAGAGATCCGTTAGGGTTGGCGGTGATACATCCATAGGCGTTGGCGTAGAGACATCCGTCGGCGTTGGGGTCGACAGATCTGTTGACGCTGGCGTCGAGAGATCCGTTGGCGGCGATGTTGAGATATCCGTTGGAGGTAGAGTTGACAGATCCGTTGGCGATGGAGATGTGGGCGCCGCAAAAGTAAAAGGCTTCGGCGGCGTTGAAAAATCCGCTGAGGCTAGATCCGAAAGCACTCCTGGTGATAGAGCTTTCGAGGACGTTGATGAGGGCTGAGTTGAAGCGAAAGGCTGCCTTGATGCCAAAGGTTGCCGTGGTGCCAAGGGCATGGCTGGTGCCGAAGGCTGCCCTGGTGGTAACGGAATTGCTGAGGTCAAAGGCTTCGCTGATGTCAAAGGCTTCGTTGATGCCGAAAGCTCCGCCGATGCCGTAGGTCCCACAAGTGCTGAAGTCTTCGCCGATGCATAACTTAGCGCGGACGTCAAAAGCTTGGCTGACACTGAAGACGGTTCCTCGGCGGCAACGGCAAGGGTCACGACTGCCCTTACGACAGCCTTGTCCCCATCTCGTCCCTGCCCAGGCTCCGACTCCTGCTTCTGCTTCTTCCCCTGCTCTTGCCGAGGGTCGTCGGCGCAAGGGTCAGCTCCGGCGGGAGTAGCGGCGGTGGTGACGGCGTCGGCGCCCTTGGGAGATGCAGCTTTTCTCCCTCGTTTCCTCTGCGGCTTCTGCTGCACCACGGGATGCGCCGCCGCGTGTGCTGCCTGGTGGTACGGCGGAAGGACAGCGGGAGGCCGAGGGGCGGGCGCGTGCAGTACTGCTTACGTGGTTGTCGGGGAGACGGGTACGGTTGGTATACGCTAACTCCGCGTAATTGGTGATTCTCGTTTCCCTTGGGCATGCCTGATATACTGAAAATCTATATATATATACTAATGCTGCTGGACTAATCGTAACTATTATTCGGGAAGAGGCACATAATTAGTGTGCTGTACTGACTGTATCGTAGTGTTCAGCAGACAGCACGCAATGGCTGTATCGTATTAAAGCACCGGCATGTTCAGCAGACAGCAGCGAGCGGTGTCCGCGTGCTACGTATTGTTGTAATTCCCCCATGATACCCGTACCGCTGTGCTTGCAATTGTGGGTGTTGACGCTGTTATTCATATTAATTAATAGTCCAGCCTGTAACACGAGTGCATACATCTTGCATGTATCATACGAGTGCATAAGTACTACCAGGTATATACCGATGTACAATATTAATAGTACAGCAATGTATGGTAATATAATAAATGTATACACCAATACTCCACACCTAGGACAGATGACGATCTATAAATCTACAGTTATTAATAGTAGATCATCACCTGCCGTAGTTAGTGGTCGTGCAGGATCTGCTTACATATCCAATCCAGGAATCGTGTACTAGACCATGCAGACTACACAGCTCCCAACCGGCAACATGAGCTGGATCATATATATGTACAGATCATACATATCATACAGATCAGGAATCTATCTGCCCTGAAAGATCTAGATCATCACGTGCGAACCGATGATCTGTGCGAGACGCGTGCAATACTCGGACGAGTAAATAGTTAATACGAGTAAATAGTTAAACCGGACATACCAGGTACCTGGTACCAGGCATCACAACACAACACGAAACAGCAGAACACAGCAGTACGTACGACGTACTGCTGCTGTTCTGGTCGTAGTGCACGTACGTACACACCAGTACAGCCAGTACCTGGTATGATACTCGTACGTGCCAGTCTATTATAACAATATTATCACAGAAACTACCGCACGAACAGGCAGTACCAGGTACCAGGTATATGATACTCGTCGTACTCGTACCAAGTACGAGTACGAGTATCGACACCAGGTACCAGGGGTGTCACAGGTGCAGTACTGCCGGTGTATACTGGTGGATAGCAGTGTGGTGCTGCTGGTGTGCTACAGCAGTACCAGGTATTTTACCAGGCATTGCGTTCACAACACTAAGCAGGGGCAGCAAAAGAAGGTTTGCTATTGCATTCGATTCGAAAAATGAAAATCGGTGATCTCATCTTGCAGTCGATTCAAAAATCGACGCTTTTGTCTCCTGTGTGAAACGACGGACATATCATATCGTCACGAAGGACAGGAGACAAGAGACAGGAGAGGTTTGTTTCAGGTACTTGGGACGCATCATACTTGGTACCTGATGCCTGGTGTAACATACTTGTGCTGTGTGGTACGGTCGTACTCGTACAGATTACGTGTATTTCTGGCCAGAATTTTCGAATTTTCGAATTTGACGTTAAGTTTTGGTTGGGGTGTTGGAATTTTCCCGCGCACGCTGTCGCCGACCGCACCTGTCCTTCACTAAAGACCAAAGGCGACGAACCAAATGCAATGGCCGCGTTGGGCTTCGTACATTGCAATTAAAAAAAAACTACAACGGTCGTCTCTGTCGCGTGCGTCTGTCGTCTGTAGATGCACGAGCAGAGTTCGGCGATGTTGGCTGTATTTCTTACGTAAGGATGGCGTCTCTGCTGCTGTGTCCCCTGTACCTGGTATGTCCGAAAATATAAGAAGCGTTTGTATCAATCTCTATATATAGGAACGGTCTTTACATTTACGGACACAAGCTCACTTGTGCTCCTTATTTCCAAGTTTGTGCGTCGTTCTGTGGGCGAAAATGAAAAATCGTGAAAAATTGCAAGATGGTGTGCGCAATGGCCCTCTCTCCCTGCCCATGAGAGCCTGGTTTTTCCGAGAGGGCACGCCCGCCAACCAGATCCACGACCAGTCTGAGCGCAGGGAATACAGGGAAGGGTGTGGTGCGGGTGGAGGGGGTCGCAACGTCGTAACACCGACATCCTGATGATTTCTGGTTGTCTCTCCCAAATTCCAAAATCCGCACTCTTTGCTCTTGGAGCACCTGTCTGCGGATTCATCTTAAAAAAAAATGACGCTCTGCGCACCTGTTGCTTCCGCCACTTCAGTAGCCACATCGCCTCGCTCTTGGCCTTCGCCTCCACGTCACCCCAGTCCACCTTTGTCTTCGCCTGCGAGGCGAGCAAGCAAGCAAGCGCAAGGGCACAAAATATCAGCCCCGTGCGTGTTGTAAACGCTCGGCCATCTCCCACGTACTTGATGTGCTGCTCTGCTGGGCGTGCGTGCGCTGTGCGAGCGGAAGGGAGGCATAAAAATACGCACCAAAAAAGGGGCAATCGCGCGTCAAGAATCGTAGATTTCAAGCCAATTGCACCCCCGCGAACAATCGAACGCCGACAGCCCAACGCTGACAGCCGAAGCAACGCAACCGGACAGGCCGCTCCCGAGCGCCAAGCCCTCCAGGGATCCCTCACCTTTCTACCACTCTGAGGTCGACCCTCCTCGTCAACCCATCCCTGAGACGCTCGGGAGCACGCAGATGCGGATGGCTTCCTTGAGCTCGAAGCGAAGGCCGCAGCCTGCCGGGGCGTTGCCATCCCCTTCTATCAACGCCTGCGAGGGCGGTAGCCCGAGGTGCCAGTCGATGCTTCAGCGCCGTCGCCGCTGCCCGCCTCCAAGTGGTCTGCGAGGTATTGTCGGAGCTTCGAGCTGCGCGGCGGCAATGTCGGTTTCCGTCGTGGGTGGGGTGGTGTGCCCCGGGAAAAAAAAAACGCCTGGAAGTTGCCCGCGGGAGGAGAGGGCAAAAAAAGGCAAAAAGAAACGCTTTCGGTCTATTTTGTTTGCAATTGATGCTTCGTCTCGCGCTGCCCGGGGCACCGCAAACAGTGGGTGGATCGGAGTCTTTGCGCCGTGAGCCGAGCAAAAATGTCCCTCGGGGACTGTGGCCGTGATAAGGCTCTGAGCTAGCGCAGGGGTCACTTTCACATCATGATCAACTGAAGGTTTTATAAAGAGTTCAGGCGTTTTGTATCCAGGAACAGGGTGTTCGCGAATCCGTGTGTTTTCAGCGCCAAGAGCAGAGAGACCACAGCAAACCAGGAAACACGTCTGAATGAAAGCAAGCTGGTGGAGGGGTGCACCAGGTATCAGCACCCGAGAAATATACCAGCAAGTAGAGGATATCACACTTGGCCACAGAAGGTGTTCATTCCTGAGGAGATGTCCCTGAAACCAAAGTGAAACCAATTGAAATCAGCGGAGTGTACCTGCAACTGCTGTGTTGTTGCTCTATCCTTGACCGCCGAGGGTCTCGTAGGCGTCGTTGTGCACTGCTGTTGTGTGACTGCCGATGGGTATCAAGAACCTATGGCAGCTGCTGAGCCCCGTGGGACGGAGCGTGAGCATCGAGACTCTTTCGGGCAAGGTGAGAACGATTCTGCGGCCACTTCTCCCTCCTTTGTTCCGAGACAGGTCACCTTGCACGATACAGCAGTATACAGCAGTTGATGTTGTACCAGGTACCAGGTACCATCTATCAGGTTACAGGGTAGGTGCCTACATGACAGCGGACAGCTTGGCTTGGTTGACTCTCCCATATCTGGTACAAGCCGGCGGTGTTGTTGTCAAGGTTCTCCACATGCCACTCGCTAAAGAGCGCTATGATAGGTGGTGTTGATACATATCATACCTCTGGTACGAAGCTGTGTTTTCTCTCTGATTTCCTTACGTCGCAGTCGCCTGAGCAAGGGGAGCAGCCCTTATCCAAGCTGTTTACGATACATACCGTTTGGCCGGAAATATAAGGTCCGGTTAGTTACTAATATGAATACTCACACGGTCCTTATATTTCCGTTCAGGGTGGTATGAATAGCCCCCCATGTTCTTGCGGACAAACTACTTGTACGTAGTTGAGCGTAGGTTCATTTTTTCCCTCCCCTCCTGCTTCTGGTTGGGTTTCCAAATGAGCGTCGTACCGTATTTGGTCCTGGCTGGCGTTGCTGTCTACTACAGGCAGTAGTCGTGTGCAGCGGTATGGTAGTGTTACCAGTAGCTCAATTGTAGTGCTCTGTGCGCATGGCTGTGCTACGTAGGGAGTCGTGGGGGCAATGGTGGCGATTCCCCAGGCCGCTCCTTAGGCACTCCTTAGACCGCGCACTGGCTCTATGTGTACCGGTAAATGTATGCGCTGGCTGGGCCCCTCTTCTCGAGCCCGCGCTGCAAGCCTCGCTTTGTGTCATACCCGCGGGTGATATGTACCAGGTACAACAAACAGCAGCAGCAGCAGCACAGCAGCGAGCAGCAGTAGTAGTACTTGCGGCAGCCAGCAAGCCAGTACTCGTAGTATCATACCAGGTAGTAGAATACGTACTATAATAGCAATGCCGTACTACTCAGTTGACCCTGGTACATGTTGAGCAGGTACAGCAGTAGTTGCAATAATACTTAACATGCATGCAACAGTTAATCGTCTGTCTCGCCGGCGAGTACGCTGGTGCAGCCAGGCTCAGCAGGCGGCAGTAGCAGCGTAGCAGCAGAGTAGTACGTACGTGAAATATGATGAGAAAACAAAAGCGATTGCAGGACAGCAGGGATGGCCGGCCGGCCAGCAGGGCAGCACGAAAACAACGTCGTTGCTCCTGCTTTCCGAGATTCCAGCCGGGACACCATTTGCGGGACGGTACAGTCCCGCAGCAGGTGCATCTCGCGTTTGAGGTACGGAAACACATCGAGGTGGCCTCGGTGGCACATCAGTACTGCAGCTGAACGGTCAATAAGGTACAGCCAGAAATCGAATACGTATAAAGGACGGAGCAAGTACCCTCCCTGGGATTGTGCCTACGGCCAGTGATCACACCGCTGCGGTGACCCCCCCCCCCCCCCCCCCCCGGGTGCTCAGTCTCGAAAGGGATTGCGTGGTGCAATGTCAAAGACGAAGGCAAGCAACAAATCAGTGCGCCCCCCCCCCCTCCACCCGGTGCTCTGACTCGAAAGGAATGCGTGGTCAATTGTCAAATTACTAAACAAGGCAAGCAACAAATGAGTACGCCCCCCCCCCGCGCAAGCCCCGCTAACACCCATTTCAGGCGCTCATTCTTGGTCGATCCTTTGGTTTATTGTTGCTTGAGATGAGTGCTACGATAGCATTTTTTTTACCAAATTGTACTATAATATTATGATAATATGAATTTGCAACATCGTTTTTTCTCCTTACTGCTGAGGTTTTCGCTGTACCCTTATATAGTAGGCCATGAGGTTGCTATTTCATTTTTTTCTCAAAGGCAGTGTTTGGGTGACTTACTAATAGTAGTAACGACTTACTAATAGTAGTAACGACTTACTAATAGTAGTAACGACTTACTAATAGTAGTAACGATTTACTAATAGTATAGAGCTCCTGGCTTGGGGAGCCTCAGGTATACCTAGTATTGGTTTGTGTTCATGCACCCTGCCGCCGTAGCTTACGTCTTGACTGGTTCTTGTTTGTTTGTTCTGCTGTCGTTGTTGTTGTTTGCTGCTGTAAAAATGCGGTGAAATTCGTGCCGGTTCCCGCGAGAGAAGACTCTCGCGGTCGACGTTTCCATCTGGCTGACCCAATTCATCAAGGCCATGCGCGACGATGACGGCAAGGTCATGAAGAACGCCCACATCATTGGAACTCTTCGGCGCGTGGTGAGTGAGACCTACCCTTGATGTTACCATTGGCAGTGTAACGACATGTTTAGTTGTACTGCTGTAGGTTGTAGGGTTCACCAGGTAATTAGGTAGACTCTTATCAGCGTATCGAGCAGTCTTAATTAGATTTCAGGCGTATTTCGCCTCAAAATGAACGACTGTTTTTAAGTGTTTTCAAAACAAACAACGAAACTTCGTACATTGATGTCATAGATGGGGGGGGGGGGGGGGGGCGTACTCATTTGTTGCTTGCCTTAGTCATTTGACCATTGACCACGCATCCCTTTCGAGACGGAGCACCGTTCCTACTCCTAGTAAAGACACCTCCAACACTTGGGCGCTCATTACGTTGTTTCCATATATTACAAAGAAACGTTTTGCTAATCGTATCCCCTTCCTGTTTCGCCGCCTGTGGCCACCATCTATCTCCTAAGATAGCGATCGTTTTCTCGCTACTATTTAGTGTACCAAACTGCTCCATGTCACACTCGTCAATTTTCTTCATCTCCTCCTCTAGCACATCCCTTTCCTCCTTGTACCTTTCACATTCTCCCACTATGTGAATTCTACTCTCTATGGCTTTGCCACATGGGCACATCTGTGCATCTACTTCCTCCTCCCGGCTACTGGTATACCTCCTTCTTCTTTCTGGCAGGTCCAGGCCCCCTACACGAAATCGCAGTTTCAGCCTTTTCGCGAAGTCCATTGGGCCGTGCAGATACCTTTTCATTCCTATTCCTTCTCTCAACCCCCCGTACATCTCTAAGTGTTCTTCCCCTTCCACCTTCTTTCTCAGCGCTAGCCTTTCCCTTCTTTCTATCCTTTCTTTTACTTCTGTCTTGTATCCGCTAAATTTCTCTATGGCCAGCGTCTCTTTTTGGTTTCCTATACCCTTCCATACTTTCTCGACTACGCTATCCCACCTTATTCCAGCTCGCCCTTTGGTTACTTTCTCCCATACAGCTTTATCAGCTATGGCTGGCAACCTCTTATTTGGCATGTTCTTTACTTTATATTGCCATTTCAACTTACGCACGTCTCTATTTGTCTTAAGTGGGTACATTCCCAGTTCTGCTCTCAATACTGTATTACTCGTCGTACTTGAGCATCCTAGTACTTTTTTAGCTGCTGTCATCTGTACTGTTTCCAGCTGTTTTACGAGCTTTGCGTTCCCTTCCCATACTTCTCCTGCATATTCTAGCTTTGGTACAATCACATTCATCAGTATACATCTCTTAATTCTAGTGTCAAGGTGCGAGTCTGTTAGGACTGCTTCCATCTTGCCTACGTGTGCCTTACCCTTGCCTATTATTTTATTTATGTGTGCATCCCAAGAGCAATCTTTTGAGATTTCTACGCCAAGGTACGTATACTGGTCTACGATCGGTAATTCATCTTCTCCCCACTTCCACTTACAAGTTACCGGACTCTCCTTATCTTCGTTACATACAACTACTGCGCACTTTTTTACGTTCGCCGTCACTCTCCACTTCCTGGTGTACTCTATTGCCTTCTCTATTTGTTTCTGCAGTCCTTCGGGTGTTTCTGATATGCAGACGAAATCATCAGCAAACATCAATCCCGACACCGTATCTTCCCCCACCGTGACTCCCTGCGATGCTGCTTCTACTGATACTATCATGTCAGTAATATATACCTTGAATAGGTTAGGTGATAGCGTACACCCCTGTGCAACTCCCTGTAGGATATCAACGTACTTCGATATTTCCTCGTCCAACATCACAGCACTTGTAGCACATTCCGTCATCTTCTTCATCATTCTCCACATTTTTCCTCTTATCCCTATTTCCCACAACTTTTTCCACAGCCCATTTCTCCATACTGTATCGTAGGCCTTCTGTACATCTAAAAAGAAACAGTACGTTGTTAGCCCCGCGTCTTTCCTGCCTTGGATTATCTTACCTAATGTGTACACATGATCGACGCAGCTACGGTTTGGCCTAAATCCTGCTTGCCCTTCGCTAATCTTTTCTTCCTTCTCCATCATTGTTCCCATTCTATCGTTCAAAATCTTACAGAACGTTTTACCTACAGTGCTTAGTAGCGTTATTCCCCTATAGTTACCCGGGTCAGCCTTGTCTCCTTTCTTCAACAAGTTTACTACTACTCCTTCTCTCCATCTCTTAGGTGCGTACTCGTTTTTCCATATCCAGTTATACAACTTAACCATCATGGTAAGCATTCCTTCTCCCCCGTACTTCATAAATTCATTAACTATTTGGTCTGCCCCTGCTGCCTTTCTATTCTTAAGTTTAGCTACACACTTCTTAACTTCTTCTCTTGTGAACTCTCCCTGTAACCCTTCTGAGCCACTGTCTTCCCTTTCTGATGCATCTACGTTCGCCTCCGCCCACGCGTTGATATCTTTCTCAAATTCTTTGTCGAACGTTTCGTTGGTTGTGGGCGTCCCTAGCTTGCGGTAATGCTCTACAAGTACTTCCCTTTTCCCCTTCGAACTACTAACCATTTTACCGTTCTGTGCTCTTAATGTAGCTATCCCCGTATCTGCCTCTCCTGCTTGTTTGCCTAGTATCCCTTTTATCCCTACCCACATCTGCTTCATCCCGCCATCAAAGTCTTCATTCGTTTTATTAACTACGTCTTTCCATACCCCTTTCTTCTTCTTCTCAACCACCTTTTTTACTTTATTTCTAGCAATACCATACTCCTCCCATCCTGACGTAGTTTTGCTCGATGCGTATCTTGCGTGTGCCTTTCTCCTTACTCCTATAGCCTCTTTTACTTCTTCATCCCACCATTTTACTGCTCTATTGCATATTATCAACTTCTTCCCTATTACTTTACTTGCTGTGGTCTTGACCAATTTCTCCCATCCTTCTATTATCCTCGCTCCTGCATTATCTCTCTCTATATTGTTCTTTGTCGTACCTATGCTTTCCAGCAGATCGGAAAAATGCTCTGCATTTTTAGTCATCTCTTCTTGGAACTCTTCCCGTTTTTCCTTTACTTCTAGTTTATCTATTCGCCATCTGTACAATTTCCTACCGCGCCTATTTTTGATAACTCTCGTCTGCTGGCTGTCTGTCCATATTAGGCAGTGATCCGTAGTTCCTACGTCCGCTGCGCATACATGTACTTCAGTTTCCTTACTACTTCCGTTTTCTACCACTATAAAGTCAAGAACGGAGCTTTCTCCCTTTTGTATGCACTGTCTAGTCCATTCTGGCTCTGGCTTGTTTGCTCTACCGTTCAGAGTCTTCATCTCATTGTTCTTAAGGAATTTCAGCATCTCTTCCCCGTTCTTATTCTTTGTTACTTCCCCATACTGTCCAATGTTCTCGTTCGGGTTGCTTGCCTTCCCAATTCTTGAGTTAAAATCTCCGACTAGTACTACTTCTCCTTGTCTTTTATATTTTTGTACATCTACTGCTATTTCTCCGAACTTCTTCTGTATATCTTTGACCGTACTCTTCGACTCTGGGGGCATATAGATGTTTCCTAAGAAATAATCTTTCGCTCCCCTCTCCCCTGGTATCTTTATCCAGATGCTTTCATCGAATTTCGTGTCTTTGATCACTTCTATTATGTCACACAGGTATTCTTTGACTAGGAACCCTACTCCCCCCGCCCCCCTATTCTTCTTGTTCTGTCCCTTTCTCTTTTTCCCTATCCATGCGTACTCTCCAATTGTGCATCCTATTTCGCCCCCCTCTTTTTCCCACGACTCTTGAATTCCCACTATGTCTAAATCGCGCTCACTTACTTGTTCGGCTATTTCTATCCTCTTGCGCTCTTCCGTGGCGAATCCACATACGTTCCATGACCCTATTCTCAGCTTCTTCTTCGTTTCATTGTTCGCTCGACTCTTGTCTTTCGTTTTTTCTCCTTCGTTGCTACTTCTGTGTTCTTTTCTTTGAGCTTTCTGACTGTTTCCGTTTCTGGTTTTGTCTTCTTGCTCTACGCCACTGTGTTTCTCTCCCATTCCCTTTGGGCCAGTTACTGTTTCCTGCCTCCCCTTACCTTCGTTCACCCTAGGACTACGTCTTAGATTCGCTATTCCATTAGCTATACATACCCTCCACCCTAGTCTTCTAACCCATGCCGACACTTGTTCTGTCTCTAATCTCTGCCACTCCATGCTCGCTTTCGGTTTAAGTGTGACTCGAAAATGCTCTCCCTCCCTTTCTACTTGTCCTAATGCAAAGCAGTATAGTCCTACTTCGTCGCACTTCCTCTTGAACTCTATTCTCGTCATGTCGCTAGGAACTCCGAATACCAGCACTACTAGTACTTTACCCTTCCAGTCTTTCTTAGATGGGGGGGCAGTTTATATGCATACGGTAGTCTAGAGGCTTGGTTTGCTTGCGTCAAGCGGGGTGGGGCGGAGCCGAAATTTGTGTGCTTGTTTTGAGACGGCGGTTGTGATCCCGCAGGTGATGCCATATTGTCGCGTTTCGAAGTCCCCCCTCTTCCTTCATTCAGCACTTTTCGCTCCTGTGCAACACATTTGGGGGGGGAAACGTGCTTGAAACGTTCCCACCTTCCAATGGCGAGCGAGTGGGGGGAATTTCCACGCCGGACATATACATCACGATCTAGATCATGTATTAATAGATAGGTCATCTATACCAGGTATTAGATAGATCATCTAGATATATCATGTATATTAGATAGATCATCTACAGTAGATATATCACCTACAATAGATAGATCATGTATGATCGATAGATCATGTATGATCGATAGATCATGTACAATAGATAAATCCTCTAGATAGATCATATGTAGTAGATAAAATATATACATAGAGAATATATCAGTTATAATAGATAGATCCTCTAGATAGATAACCTATAATAGATCATCTAGATAGATGATCTAGATAGATCATCTAGATGTTGTATTTGCCGTGATGAGATGCTGTGCAAGAGCAGTATATATCGTGTACATCCCCCAAGAGGCATACGTGTGTGCAAGGGTCCTGCCATACAGATCTCACGGTGGCAAACAACCAAACATTATCCAGACCATGCAGATCATGTAGAAATATCTAGATCACTAAAATGATCTGTCTGGTCTGTCCCATGTGTAGAAGAAAAACGCCTACCAGGTATGTACCAAATATGGGGTTTGGTGGTTGCATCCTTCTCGCGCGGCCGCTGCCGGTGCCCAGCGCCTCGTATGCCGACTACCTCGGGGAGAGTTTTCGGCAAGGGCCGTGAAATCGGCCGTCGAGCACGGCATCGCTGTAACATCGCCTTCCAGAGCATGGTGTTTAACACGTCATTCCAGTACTCATGTGAATTACCTTACGAGTGCGTTACATTCCGACTCGACCTTTATCCGAAAAACCCCAGAAAAATCCCGCGTCATTGGTCCCCTGAGCCGTCACCGGTCACCGATGTATAATAGCACCGAAAGTATGTATGTCGAGGCAATGCCTTAGGACGCCCCCCCGTCCCGGCGTTGTATGGATGCGACGGTCTATGGTCATACGACTACGTCCATGCATGACTTGAGTACCCCCCCCCCCCCCCCCCCCCCCCCCCTTCCTTTCCTTCTCACAAATCAGTGCGCCCCCCCCCCCTCCACCCGGTGCTCTGACTCGAAAGGAATGCGTGGTCAATTGTCAAATTACTAAACAAGGCAAGCAACAAATGAGTACGCCCCCCCCCCGCGCAAGCCCCGCTAACACCCATTTCAGGCGCTCATTCTTGGTCGATCCTTTGGTTTATTGTTGCTTGAGATGAGTGCTACGATAGCATTTTTTTTACCAAATTGTACTATTATGATAATATGAATTTGCAACATCGTTTTTTCTCCTTACTGCTGAGGTTTTCGCTGTACCCTTATATAGTAGGCCATGAGGTTGCTATTTCATTTTTTTCTCAAAGGCAGTGTTTGGGTGACTTACTAATAGTAGTAACGACTTACTAATAGTAGTAACGACTTACTAATAGTAGTAACGACTTACTAATAGTAGTAACGATTTACTAATAGTATAGAGCTCCTGGCTTGGGGAGCCTCAGGTATACCTAGTATTGGTTTGTGTTCATGCACCCTGCCGCCGTAGCTTACGTCTTGACTGGTTCTTGTTTGTTTGTTCTGCTGTCGTTGTTGTTTGCTGCTGTAAAAATGCGGTGAAATTCGTGCCGGTTCCCGCGAGAGAAGACTCTCGCGGTCGACGTTTCCATCTGGCTGACCCAATTCATCAAGGCCATGCGCGACGATGACGGCAAGGTCATGAAGAACGCCCACATCATTGGAACTCTTCGGCGCGTGGTGAGTGAGACCTACCCTTGATGTTACCATTGGCAGTGTAACGACATGTTTAGTTGTACTGCTGTAGGTTGTAGGGTTCACCAGGTAATTAGGTAGACTCTTATCAGCGTATCGAGCAGTCTTAATTAGATTTCAGGCGTATTTCGCCTCAAAATGAACGACTGTTTTTAAGTGTTTTCAAAACAAACAACGAAACTTCGTACATTGATGTCATAGATGGGGGGGGGGGGGGGGGGGGCC
>MEHQ01001158.1:441534-467993 GCA_008828725.1 Saccharina japonica | reverse complement strand
CCCCCCCCCCCTAATACCCTCCTTGATATATTAATAGGTTGGGTTGGCGTCGGTTGGCAACGACGCTGTAAAACACGCCTCTCACTGCGTGAGCTAGACAACCAGGGTACCGTTTTTTTGTTTTTGTTTTGGCGTTCACCAAAGCTGGCGGTCGAGTTAGATCATTTGTGCGGGGTGGAGAACCTTTGCTCCGCACAAGGGGAATGATCGTATCACGTAGTGTGTATATGGTAAGGCAGTTACACAGTGCTCCCATTGCTGTCTCAGGAAGTGGCCACACCAGAAATTAAATTAACTCATTGAAACTGTCATCCATATGCAAGTCCGCCTCACAAGCGGTTCTGAGTAGGATGTAGCTCACCCATCATGCGACTCGCCCAACACCTCACGGTGCTTCGCGCTTGGTGCTAGCAATGTCTGCCTGGTCGGTGAAAACCCGACATGCTCCGTCCCAGCATTGTAGGGATGCGAGGGTCTATGGTCATACGACTACGGCCATGCATGAAAATGAAGTACCCCCCCCCCTATAAATATATGATATACAAGGGCTCCGCATGGGTGCCGGCATTCGCCGGCACCCATGCTTTGGATAGGACATATACCTGGTACATCAGTTATTTGGTACCATCCTTATTATTTACGACAATGTGATGGCGCTCGCTCGTGTTTCGATATCTGGCGCCTACGTGCAGAATCAAGGCAATGCCAAGGGTTGCAGGAAGAAGGGAATGCTGCGTGCTGAAATATCCAGTTCGCAACCTCATTTCTCAGTCTCAACAGTCAGTCTCAGAAACGTATTCAGTCGCTTTCGGTGTTCACTGGATATTCTCAGTCCTCAGGATAGTTTGTGAGATTTACGAAAAAAATCTGATGTCGCTCGCTCGTGTTTTGACATCTGACACATACTACGTGCAGAATCAAGGCAATGCCAGGTGTTGCAGGAAGAAGGAAACGCTACTGTAAGTGCTGATAATCAGTTCGCAACTTCATTTCTCAGTCTGTCAGAAATGCACCAGTCGGGGTGTGTCTGAGCAGACTCGTATCTACAGCACTGTACACTACAACAACAGTAGTACTGCTGTACAGCAAGCAGTACGTACTATTAATACACAGCAGCAATCAGCAGTACTATACATACCAGCTGCTCGCTACGTCGTACATACAGTACTCGTACCTGGTACTACTCGTATGTACTGCTGTTTGTTCTTGTATGTTCTTGTAGCACAGCACTAATATTTCTACCCTGAAAAAGGAACTACTACGAGTATCATGAATCCACCCGGAAAAAAAATCAGCCGAGTTTTCATTCCTCCGTGGATCTTTGATGTTTTAATTGAGGCGAAATAGTTTGAGTGGAGACTCAGCACCACAAATATCTCTCTCAGCAGCAACAGCATCACGCGTATCATCCTCAGCGGCCAGTAGAGCCGAGACATCTCCGCAATATCCACCCACTTCAAGGCCGCTGCGCTCAGCGGCGGCGCTTGACCCGAGAGCGCACGCGGGCGGAAAGTGAGGGGCGGAGACTGAGGGACGCGACCCTCGAGAAGAGCGGGCGAGAAAGCGAAGGCGAGGACGTCGAAACGGGTCCCGAGTGCGAGTCCGGTCTGAAGCGAACTCGAAGTCGAAGAGGCCCAAGATCACCGCAGCGTTCGAGATTTTCGATGTTGATCATATATATATCTATTTATAGGTTGGGTTGGCGTCGGTTGGCAACGACGCTGTAAAACACGCCTCTCACTGCGTGAGCTAGACAACCAGGGTACCGTTTTTTTGTGTTTTTTGGCGGTCACCAAAGCTGGCGGTCAAGTTAGATCATTTGTGCGGGGTGGAGAACCTTTGCTCCGCACAAGGGGAATGATCGTATCACGTAGTGTGTATATGGTAAGGCACCCGCGAGGCAGTTACATAGTGCTCCCATTGCTGTCTCAGGAAGTGGCCACACCATAAATTAAATTAACTCATTGAAGCTGTCGTCCATATGCAAGTCCGCCTCAGAGGCGGTTCTTAGCAGGATGCAGCTCACCCTCCATGCGACTCGCCCAATACCTCACGGCGCTTCGCGCTTGGTGCAAGCAATGTCTGCCTGGTTGGTGAAAACCCAACGTGCTCCGTCCCGGCATTGTAGGGATGCGAGGGTCTATGGTCATACGACTACGGCCGTGCACGACATGAGTACACCCCCCCCCCCAAAGGCAATGAGTTACATAGTACCTGGTATATCCATTGCTGTCTCTGGGAGTGGCCACATCAGGAACCCCCCCCCCCGATGAATTCGACGCTGTCATCCATATGCAAGAAAGTCCGCCTCACAAGCGGTTCTATTTAATAGTAGGGTGCACCTCACCCTTCTTGCGACCCGCCCAACACCTCACGGTGCTTCGCCGCTTGGTGCGAACAATTCGATATGAAACATAGTGTGGATTCATTAGTTTTTCTGTAAAGAGGGACACGATGAATGAATCCATACTATATCCAAGACATACAATACCAAATAGTTTTCGCCTACCAGGCACACGATATCCGCCTGGTCAGTGAAAGTCCGGAGTGCTCCGTCCCGGCATTATAGGGATGCGAGGGCCTATGCTCATACGACTACGACCATGCGTGACATGAGTACACCCCCCCCCCGCCTGTTAGGCGAAAATCCGACGTGCTCCGTCCCGGCATTGTAGGGATGCGAGGACCTATGGTCATACGATTACGGCCGTGCATGACATGAGTACCCCCCCCCTGCCCCAATCACGGTGCTCCGTCTCGAAAGGGATGCGTGGTCAATGGTAAAATGACTAAGGCAAGCAACGAATGAGTACGCCCCCCCCTCCCCCAATCCCGACGCTGTTGGGTGCGTCGCGTTGTTCCCGTCCAGGTTAAGCTGCTGTTCCACCGCATCCGGCCCGTGTTTGTGTTCGACGGCGGCGCTCCGGCGCTTAAGGCTCGAACTTTGGCCGCCCGGCGAAGGATTCGGTCTGAAGGGACGGACTCTTCCATGCGAAAAACCGCACAGAGGATCCTCGCCTCGCAGCTCAAGAAGCACAAGGTGTGAATAAATGCCTCCGCCGAAGTAGCAAACCTGTATGGTATTGAAGTTGGTGGTGTCGGTGGCGGTGTTGGTGCCAGCGGAGTTGGTAGTGTTGATGCTGTTATTGTTGCTGTATCTGTTGCTGAAGTTGTTGTTGCTGTTGTTGTTGGGGTTGTATCATAGAGTAGTAGTTATTTGTGATTGCAGTACTAGTAGTTGTTGTTTTCGTTGTGATCATCGCCGTTGTTATCGTTGTGGTCATTGCCGCGGGTATTTCGTTAGCAAGTTGCCATAGTAGAACGCAGTGGTGGCGAGACAGGCCTATCGTTTTGCGTTGGAGCGCCTTCTGTGTCCTCGGCCTGCCCTAAGATTGCACTTGGCTCCCCCAGGCCTTCCCGGCCTTGAGCTTGCCCTGTACGCTTATGATGGTTCACTATAGGCGGTGGGTATCGTTCCCGATATTCTGCTACAGATGATGTGATGGTGGTGGTGATGATGTCATGATGAGATTATCACATTAGCCAATCTCTCCGAAAGCTAGCTCGTGGGCACAAAAACAGGCCAAGCGTCCCGTTGGAAAAAAAGCTAGCACTAAATTATCACGGCTTTTAACAGGTCGGTTCACTTATCAACGGTCAGGTCAGGTCGGGGAGGGGAGGGGAGGGGAGGGAAGGGTCGAGTTGGGTCATCCTCACTCGTCGCCAGCGTATACCGTATGCTTGTGCATTACGCCGCATTTTGTGCGTTTGGCCCGCGCCATGAGTTTTTTGTCGTGCAAACAAATGCCAGGAGCTGTTGTGCATAGAGGACTTTTGAGGATATATTCGATCTCACAGCTTCGGTTTGTTACATATTTTTATTTTACGATCACATCTCTGCTGTCTGCTGCTGTCTGTATATGTGCTTCGACTGCTGTTGTGCGCAATGCTTGCGGTGTTTCAGGCGGAGCGGGAGAACGAGGCGCTGGTTCAGGCGCAGGGGAAGAAGGAGGAGGATGCCTTGGCCGCCGCGGCACGATCGTTCGAGGAAGAGTTTAAGGCGGACCTTGACGCTGTGAAGGCCGGAGGTGGTCCTTACAAGGTAAGCTTATTTGCTGTCGCTGTTTAGGGTAGGGTAGGGGAGGGGAGGGGAGGGGAGGGTAGGGTAGGGTAAGGTAAGGTAAGGTAGGGTAGGATCGGGTCGGGTCGGATTGGTTAGGGTAGGGTAGGATACGGGTCGGGTCGGGTCGGGTCGGGTCGGGCCGGGCCGGGCCAACAACTAGAACGAAAAACAAATTACCACTGCAGTTTGACAGCCCAGGAAACCCTCTCGCACGCCGCGAGCGTACGATCGTGTCGAGCCAGCCGATCGAGTTTCAACCGCTACAGAAAATTTCGGTATAATGGTTTATGCCCTATCGGCTCGACACGCTCGCCTCGCCCCATCGGCCTGACACTGTTCTTCCTTGTCTCTTGTTTTTCCTCTCTCCAATCGGACAAGCAGGTGGCGATC
Source organism: Saccharina japonica (assembly GCA_008828725.1). Classification (NCBI taxonomy): domain Eukaryota; class Phaeophyceae; order Laminariales; family Laminariaceae; genus Saccharina; species Saccharina japonica. Next base: position 463,480 of record MEHQ01001158.1, on the reverse strand, counting down.
AGCGTGGCTAAGCGCGGCACGGGTCAGGCAGCAACCGCAGTATTTAACCCCGTCTATCAAACTTCAGGCGGCACCGAACCCGACGCAGGCGCTGCTGCTGCTGCTGCTGCTGCTACTGTCAATGGAGCCACGGGCGAAACTGTGAGAAATTCTTCAGGAAACGGTGACAGTGAGGGCGAAGTCAAGTCACAGGCGGTGACTGGGGGGGAGGGGGTGGTTGCGATCCGTCCCCGAGCAGGCGTTTCTGATGTCGGGGGCGAGGATAGCGAGGAAGGTGAGGATGGTGATGACGAAGATGACGATGACGACGACGTCGACTGGGAAGAGCTGGAAGTGGGTGACGGGGGAGGCGTGCTGGGCGCGGGTCGGCAGGCTCTTGTGGACAGCGATGGAGACGAGGGTAAGCACGGGATTGGTGGCATCTCTCGTGTCCGGCGTGTGTACTGATGCTCAACAGCAGTATAGGCCCAAGTTGGAAGCCATGGTGAGCGTATAGCTCACTCTTCGGGGGACGCTAAGAAATGTGGATTAAAAAACCGTGTTCGTCGGCGAGCGATACTATACACTGATTACTACCAGTAGGTTTCAAGTGTATGCTCAAGGGTGGTGTCGCAATAAGGCTTCACACCTCGGGCAGATCATGATCTAGATCAACTACAGATAGATCATCTAGAGATAGATCATCTACAGATAGATCATCTACAGATAGATCATCTAGAGATAGATGTATAGATCGCTGTGAGAGGCTGTGCAGGATCTGCATAGTACAGATCCAACTCAGGAAACATGCGCTAGACCATGCGGATTGTTCGGGTCCCACCCGGCAACATAATATATAGATCGTACAGATCATACAGATCATACAGATCATGAATATATCTTCCCTGAAGGATCTAGATCATGAAGTTAAATTGATCTATATGATCTGTCCGAGGTGTGAACATGTTTCAAGCCTTGCTCAGATTACATGTTTCTTGTTGGCGACCCCATACTCCATTTCGGGGGAACATAGTGCTATTACCGGGGACCATAGTAAATACTAGTAAATAGGGGACCAAATATCGTGAGTAAAAATAGGTAAAAATATACCAGGTAGATATTTGTGTGTACCGTAGGCCCTATTTACTAGTATTTACTATGGCCCCCCGTAGTAATAGTATTCAGAACCATACTATGTAATATGCGGTGTAAACATCGGGGGATACCTGTTTTGTTTTGCTCATCTTGGTTTCTGATTATGCTACACATAACATATGCCCACCCGTAATTGTGGGAGCGGGACGCGGGGGTGTCGGGTGCTGGTTGGCACACTTTCTTCTTGAGTGTCGCTCTTCCTTGTCTCCAGAATGCCTCGGGATCGAGTTACACAGAAGAAGCGACGAGAGGTGGGGAGCTCAAGGTAGACTTGGAACATCCCCCATTCCCTGACATCAACAAGCCATGGGGGATACTGTGAAACCTTTGCCATGCTATTCCAACCCTGAGCTGTAGCTACGTGCACGTGCACTCCATGTCACATGGCCGGCGCCATTGGCGATGCTTGAGTTTGTTGACGCTGTTTTTACTGCCAAGAGGGCGGTTCGGCTGCCGACCTTGTTTCTGCGGACCTGATGGGTTTGCGCTATAAAGTGGGCGTTTTCGAGTCGGGGGCAACTCTCTCCGCAATTAATCGTTTTCCGCCGCAGGAAAGGCTTCGGTTGGTCGAAGCTGTACATACGAGAGCTTTCCTTGTAACTGTTTGAATGACACACCCTTAAGGAATTGCACGCCGTAGTAGTCGGCTAACACAAGCACTAAGAGCCAATCGCCCCCCCCCCATGCATAATTTGAGTCACCCCCCCCACCTCTCTGTCTCGAAAGGGATGCGTGGTCAATGGTCAAGTGACCAAGGCAAGCGCAACAAATGACCACGCCCCCCCCCCTATTTGTTACCGCCTCCCACGTGTCAGTGGGGGAAGTGGCCATTACACCAGGAACACGGCGGAGTGCGGCTGGAGTTGCAAGTCAAGGTGGCGGTAGTGGTCAGGGGGGCGGGGACGGCGGCGACGAGTCTGCCGCGTGGGCGGTAGACACCGACGAGGACGAAGAAGAGGGGTCGGCGGGGTGGGAGGAAGTGGAACTCCCGGAGAGGAACGAAGACATCGACCCGGAGGTTGGTATATGCTAAGGCGCGGGGGTGGTGCAACCGTAGAGATGGGTTTAGACACTTTCTCGGATTACTACCCTGAAAAGCTCTACATGTCAATCAAAAATAGCGACTTTGAGAGTGCACACATCTGACAGATAGATCACGATCTATCTATCTACTGTAGACCATCTAGATCCTAACCTGCCGTTAGGAGATGTTGTGCACGATCTGTACAGTACAGATCCAGCCCAGAAAACACGTCCTAGATTATGCAGCAGATCATACGGCTTCCACCCGGCAACATGAGCTAGATCGTACAGATCAAACAGATAATACAGATCAGGGATATATATATATGCCCTGAAATATCTAGATCATTACGTAGGGATCCGTGATCTGTCCGATTTGTGAAGCCGTAAAGCGTGAGGAGTGATGAGCCTCAGGGTGCTTTGGGATACCCCTACCATAGCCTGCGTCCGTACCGCGTTGCAGACAGACCAGCAAGACCGCCGGCCGTCTCGCCGGCTACCTGCTCGCTATTCCCCGCCTGCTCCTCCCTCGTGGCCCACAGGTTATCGCGTTAGGTGCGATGAAAACTGTATCAGCCGACCACGCTGCAAAGAAACACCCGCAGGACCCGCCCATAGACCGTCTTGCTCGATGCTCCGTTACCTGCCCCCTGACTCCCCCGTTTTGTCCTCCATGGTGGCTCGCAGGTTATCGCGTTACACCGTGGGGTGTTGAGGGTTTGACCTAATAAGCGAATGAAATCGGGATTTTCTGCTAGTTATATAGGACTAAAATATCGCATAATTAGCACCAAAATGTCCCGTTTTTTTTCTGCGAATATCATCTCAAAACTTGCGTTGGTACTCTATAATTGATATGAACCATAGTACTGTTTGCGAGAAAACACGAAATAAATGTTCTTTCTAAGCGAAAACATTTGAAAATACTTGCGATCTTATTGGGCCAAACGAGCCTAACCGAACCGCCTTGCTCGTTCTCTCGCTACCTGGTCGCGAACCCCCCCTCCTCCTCCTCTTGTCCTCTTCTGGTGCCTCCCAGGTTATCGCGTCACTGCCGGACCGTGTGAAGAAACAGGTCATCGAAACTGCCAAGCGCCGGCAGCGCATGCGAAGCCGCTCGCAGTACATGCCCGTGGCGGGCAACCCAGCCATGTACAGCCAGACGCAGATCTCCAACTTTTTGCGCTCCCAGAAGCTGAATGCACAGGTCCGTCGGTCGGTCGGTCGTTTTTTACAGCCACACGCGAATGCTCAATGTTTTGCGCTCTCAACAGCTGAATTCGCACGTCCGTCGGTCGTTTTTTTCGTCGGTCGGTCGGTATGTACAGCTAGAAGCTAATATACAACCTTTGGCGCTCCCAGAAGCTGAATTCACAGGTCGGTCGGTCCGTCCGTCGGCTTCTACAGCCAGACGCGAATGCCCAACTTTTTGCGCTCTCAACAGCTGAATTCGCACGTCCGTCCGTTTGTTGGTGGGTCGGTCGGTATGTACAGCTAGAAGCTAGTCTCCAACTTTTTTGTGCTCCCAGAAGCTGAATTCGCAGGTCGGTCGGTTCCCAGCATCGGGCACTTGTCGCCTTCGCTTGCGCCCGCGCGTGCGCCCTTTGTGGTGTGCGCCCTCTGTCGCGGTTTCGAGCGCCTCGTTGCCCTCTCGAGGCGGCAGCGGCGGAAAATCATCTAGAAATTTCTGCGCGGTCATGTGACTTGTCACTATACGAGCGGTGCGCGACTTCGATTGCGCCCGCGCGGGCGCCTATTGTGGCGTGCGCTCTCTGCCGCGGCTTTGTGCGCCTCGTCGCGCTCTCGAGGCGGCGGCGGCGGAAGATAACCGGAAATTTCTGCGCGGTCATGCGACGGTTAGTATACGTTAAAAAAGGCATGAGTAATTAGTGTGCGATCGTAGTTGCTACGAAAATAACCGGGGAATTATATGCGCGGTCATGGTTGATACAGCAGTATGAGCGAAAAACTGTTTGCGTGCGGCCTAAAATAAGGAGGCGTTTCCCCAGCCGATAAAGTGCACGATTTTTACGGCGCTCATTTTTTATTCGTACCCTGGCCCTAGGTATCTACGATGGATACTCTGCGCGGCAAATTGTTTTTTTAGGTTTTGTTTTACAGTTTTCCCAGGGGCTTAGGCTGTTTCTTAAGGAAGTTCGATTTGTTTCAGTTCGATTTGTTTTTTTCAGCTCATTATTGATGTTTTTGACCGGGAACGCGGGATAATCGGCCGTGCGCTTCTCGGGATGAGTGCGCCCAACATCTCAGAGGTATCCAACGCAAAAATCCGCTTCTCCATCGAAGCATTTTCAAGTTCTTGAGGTATGTGGCATTTCGAATAATATCCAACAAATAACATTCCAGAGGCACAAACTATTCAAAATTCCCGTAATTTCTGACTGGAAAGTACCTTCAAATTGTATTTGATGTCGATTGTTCGATTTGTGAAAAAGCTGGATATTTCAAACTGCTTCGATGGAGAAGCGGATTTTTTCGTACCTGTGGGATGGTAGAAGAATGCATTCCGAGAAGCGCACGACCCTTTCGACGGCGTTCCGGGTCAAAAACATCAATAAATGGCCGAAAAAAACAAATCGAACTGAAACAAATCGAACTTCCTTAAGAAACAGCCTTAGAGTTTTTTTTTTTTTTTCTGAGCGGTTGACGAAAGCGCTTTTGTGTGACCTCGCTGGTAGTAACGCCTGCTTTCGCCTGCTCTTGGTTTCTCCCCGGTAAAACACGCCTCCAACGCTGTGCAGATCATGCAAGTGCACAAGAAGGACGACTGGGACACGGAGGGAAAGCGGATCGCTTCAGAGGCCAATCGGCGTTACATTTTAACCGACGCTGTGACTCGGGGTGGCAGTCGCGGTGGCAGTGTTGGGAACAAGGGGCCGGCAGCGGCGACGGGGGAAGCTAAGGGTGTTAATGGTGAGATGGTGAGGCGTTAGCCGCAGTCAAGAATTGCTCGCGGTGTTATTTTCTCGCGCGGTTGGTGTGAGGGAAAGCTAGGAGGTCAACATCACCTTCCGCTATATCAGCGTTTAACCTATACTGATACATTGTATATATATCAACCAGCCAAACAGAGACACGTTTGTCGCGCGTGGCTGTAAGCGATGTGTGTTAATTTCATATGATCAGATCGCTCGGTTGGGCAGGAGCCGATGATGTAGAGGAGAGCAAGCGATGCACCCGTCAAGCTAGGATGTTGTTTCGTCGGTGACGCTACCACGCTCGTAGAGGTCGAGCAAGGCAAATTGTGAAGGACGGGGGGCGAAACATGCCTTTCCTTTTTTTCGAGGCTTGTTCGCCTCCTCTGCTCCCACCCCTACAGCCGGCGTCCCCGGTGCCTTGGTAGGTTTTCCTCATGCCAACTAGAATCAATTTCGTGGGTTCAATTATCACCGAGTGCACATACTCGTAGGGACATTTTCTTGCATAAAAAATTATTATCATAGTGAAAAACGCGAGAGCGTGAGTTAGAAAAAAATCATAATCGCTGAACGTCGACGAGCAGTGGAAATGCTGAACCCCAGGCACGGTAAATATGAAGGCATGTCTATACCGGGGGAGGGAAGGGATGGCGCCTGTGACCGCCACGGCTTGACCTGAAAGTCGCTGAGGGTAAAACCTCCCACGAGTTGAGCTGGTAAGGTAAAAGTGATGATCAAAAACAAAGATACCCCCGTTTCATACCAGACCATACCATAACCTACCGTGCCACATACCATACCATACCATACCATACCATACCATACCATACCATATCATACCATATCATACCATACCATACCATACCAACCCTTACCATACCATACCATTCCATTCCATACCATACCATACCATACCATACCATATCATACCATACTCCGACGTGGACCGGTCACCATCTCGCGGATGTTTTAGGGGAGAGCAGCCACCGGGTACCCTGACACCCCAGTTGTTGTCCGGGCCGTATATTTTCGAAACAGGTTCCGCAGGCAGGCAGAGACGGCGGATCACGGACCACGGCGAAGATTTCAAGGAGTGGTCCTACAGCCGTCCCTCCCCCCCTTCCCCTTCTAGCTCGGACGCCTCCGCCCCGTTGCCGGACGGGGCTGGAAGGGATTCAGAAGCAACCATCAAGGACGGAGCACTTCATGAGCAATACCCCCAAGGGGAAAGCGGTGGAACGGGTGGGCACAGGCGAACCTCTCGCCGTAAGATGGACGGCGTGGCGCAGGCGGAAGAAGAAGAGGAAGAGGAGGAAGGAGGAGGCTTTTTACCCGAAAGCGAAGGGGAAGCAGGTGGCGTTTTACCGAAAAACGGTGAGGAACCAGGGGGGTTTTTGCCAGAAAGCGACGAGGAAGCAGGAGGGTTTTTACCGGAAAGCGATGCCGAAGACGGAAGTTCTACGGTCGCGGGCGTGGCTGATCGTAAAGGAGGGGACGGCGGAACATCGGTAATCGAAGAACGCCTCGGAGGGGGTTTCCAAAGGGATGTTCCGAGTGGTGATGGCCCGGGAGAAGACGGCGGGGGGTTCGATTCGTCCCCGAAACCCAACCCAGCGGGTGCTTCTTCGAGATCGGGACTTGTAGTGACGGCAGCACGCAAAGGTAAAGGTAAAGCAGGCCGTGGCGTCCGCATCGACCGGACCCGCAAGGGGAAAGGGCGGCTTGCGACGAATGCCGTTGTTCTCGAGGAGGAGGAAGAGGAGGAGGAGGAGGAGGAGGGGGGGGGTGGCGGTGGTAGCCGCCGGTCCACAGCAGTGTGCATACCGTCGAAAGGGTCGAGGTCGGAATCGGAGTCGGCCGACGACGCCGTCGCCAGAAAATTCCAGGAAGAAGAGGACCGACGCGCCGCGCTCGCCCTCCAGGCGGACCTCCACTCCGCGGCCGGTCTCGCCAACTTTGACGTCGGCGGCAGTGGAGAAGAAAATCACGCCTCCGTCAAAGCCGACGCCGACGCCGGCCTCGACCCGCCGAGGTTGTCGGGCGCGTCTCGGCCTGAAAATCTGGGGGTGCGAGATAGCGAGAAATCGGCAGAGGAAGCGGCTGAGCGGACCTCAGCGCACTGTGTTTCTCCTGCGCCGCCCCTTGTGTCCGGCGGAGGCGGTGCTAATGGTGTGGCGGCCAGCCCGACGGCGGAAGGGGGTCCCGCGGAGCTCGGCGGTACGACGGAAGAAGTCGAGCTTGAAATCGACCTCAAAGATTTGGAGGCTGTTGGCGGTAGGTCGGCTCTCATGTCGCTGCTGTCTTCCGCAAACGCGGGCGTGGGATCGGGGATGGCGGTGGAGGGGGAGGGCGGGGAGGAAGAGGACAGCGATGAGAGTTTTGATGGTTTCGTCGACGATGAGGAGGGTAACATTGAAGGGGATGAGGCGTCACATGAGGTGAGGAGGTTATGGATTCGCGCGATGGAGTAGGAACAGAGCGGAGCTGCGCCGTTTTTTCGTTCCCATGATTTTGTCATGATTTTATTTTGTTGCCTAGACGACTGGCGGCTGCGGGTGAGCGGGCAGGCGTCAATGAGTTTGTTTGTTTTGCCTCTACACGAGTTGGTGGTGATGACGGTCACTATGTTGCCCCTATTCCTGCGACGATGCCCCGACTGCCTCCGATGACTTCGCTCGCTGCCGTTTCAACCGACAACGTTATAGACGGAGGTGGGCAGTTACATATTTCGTCTGCCCAGAAATGCATGAACCGTTTGGTTATTCACATGGATGCACAAACAGTTCTTGTATTCCCATGCATGGAGTGGCATTGTATTGCCAGCCTTGTAGTCTTTACGCGTTGATCGATTGCGTTTTTCTGTCAGCCCTTGTGACCTTTTCCGAACGTCGTGTGCCGTTGATCGTGTGCAGGGCCCAGGCGCGAGCGTTACCAACGACGCCGCCCTGCAGCGTTCCGTGGACATGGCCTCAAGGATGGCTGGCTGGGCGGGGAGGGTTGTCGAGCGGGTCCTCAAAGAACATCGACAGGTAAAGCTCTTGGACACGCTTGTGTCTCCTTGCCGTTCATATTTGTGTCGCGACCTCCGTGCATTCTTCGGCGGTAACGAAAGTCCTCGCGGGTAAAATCGTGACGGCGTGGCAGGCGGCACAAATTCAATCGTGCCTTCCGTACTGTAACGATCCCTCCCCGCCCCGCTCCCTTCTCGATCACGCCTCCTATTGACCAGCCCGGACCAGCGCAAGCGTCTTCGTCGTCTTCATCTGTGTCCCATGCCCTCAGCCGGGCCGGGGTGAACACCTCTGCCGGAAGAACGAACGGTCCTCGGACTGCTCCCAGCGGCGGCAGGGGGCCCTCCGGGTCTCCTCCTGCTCCAATCGCTACCGGTCCTGCCGCGTCTGGTGCCGGCAGTCACGCTGCCGCTCAGGCAGCAAGCGAAGAGCGTCGGCGCTTGGAGGGGGGTAGCACGAGGCGGCCGGAAGCTGGCCAGTCTCGTCGGACGCTCTTTGTAGAGCACCCGCAGCAGCGCGGGGAGGAGATTGGAGGCGGACGGGGCGCGGCAGTCGCCGCCGGGGTGATGCTCCCAATGCCAGGGAGGAGTGGTTCATTGCGCCGGATAGCGAATGCAGGGGAGCGGGCGTGAGGTGAGGGGATGCGGCGGCGGAGCCAGCCGCAGTGGCGGCGGCAGCGGCGGCGGCCAGCGGTCCGGCGGCGTTAGCAGCGGCGGCGGTGACGGTCTGGGCGGGGTTTCCAACGCGACCCACATCCGCGAGGCCGCCCGCTTGAATGGATGGAGGAAGCTGCTGCTGCTGCTGCTGCCGCTGGCCAAAGTTGAACTGCTGCTGCAATCGCAGTTGGTGAATCTGCTGCTGCCGCAACTGTTCTTGCATGAGCCTCTTTTGCTGCTGCTGCTGCTGCTGCTGCTGCTGCTGCTGCTGCTGCTGCTGCTGTTGCTGTTGCTGCTGCTTCTGATGCTGCTGCTGGGCGAGGACCAATCCGCTACCCCCTCCCCCGACAAGTAAACCCTTGGCCTGAACGCTCCCGCTACCGCTGCCATCACCGCCGCCGCCACCGCCACCGCCGCCGACACCACCGACACCAACGCCACCCACGTTCCTGCCACTGACACCTCCGTCTTTGGGCTCTCCCAGCTGGCCCATCCTTGTCGCCATCTGCACGCGCGACTGCGCGGAAAGCATGAAGTTCATCTGCGCCTGCGCTGTGGTGGGCGGAGAAGCCGCGCTGCCAGGAAACGCCGCTGCTAGTTGCTGCCGTGGGGGTCACGAGGAGGTGGGGGCGTGAGGGCAGGGGGCGAGACGCGGGGGGAGGGGAGGGGCAGGGGGGAGGGGAGGGGAAGGGGGGCGGGTCAGCGTGTGATTGGTTGCCATTGAACTGCCACGCGGCATCAACCACACAGACGGTAAGCATTTCTTGTCCCGTCAGTGCTTTGCGCCACGCCGACTGCAAAGTAAGGTTGCATCATGGGATGTGAAGAAAAACAAAACGTCAACCAACACCGACACGCACGAACCGCCCCGGCAGCGTGTGCCAGTGGCCTATATCCGCTTCTTTTCCCTTTCCAACCGTGCAAAAACACCGCCGTATACACATGCATACGGCTATATCGAGAAACCGATGCCTGGCCCGGCACCAAACAGGCCCACACCCCTGGCCCACAGTCTTAGACCACAAAATGTATCTCGTCCTAGGGTGAAGAAACAAGACGGGTACTACTGTGATTGTTCAAGTCGTTGGGTCGAAAGAACAGTTCAATCTAAAGACAACACACCCCACAAAAACCACCACCACACAAAAAAAAAGGACTACTCGAACCACCGATTTCAGCAGTTAAGGGTCACACCTGCTGCCGGGGAGTGGTACTCGGCCTCGCCTGTTGCTGCTGCTGTTGTTGCTGCTGCTGCTGCTGCAGCTGCAGCTGCTGAACCTGCGCCTGCGCCTGTGCTTGCGCCTGCTGCGGCTGCACCTGCTGCTGCTGCTGCTGCTGGAATTGCTGTGCTTGCAAACGCTGGAACATCAGCACCTGCTGCTGAAACTGCTGCTCTCGCCCGCCGCCCCTCGCGCCCCCTCCCCACTGACTGCCTCCGACGCCACCAAGGCCAACGCCGGCAGGGGCTAGCCCTACCACATCGCACGAGTCGCGCTGCTGCTGCTCCGGCAACAACGCCTGCGGAGTGGAAAACCCGGCCAAAGCGCCCCCGCCCCCGCCGACACCGACACCGCCCCCGGCCCCGACCCCAAGACTACCGTCAACTCCCCCGAACCTAACGTCGGGGTTCATCATGGCGTATGGGACGCTCCTGTCCTGGGGGGGGGCACCCTGAGCGGCGGCGGCGGCGGCGGCTGGGTCACCATCGAAGGCAGCAGATGCCGCTGCCGCTGTTGCTGACGCTGCCGCAGCCGCCGCTGCCCCCACCATCGAAACTTTCCTCTCGCCCGGCCCTCCGAAATTGAACATCGCGTGCGGTGCGTTTGCCGCGGGCAGAACGCGCCTACGTCAATGGGACGATTATCATATTCCGACCCCCGCCCCCCTCCCCGCCCCTCAACAAAAAGAGAGGGGGAGAAGAGAGAGAGAGAGGTAGGGACGATACAGACAAGAGAGAAAGAGAGAGAAAAAAAGAGAAAAAAAGACGGAGAGAGATCTATCTAAAAATGAGCTCGGCGAGCGCTGTCCCGTCCCGTCCCGCCCCGGTGTGCCGCAACGCCACCCACGTCGCTTGCAAACCCCGTATAGACCAGGCACTGACAAAAAGGACCACTGCTTGCTGGCTCCACCGTCAGAGCTAAGCAAAAGCCGCAAGGAGCCGGAGGACTCGGTTGCAAGCGCGCTACCGTGTAGCGCTCGTCCCTACCGTAACTAGAAACGATTTGGTCTGCCTGACTGCTGTCGACAGGGACGCAACAATGGCAGCAGCAAGGGTGGGGGTAGGGCAGGGTCCCCAGGAAGAGGAGGGCTGGGAGGAGGAGGAGGAGGAGGAGGAGGAGGAGGAGGAGGAGGAGGAGGGGGAGGGTGGCGGTGGTAGCCGCCGGTCCACAGCAGTGTGCATACCGTCGAAAGGGTCGAGGTCGGAATCGGAGTCGGCCGACGACGCCGTCGCCAGAAAATTCCAGGAAGAAGAGGACCGACGCGCCGCGCTCGCCCTCCAGGCGGACCTCCACTCCGCGGCCGGTCTCGCCAACTTTGACGTCGGCGGCAGTGGAGAAGAAAATCACGCCTCCGTCAAAGCCGACGCCGACGCCGGCCTCGACCCGCCGAGGTTGTCGGGCGCGTCTCGGCCTGAAAATCTGGGGGTGCGAGATAGCGAGAAATCGGCAGAGGAAGCGGCTAAGCGGACCTCAGCGCACTGTGTTTCTCCTGCGCCGCCCCTTGTGTCCGGCGGAGGCGGTGCTAATGGTGTGGCGGCCAGCCCGACGGCGGAAGGGGGTCCCGCGGAGCTCGGCGGTACGACGGAAGAAGTCGAGCTTGAAATCGACCTCAAAGATTTGGAGGCTGTTGGCGGTAGGTCGGCTCTCATGTCGCTGCTGTCTTCCGCAAACGCGGGCGTGGGATCGGGGATGGCGGTGGAGGGGGAGGGCGGGGAGGAAGAGGACAGCGATGAGAGTTTTGATGGTTTCGTCGACGATGAGGAGGGTAACATTGAAGGGGATGAGGCGTCACATGAGGTGAGGAGGTTATGGATTCGCGCGATGGAGTAGGAACAGAGCGGAGCTGCGCCGTTTTTTCGTTCCCATGATTTTGTCATGATTTTATTTTGTTGCCTAGACGACTGGCGGCTGCGGGTGAGCGGGCAGGCGTCAATGAGTTTGTTTGTTTTGCCTCTACACGAGTTGGTGGTGATGACGGTCACTATGTTGCCCCTATTCCTGCGACGATGCCCCGACTGCCTCCGATGACTTCGCTCGCTGCCGTTTCAACCGACAACGTTATAGACGGAGGTGGGCAGTTACATATTTCGTCTGCCCAGAAATGCATGAACCGTTTGGTTATTCACATGGATGCACAAACAGTTCTTGTATTCCCATGCATGGAGTGGCATTGTATTGCCAGCCTTGTAGTCTTTACGCGTTGATCGATTGCGTTTTTCTGTCAGCCCTTGTGACCTTTTCCGAACGTCGTGTGCCGTTGATCGTGTGCAGGGCCCAGGCGCGAGCGTTACCAACGACGCCGCCCTGCAGCGTTCCGTGGACATGGCCTCAAGGATGGCTGGCTGGGCGGGGAGGGTTGTCGAGCGGGTCCTCAAAGAACATCGACAGGTAAAGCTCTTGGACACGCTTGTGTCTCCTTGCCGTTCATATTTGTGTCGCGACCTCCGTGCATTCTTCGGCGGTAACGAAAGTCCTCGCGGGTAAAATCGTGACGGCGTGGCAGGCGGCACAAATTCAATCGTGCCTTCCGTACTGTAACGATCCCTCCCCGCCCCGCTCCCTTCTCGATCACGCCTCCTATTGACCAGCCCGGACCAGCGCAAGCGTCTTCGTCGTCTTCATCTGTGTCCCATGCCCTCAGCCGGGCCGGGGTGAACACCTCTGCCGGAAGAACGAACGGTCCTCGGACTGCTCCCAGCGGCGGCAGGGGGCCCTCCGGGTCTCCTCCTGCTCCAATCGCTACCGGTCCTGCCGCGTCTGGTGCCGGCAGTCACGCTGCCGCTCAGGCAGCAAGCGAAGAGCGTCGGCGCTTGGAGGGGGGTAGCACGAGGCGGCCGGAAGCTGGCCAGTCTCGTCGGACGCTCTTTGTAGAGCACCCGCAGCAGCGCGGGGAGGAGATTGGAGGCGGACGGGGCGCGGCAGTCGCCGCCGCCTCGAGTGAATCTGACAACCCTGAAGTAACCTCGCCTCCTTCTGTGAAACCCTCTGATTCCACCACGAGCTCTGGCGACGGTTTGTTAGCGCCGCATGGGAAGGTGGCGGCGGTGTCTTCCGCGGCAGAAGACGTCGAAGCGGCGAAGCGGAACCGGGTTCACGAGACGGGGGCTGGCGGGGCAGGACCCCTAACGGACAAGGAGTCTGAGGACCCGCGGGAGGCCGCCGGGTCTGCGGTGGGCGAGGAGAGGGGTTCGACTGAACAGGGCGGACGCCGCAAGGATGGCGTGATGCTCGACAAGGCTGCGGTAGACGGAAGCACAGTCCGAGGCGCGTCGAGCAGTAGCGGGGCGGCCGATGCGAGCGTAGCGGCGAGTAAACGCCTCCTAGGGCCAAGCGCCAAGACCAGCGCATCGGATGGGACGAAACCGTCGACGGATGAGAAGAGCACGACTGCTGGGACACCACCCGAATCTGGTGCTAGCCCTCCCTTCATACCACCAGGACCTCGCTCACGAACAGAAACCGGGGACCAAACGGCGGTTTTCGGCGGTTCACCGGAGACGCGGACGGAGGCAAGGGTTTTAGCACGGTCCGATCCGAACCAGGGCGCCGAAGATGACGGTGAAAATGCGGCGGCAACAAAGAGTGCCGCGCTCACAAGCACAGGCGAACGTTCCGGGGATTTCGAGCAAGAAGGCGGAATCGACGCGGTCGACGGAACTACCGCGCTTTTTCAGCCTTTGCTACCCTCTGACGCTGGTGGCTCCGCTGCTCGCTCCGGACAACGAGAGTCGTGGTCCGCTCGACCGGCGGGGACCGAGAGGGGGGCCCTGAAGACGACGGCGATAGGGGAAGGGCTAGGCGGAGGAATTGACGAGCCGGAAGAGTTTGCGGAAGACTCGCTAGGTGTCGCGTATCTGGGTGACATGGATGAGGAGGAGCTAGCCGAGGAGTCGGAAAAGCTGAAGCGGGAGAGCAACAGGGCGCAGCGCGACGCTGAGACGGTCACGGATGAGATGAAGGAGGAGGTGAGAGTTTTTGTAGGGTGCTGTGAGGGGCTTCTGGGCTGCTGTGTGGGACCTCTAGGCTACTGCGGTATCGGTCTTTGTTTTCTCGTCAGGTGCATGGAGTCTTGAGTCCGAGTTCGTTGCATTGTTTGTTTCTATAGCAGTACTGCCGCTGTAGTCGACAGTTACCAGGTATAGCGTACTGCCTCGAGTCAATCACCAGCTGCTGTACAGCAGGGTCCATGGAAATATTGGGTTGGAATGGACGATTCGGCCTTAGCCCGTGTTCGGTCTCGTCGATCTCGAGATTCTCGATTGTGCTGCACGGTTCACGATAGGCATGGGGTAGTTACGCGTTTGGGTGTAAACGCCCCCGTCCTCATGCCTCGTAATGCCACTGGGACTCGTGCCGTCTGCAATCTCTGCGCCAAAGTACGCTCATCTTTGTATACGATGGTAACGCTAGGCACTGCCTACCAGGGGCTCCTATACGATCACGCTTTTGAGACTTACAAACATGCTTAATGTTGTCTCGTGTACTTCTACTGTATATATTTCTAACAACGAACACGACACGACCTTGTATACTTGTAAACTCCGTCGCGTTTTGCTAGACAAAAACTGGGGTACGTTTCAAAAGAGCCAAGGCCAACATCTTTTGTTTTGTTTTTTACCAGAAACGGAAATACCCGTTTTTATGGCATTTGTTCATATTCGCTCTAACACCGAAGGGGGACATTGTACTGTCGTAACATCTCACAGTTCGAGCATGCTCCCTGTGTGTGTATGCCTATCCAGGTGATGGACCTCCTGAAGCTGTTCGGGGTACCCTACGTGGTGGCGCCGATGGAAGCGGAGGTACGCAACGGTCTGTGCAACGCTACGATCGCGAAAATCATACGACAGCTGCAGACGAATGTTTTCGCCATGTGTGTGGCGCATGTTGACAGTTATAATTTTGTGTGTATGGCGATCTCGAATAATCGCATTACCGCTGTAAATGAATGGGTGGAGCATGTTACCATTTGGCGATTTTTGTGTGTATGGTGATCACGGACAAAGGATAAAGGTGTAAGCGATTGTTTGTGTGTAGGGCATAAATGCTACCTGGTAAGCATTTGTTGCAATTCCAACTGAAGAAAAAGCGTTTCAGTGGGCGAGGCCTTCCCTTCCCTTTTCGGTGTTGCGGTCTGATCGTGACGAAGAACAGCACTTACACGTTGGAAGCCTAACTGTTGTAGTGCTATCGACAATATCTAGCCACCCCCACCACCACCGTCGCCCCCGCCACCATCACCGCCACCACCACCGCCATTACCACCACCACCACCACCACCACCACCACCGCCAACATCACCAACACCATCAACACCAACACCAACACCACCGCCGCCCCCGTTGCCGTCTTCGTTGCCTTCGCTGCGCCAGGCACAATGCTGCGAGTTGGAGCGTCTGCGGCTGGTGGACGGCACGGTGACGGACGACAGCGACGCCTTTGCCTTCGGGGGCAGGGCCGTGTACAAAAACATATTCAACGAGAAGAAGTTCGTGGAGGCTTATCTCCTGCCCGACGCCGAGAAGGTACGAGGGGCTTGCTACGGCAACGGGGGGGGCGGGTGGGGTGCACGCGCCTACTGTGCCTGTTCTTGGTCGCCTCGCTTGGTGAGCTGTACATATGTATACCTCGCCCAAAAAGTGACTTTGAGAACCATTAAAGTGCATATGATATCGACGCACAATGTTAAATGTCTAGGACCATGTAACGAATAGTGTTGGAAACGCCAGGGGTTTCCAACGACGTTGGCTTGTTCCTCGGTTGGTGGGGCTTGTCAGTCAGAAGCATTTGTTCGCCCAAAAGTTCTTACCCCCTGTCATATACATAGCACGCGTCTGTCGTCCGAAATCGCACCACAGGTTACACTGCTTTATTGTTTTGTTCTGTAGTACGTACTGAGAGGAGTGGTTATGTATGCTGCGGCGGTTGTACCAAGTGCACTACTGATAGCGCTTTTTCGTGACTTAGCGCTGAGAGGAGTGCCGTGGCAGCTGCATCAAGTGCCGCCGGTTAAGTTTTCGTGCCGTAATGCTGAGAGAAGTAAATATGTGCCGCGGCAATTGACTCAAGTCCACACCACTGGTTTATGTTGTTGTGCCGAAGTGCGGAGAGGGGTATATATGTGCCGCAGCAGCTGCATCATGTGCACACCACACCACTGGTTACGTTTTTGTGCGCCGTAGTGCTGAGAGGAGTATATATGTGCCGCGGCGATTGCATCAAGTCCACACCACTGGTTTATGTTGTTGTGCCGCTATGCCTGAGAGGATGCTATATGTGCCCCAGCAGCTGCATCAAGTCCACACCCTGGACAATTCCTATTTCAATAGTCTGTTGTGTCTATAATTATTTTTGGGTGTAGTCTATTAATTGGAATTGCCCAACCAAATGATTTTGATTGAAGTATATTCATTTGAATTGTCCAGGTAATTAATTTTGGATGCTGCCTACCAATTGGAATTGTCCGGACAATTGATTTTGGGTGCTGTCAATTAATTGGAATTGCCTGCACAATTATTTGGACCATTCCTATTACAATAGTCTATTGCGGCTACAACTGATTTCGGATGCTGTCTATTAATTGGATTTGCCCAACCAAATTTTTTCGATTGAAGGATACTAATTGAAATTGTCCGAGCAACTGATTTTGGGTGCTGCCTACTAATTGGAATTGTGCCTACAATTGATTTCGGGTGCTGGCTATTAATTGGAATTGTATAGCCAATTTGTTTCGAGTGTTGTCTACCAATAGGAACTGTCCAACCAAATGACTTAAAGTACAGTCTATTAATTGGAATTGTCGGGGTCAGAAAAAACAAAATCGAACACTAACAATTGGAAGGTCAGGACAAAGCCTATTGACCCAACCAACAATTTTATTTGGAAAGTCAGCACAGAAACCTATTATTGACCAAACCACTCCTATTGATAAGCAAGACCTGAAACTAATTGTTGAAACAATTTCAATTGGAAGGTCAGGGCAGAAACCTATTGCTCCGACCATTCCTATTAATAGAAAGGAACAAAACGAAATTATTGAAACAATTCCAATTGGAAGGTAAGAGCAGAAACGGTTTGATTGAACTATTTCAATTGTGAGACAAGACCAGAAAATAATTGCTGAAACAATACCTATTGGAAGACCAGGACACAAACCTATTGGCCGAACCATTCCTATTGATAGGTGCACCACGAAAGCAGGATCTCGACCAATTCCATTTAAATGGACTTCCGGGAGATCTACTGTAAAAGCAATAGTCCATTGTGGGTAGGTCCCATATCCTATTGAAGAAGTAATAGAGTATTGGAGTCTGCGAAGCGAAAAAATTGCAGGAGGCAATTCCAGTTAATTAACAGAGCTCTAAAACAATTGCCTAAGCAATTCCAATTAGTAGGTGGACTACAATATGTTGTTGTCTTTGCAATTCCAATTGCGGCAATATGGTAATAATCAATTGTCCGCCTCATTTCATTTAATAGACTTTTCGGTGCGTCTATTGTAGGCGCAATAGTCTATTGCGATGCCTATTGTCCAAGGCTTAAGCAGAAAGGGAATGAAAAAAACATCTTCCAAGTGATTAATCGGCCGCCAAACATTTTGTCCGATATATTAAATTTAATGGGCATCCTCCGAAATATGTTGTCTGGTCGATTCCAATTAATAGACTGCTTCATTGATGGTCCGGCAATTCCAATCGCTAGACAGCCTCACGAATCGTTTGCCTTTGCAACTTTAAGAAATAGCTTCCTCATGCATACATACATTGATGTGTCAACTTCCAATTGCAGCGTCCGGAATCAATTGACCGGTAACATAATATTGTCTATTGAATGGAAATGCCTGATTGTCTGGACAATTTATTTCGAAGCCTGCCAAAAAAATGAAATTGCCAGGACAATTCTTTAGAAAGATGCCTATTAAATGGAATTGCCCGCGCAAATAATTTAGAAGGATGTCAATTAAATGGAATTGCCAGCACAATTTATTTGGGAGGATGTCAATTAAATGGAATTGCCAGCACAATTTATTTGGGAGGGTGTCAATTGAATGGAATTGCCAGCACAATTTATTTAAAGGGGTGTCAATTAAATGGAATCGCCAGCACAATTTATTTGGGAGAATATAAATGAAATGGAATTGCCAGAACCATTGGCACCGAAAATATTCTGCAATTGTCCATTAGCGTTGCAATAGAATGGGATATTATATTTTAATAGACTATGGGTTCAGCAATGGGATTTCGGTGGTTACTGTTACTAACAATTACTTCAACCATTAATGTAGATGGGTGTATATTAGCATAAATTGGGTGGACGATAGGGCCTGGTGGGTGTCTGTTAATAGGAATTGCCTGTACCATAGAGCTCGATGCGTTCCAATTAATTGGAATTGGCGACCACAATTGCCAGTCAATTGTAATAGGAAACTACTAATAGACAATTAGGCAATTGATAATTGTCCAGGGTGTGATTCAAGTCCAAACCACTGGTTTGTGTTGTTGTGCCGCTATGCCTGAGAGGATGATATATGTGCCGCAGCAGCTGCATCAATTGCGCACCACGAATGTTGTTTTTGTGCCGTATCGCTGAGAGGAGTATAGATATGTTTGTTTGTTTTTTCTCCATCCCTTTTATTTTCGTGGCCCTTATTTTCTCTCTCCCTCTTATAGCCGTAACTCAGATACGGGATCACATAGTAGGCTCCCCCCTCCCCCAATACGGTATGTATACGTAGTGCCTTGCATTTGTATCGCGAGAAAGTCTCAATTCAACTATTTCTTCCCTCGTCGACTGGCGTTGAATTGGGCCTACCCCACGCTACGAAAGGCGCTCTCGACAGCTGGTGTCATTTTGAGAATAAAAATCTCCATACGGAGACTCGAACCCCCGACATCAACCTTAGCTGTCTTCGTGGTTACCTGCTAGACCACCGGGGGGACCGGCTGTTATATGTGTCG
The DNA here is from genome assembly GCA_008828725.1 of Saccharina japonica. Taxonomy (NCBI): domain Eukaryota; class Phaeophyceae; order Laminariales; family Laminariaceae; genus Saccharina; species Saccharina japonica. The sequence goes on along the minus strand of MEHQ01001158.1, from coordinate 444,543 downwards.
CGGCAGTTGCATGCAGTGCACCACTGATATATTAACAGTGTTTGTGCCGCAATACTGAGACGATTAGCGGAATGTGTATGCATGTGCCGTGGTAGCTGCATAAATCGTGGCGTTTTAGACCAGCACGCAATGCACATCACAGCGTTTGTGCTTTGCCGCCGCGGCTGTTGGGTTCATACGCGCGGCAGCGCGTTTCACATGTACCCCCATGGTTTCGGTTGGCTGCCTGGTTGATAACCCTTGTCGTGCTCCGTGCTGCTTGTTGGCAGGGCATGCATCCACCCGTCTTGTGTTGGGGAGTGATCGACCCAGGCTGGCATGAGCTGCCGCGGCACCACGTCCGCCCGCTAGTTTGTCGTGGTTACGGCTGCTACGTCGCGTGATATAAGAGCATGTTACGCTGCGTGCGCTTCCTCGTGCCCTCGCAGGACCTTGGAGTGGGGACTGACGAAGCGATAGCCCTGGCGCTGCTTCTCGGCAGCGACTACACGGAGGGCGTCAGGGGCGTCGGAATCGTCAACGCGATGGAGGTAGGGAGGGAGGGAGGGGGGGAGGCGGAAAGTGCTCACTCCTGTGGTCAGCCGATAATACAGTGTATAATATGCCGTCGCAGTCAGCACGGTATATTTCGCAAGCGCGCAAGCTGCCGCTGCTGCTGCTGCTGCTGCTGCTGCTGCTGCTTTGATTGACTTTTTTGTACGTGGCGTTTTTTTTTCTCTCTCGACAGTAGGTATTAGCACTTGTGTGAGTTTAGGTTTTACACCCCATGGCGCCTTGTTAGCCAACCCCAAGTGCGGGGCGAGCTCTCTCGCGTTCGCCGGGAGACATGAGCAGGAACGATGTTGTTTCGTCGCCGTAGGGATTGCGCCTAACTTTCTCTGAGGCTCCTCAACCTGGTCATCTTGATTATGGTATAGGAGCTCCCCATGATTCGTCCAAAAATGGACTTCGGGAAAGAGCGTACGCTTAACCCCTTAAGAACCGGTCCCACCTTTTTGGGGACAAACAACTTGGAATTAGTGTGGGATAAGTTTTGCAGCTCTGAAAGGGTTATAACCCGATGGAAAATCGCATGGCATAATAGGTGCAAAACAAAAAGCACTTTTGAAACAAACGAGATTCGAACGATTTTGGGTTAAGAAACCTTTTTTTGTCGTTTTTAAGCCAATCAGAGGCCCTTCATAGTTCCACCCTATGCCCCCTATACAAATGCCGACGTACGCGGAGACCCCCTTCTCCCTTCGCACCTCGCACTACACGCCACTCGAGCGACACACACATATCTGCCTGCATACCTCCGCCGAAATAATACGAGATAGAAGGCTCCCCTTCGGGATTGTGGTTGACTTGGAATACCAGGGGTGTCACAAAAGTTGAGAAGGGAGAATACAGCAGCAGGCGTTCGTTCCTCGCCGGCGGTCAGAAACATTTTATGGAAATGTTCTGCCTCTATCGTAGGCAATGCAGCCCCCCCCCCCCCCCCCCAAAGGTTGAGGTAGTCGAACGTTGGTTGTGCTGCTTGTGTCGTTCAGGTTGTCTATATCCAGGCATCCCTTGGCCACCCCGGGGATTTTTTCAAACACCCCCCCCCGCACGGTGCTCCGTCTCGAAAGGGATGCGTGGTCAATGGTCAAATGACTAAGGCAAGCAACAAATGAGTACGCCCCCCCCCCCCCCCCCCCCCCCAAATGCATACTGAATCATTTTGAAAAATGTATCGCCTCGTTTCGACTGTACTTGGATCGAGCTTATATTTATTGTTTTACAAATCGAACTTGAATCGAGCTTATATTCATTGTTTTACAAATCGAACTTGAATCGAGCTTATATTTATTGTTTTACAAATCGAGCTTATAATCGTTGTCGGAATGGTATATACCGACAGAAAGTTGATACATCCATTGCAGAGACAGCAGCCCCCATCCACGGCATTGTTTCACCCTTCTTCTGCTTGACTGTAAAACAAGACCTACTGTGTAACACTGTACACTGAGAGTTGTACGCTACCACCGGGTACGCAGGAGTTTAGTTCGGGCAAGAAAGTAAATGTGAAGGCATCCGCCGATATTTACTACCGTACGATTCGCGAGCGATCCAGTCCGCGCGTGGGCCCGAGAGTGTAACAGCATCCAGGGATTTTTCACGGATCATGATTGTTTTTCGTCTTACGGGTTGGGTCGGGCCGGATCGGATCAAGAGGTGTTCAAACTCTAACGGGTTGGGTTGGGTTGGGTTGGGTTGGCTCAGGAGGTTTTCAAACTCTCACGAGTCGGGTCGGGTCACCCTTACCCGACCCGACCCGATCCGACCTGACCTGACCTGACCCGCGAAACTTTGGTCCGACCCATGAACAACCGTGAAAAAAAAAACGTGTCAATTGACCAGGGAAGCGTCGTACCATACGTACGTGTGCTGATGGGTTGCTCTCCTCCCTTCCCGCACCGTCCCGCCCAACGGTCGTTTGGTGGGCATTACGCTCCGCGGAGAGGAGAGGCCTCAAACGCAAAAGGGTTCCCGCGGCTGGCGACCGCCCACCTGGGTGAAGTTTTCTCAATGCAGCCCACACTTATAATCGCTTTGCGACCGAGTATATTATACTACTTTAAGTAGATAGGCGCTGTCTCGCAGCCCCGTCCCGCTGGCCTGCAGCACAGCACGGCCTCCATGCTCTGGAGTACAGTTTTCGACGAAAACCCAACGTGCTCCGTCCCGGCATTGTAGGGATGCGAGGGTCTATGGTCATACGACTATGGTCATGCACGGCACGAGTACACCCTCCCCCCCCTACAGTAGTGAGAAAGCGATCGCTATCCTAGGAGATAGATGGTGGCCACAGGCGGCGAACAGCAGTGGGATAAAATAAGCTAACAAATTATATGTATTAAATGTTGGAGGTGTCTCTATTAGGGCTAGGAACGGTGTTCCGCCTCGAACGGGATGCGTGGGCAATGACCACCTGATCTAAGACAAGCAACAAAATAAGTACGCCCCTCCCCCCCCCCCCCCCCG
>MEHQ01001158.1:272840-440779 GCA_008828725.1 Saccharina japonica | reverse complement strand
GATCATCAACGCCTTTCCACTGGAAGGCAAGGGTGCGCATCACGGCCTCAGCAAGTTCAAGACTTGGGTTGACGGCTTCGACCCCGCTCTCGACCGGGTGCGATTAACCAACCCTTGCATTTGTTGCACATATATCTGACTTGAATTCCAAGTAATTATCCCCCCCAATTGCCCCCAAAAACGGTAGCGCGGCCCCACTTTAAGGGCTTAAACCTGTTGCCACAGCAAGAACGGTTCCACTCTACCTACTGCAATTATGATTCTGTAACCCTGATTGTTTTTTCCCCCACTACTTTATAATTCCAGGTAGGCCGTCCCCACAGCTATATTTCCTAGTAGTTTTTTCTTCCGCCAACTCTAATTCCAAGAATTTCCCCTTTATCACTATTGTTGCCACTACAAAGCAGTTTGACACCCACCAGACCACCCTATTTCAAGCATTTTTTTTCCCAACCACTCTTATGCGGAATGTTATCGAGGTTTATATATAATATATAGGGCAGCGGCCAAAAACAGGTACACCTGGTCCGTTCGGGGCCAAAAACAGGTACACCTGGTCCGTTCGGGGCCAAAAACAGGTACATACTAAAATCAAGTTAAAAACGCACCCCATGAACCTGCCGTTCCTTGCAATGCAAAGGCAACGTACCAGGTAGAGTTTTTTTCATGCTATTCGTGCTCGCACGGTGGCTACGTATACGAGTAGCTGCTATTAATAGTACGAGGAACGAACGCCTGCTGCTGTATTCTCCCTTCTCAACTTTTGTGACACCCCTGGTATTCCAGGTCAACCACAATCCCGAAGGGGTGCCTTCTATCTCTTCTATCTCGTATTATTTCGGCGGAGGTATGCAGGCAGATATGTGTGTGTCGCTCGAGTGGCGTGTAGTGCGAGGTTCGAAGGGAGAAGGGGGTCTCCGCGTACGTCGGCATTTGTATAGGGGGCATAGGGTGGAACTATGAAGGGCCTCTGATTGGCTTAAAAACGACAAAAAAAGGTGAAAGTCAAGCAGAGTAGACAAAATCAGGTATACCTGGGTTTTGAAGAGGCAAAAACCGGTACAACGAGTTTTGGACCAATGGCAGCGCACGTGGAGTGCGTTTTTGACTTGGTTTTAAGTATGTACCTGATTTTGGCCGCAAATGGACGAGGTATACCTTTTTTGGGCCGCTGCCCTAATATATATATACCAGTATACGATAAAGTATGGGTTTTGTGTGTACGTACGGAAGGAGTAGGCCAGTCAGACGAAAGCAGGGTACAACGGTACCTGTATAGCCTGGAGCACCTTGAGGTCAGTTTGAAACGGCTGGCTTGTGAGCGTAGCACGGAGCGGGGCAGAGCCAGTATTACAGGTCCGTGGTGTGATCAAGACTACTACCGGGGAGCATAGTAAACACTAGTAAACAGGACCTATATACGGTACACTAACCCTAAGCCTACTGTATATATTTCCCTGTTTTTACAAACAATAATTTTTTCCTATTTACGATAGTCCCCCGCTATAGTTGGCTATGTATTACCAGGTACAGTTTTTGAGGGAGTCAGTGGAAGGGGAGCTGTATACGGTAGCAGCAACGTTGCGGAGCGTTTGTCGCTGTTGGTTGGACATATATACCTCGTGGTCGTTTGTGGGTGCGACAGGGGTGTCGCAGATTGCGCAGTGTTGCAGTGGTGGCTAGCCGCTTCGGTTGCTCACGTACGTCTCTTTGCTGGAGGCGAGTTTGTTGTTTTCCCCTCCTTGGGGAGTGAGATGTTGCCGATATCGTGCCAAGAATATTACCGGTATGGTGCCAGGAATGTTGCTGCGCTATGTCTTCCCCGCCATGTATACGTGTGTCTCCTTGTCGGGAGGGTGTCGCGTTTTATCCATGCCGGGAAACCGCGTTGCGTATCGCAGATATTGCTGTGACCGACGGTACAGCAGTGGGCTTTGCATCATCACCTGTTTATGATGCAATGGAGCGTTGCTTTAAAATGCCATACTTATATATTCGTACGTACATACGCACACCCTTTGCCCCCTCCTTGTCGGGGAAACTGTGTCGTCTAACGCAGGTAAGATATTTTGTTGATGAGTCTTTCAAGTTAACGATGTGAGTGTGCATGAAGCTCGGGTTTTTCCTCCACCCCTCAAATTCCAATTAGTTTGACCCCTCCACCCTGATTCCAAGCAATTTCTCCCCACCACCGCCGTACATTGTCACGATTTGGCAGCAATAATGAGATGTTTGCGGTGCAGATGCAGGGCACGAGCCGTAGCCATCATTGAGGTGGTTCGCTGTTTTTGCTCGAGGAAGCGTAAAACATTCCACACCTCGGACAGATGATCTATCTATCTACAGATCATCTACAGATATATCAAGATAGATCATCTTGAGCAGATCATCACCTGCCGTTGTGAAAGGTTGTGCAGGACCTGCGTAGTACAGGTCCTCATGCAGACTGTTCGGGTCCCACCCTAAAACAACATGAGCTAGATCATACAGATCATACAGATCATACAGATCATACAAGATCGGGGACAGATCTGCCTTGCTTGGCACATCTAGATCATGGAGTGGGATTGGATGATCTATCTGTAGATGATCTATCTGTAGATGATCTGTTGAAGGTGTTAATCATCCCGTACCCATACCTTCACCCTAAAGTTGCTTTACAGCAGTAATGTGTTACGGTAGATTTGTGCTTACTGCGGAGGCGCTTTGCAGTGGGTGTCACAGGCACAACTTTTTTTGTTTTCGGGTTCATTTATTAGTATCACTGTTATTTTCCAGCTCAAGTCGTGGGGAACTTTAATACCCCTCGGCGACATTCTGGGCTATACCTAATAGCAGTAGCCGTGGTCACAAGGTGTCTTCCCTTCTCGCCCCCGATACCACTGTCTCTTAATATACGTACCGTTTATATTTTAATGTTTAATCAAAACGGTCCTTATATTTTCGTACACGGCCGTGTCCGTACCTAGGGTTCAGCATTCCCACTGCTCATCGAATTCGTACACGGCCAGCACAAGACGCGCCCTGTCGATGGACGCCGTGGTGCAAGACTTGGAGCATCCTGCATCCCGTCTATGGTCATACGACTACGGCCACGCATGAAAATGAAGTACACCCCCCCCCCTCCCCCCGGTCTCCGATGTGTGAAATTAATTTTGATCTTCGGTGGTCGCTTTTCGTCCGTCGCTTGTTGCCCTCCAGAAACTGGAGAGCTTGCTGAAGCACGGGTCGAAGGCTGAGATTGACGAGCTTTCGTTGGAGGCGAAGTTCCACCTCAAGCACAGAACCGCAAGAAACAGGTACGGGAATGTTTTTTTTGCCGAGACACGTCTTCTGCAGGTCCTAGAATTCACACCTCGGACAGATAGATCATCTACAGATAGATCATCTACAGATAGATCATCTACAGATAGATCATCTACAGATAGATCATCTACAGATAGATCATCTACAGATAGATCATCTACGGATAGATCATCTAGATCATCTTGATCATCTAGTTCCTCGCCTGCCCTTGTGAAAAGTTGTGCAGGATCTGCATAGCACAGATCTAACCCAGGAAATATGTGCTAGATCATGCAGATTATACGGGTCCCACGCGAAAACGTGAGCTGCTGTAAATCATACAGATCATTCAGATCAGGAATATATCTGCCTTTTTTTTTCCATCCCATGTATTATCTTCGCCCTTCATTTATCTCTCCCTCCTCGTCGTAACTCAGATCCGGGGTCACCAAGGAGGCTCTTCTCCCTCCTCCCCACTACGGCACACGCCTTGCAGTTTTATCGTGATAAGGGTTCCGCACTTTCTTCCCTCGTCGACTCGCGTTGAATTGTGCCTACCCACGCTAACATAGGCGCTCTCGACAGTTGGTGTCATTTGAGAACGAAAAACTCCATACGAAGCCCCGAACCCTCGACCACCCTAAACCTTAGCAGTATTCGAGGTTAACAACTAGACCACCGGGGCGGAAGATCTACATCATGAATTGTGAATCGATTATCTGTTCGAGGTGTGCTAGAATTGACTCTCGTTCATCGGTGCCATTCGCTTTGCGTAGCCTGCTGCTGTGGCAAATCGAGAGAGGTTCGGCAGATTTTCTCCTCGCACTGCGAGGATGCTAGTGGTATGAGCCGTGGGGGCGTGAGGGTTTGAAAGGTTTGATGTATCGCCTTGAGTGCTTTGACCGGGTATATTGTATTTGTTGTGATATTTTCTTTTCTGTTCTCGGCCTGTTTGCTTCGAGGGGGGGGGGGGCTGTCCTCAGCTGGCGGAGAAAAGCTATGGCCCGCGCTTGACTTGAAATACACACCTGGTGTATTTTTAACGACCGTGGATAGCACCGAAATTTCCACCAATCAATAACCTACTTCAAAGTAATTGACCAATAGGAACACTACGGGCAGGGAATTGTTATCAATGCAACGTAGGCGTGCCAACCTTTTCACCAGGGACGAAGGCGTTCGCAGTGTGGGCAACTGGCGCGGTACGACCAACTCTTGAGCATGCCGGCTTCCCTACCAGGGGGAGGGGGGGGGGGGTACTCATTGTCATGCATGGCCGTAGTCGTATGGCCATAGACCCTCGCATCGCTGCAATGCCGGGACAGAGTATGTCAGGTTTTCACCGACACGGTAGGCATTGCTTGCGCCAAGCGCAGTGAGATGCTGGGCGAGTCGCATGAAGGGCGAGCTGCATCCTACGAAGAACCGCTTGTGAGGCGGACTTGCAATGGGTGACAGCTTCGAACGGGGGGGGGGGCGTTTGATAACGCAGATCGGAGCGCATGTCCTTCTCGCTCCCTTCCCCTCCCGCCGTTACTCGGAGAAGTTGACGGCAACCCGAATATTCGCAAGATTATCTAAAAAGCCTCTGCCCCCTTTTACTTTGTTCTGATTTTGTACGTTGTCACACTGCAGGTGGTCCGTTTCTGAGAATTTTCCGAGCAAGGAGGTCATCGACGCCTACAAAAAGCCTCGGGTATGTGCAGGTCTTTTTCCGTCGCGGAAAGCGCGAGTAAGCAGCTATGTATGCATCATGTACTCTTTTCATAGGCTACGCGTGTTTGGACCGTTTCCGATTCCTGCCAAACCCATCCCACCCCACCCCACTCACCTGTCGACAAGCTGTGAGGATGATAAACCCTATGCACGATTGTAGCGTACCAGGTAGCAGCCAAGGCAACCCCCCGGGGAGACAAGGGTGGTAGATAGTTGTCACCACGGATTGTTTAGAGTACCGCCAAAAAAATGTTTTACATATTTGTGCATCGAGATATGCCTCTTCCAGGTGGTATTTGGGAAACCCGTCGCCGTTCTACGAGTCCCCGATATATAGCGGTGTAGCGCTTGGTGGTGCCCTTGAAAAGCGGGGGCCTGGTGTGGCACATCACTTTTACCTTGCTGTCCCCATGAAAAGGTGTCGCCAGTTGCCACTTGTAGTTGCCGCATTCCTGCCCGGTGTTACCGGAACTCTAGGGTGCATACCTGCCCGATGATACCGTGTAGCTCTACGAGTAGGATGGTTGCTCCACCCTCCATAGTTTCTTGTCTGAGGTGTATGATTTGCTTCACTTATGTGTATTTTATTTCATTTTATTTTATTGTATTTTTTCCTGAGGTATTTTTCCACTCCTCTAGAGTTATCTGGGAGCCCTGTACTGTGACCACGGACTCAAATCAATTACAGCGATGGCTTAATGTGAAATCAACAGCAAGAACACCAACAGGGCCGACACAGACTTTTCCGACTTCCGTGTACACCATCGCTTGACTCGCGCGCCCACCTCCCCTTAAAAGGTGGACAAATCGGAGGAACCATTCAGCTGGGCGGAACCAGACATACACGGTTTAAGAGCGCTATGTCAGAGAGTCTTGGGGTGGAATCAGCTCCAGTCCGACGGGCTGCTGATGCCCATGATCAAGGTTTGTGGAACCATGCTTTTGGGGTCATGCGAAAACGCCTTTTTGTACCTAAGGGGAGCATTTTTTCAACGCCCAATTTTTGTCTCTTGAGGCGAACTGCTTCTCCATTTTTTTGTAATGCTTGGGTTCAAGCCTCGTTTTTAGGAACTCCCGTGTGTATGGCCCGTGCAGAGATGTCTGCGCGCTGTTGGTGGTGATGCTACCGTTGGTAGAGAGGGGGATCGCGAGTGTTGCTCGTTGTGCATTATTGGGCCTAGGCACTACCGACGGAAAATGGCCTTGTCTGTGTTCCATTCCATGGTGGCACCGTTGAGCAGGACGTACATCGCGGTAGCACCAGGGTTGTATCAATTTCGCTGGCATACCATTCAGCATAACCGAATAACTGGGCTTTTAAAAAAAGAGAGCATAAAGGGTAGCATAAGTATTGTTTTGCATTAAAGTAGCACTAATTGAACTGTTTTAGGAGCATAACAGGGATATATGGGCGAAAATTAAGAATGCATACGTAGAGCGTAAAAGGTCCGTTTTGGGGGGCGGAAAGGAGGCAGTCCATACCTTGTCGCCGCCCGCGCCTGGAAAAGGGTGATCGGTATTTGGTTCGACAACAATCGCACTCAAAAAGCAATAAACGCACAGGACGAAACGGTTGCGATTGAGCCACCCACCGCCTGCAAATAGAGCAGCGTTCCGTCCCGTTCATTTTCGTGGTGCCGTGTTGTCCTGCGTGTCGTCTGCTGATTTCGTGCTGCTTGTGTGGCGTGCGCCGCTCGTCGCCACTACTTGCCCCCCTTGTTGTTTCAGGAGTTGGAACGAGGAGGATTTTCGCAGCCGCGCATTGACCGCTACTTCATGACGTACCACGACAACAAGAGGGTCGCCGCCATCAAGAGCAAACGCCTGCGCACGGCTGTGGAAGACCTTTCGCACGGCCCCACTGAGGTATAGTAGGCCTGCGGAGGCGCGGAATTCACGCGTCGTCGGTTACGAGTCATGAGTGGTCGGTTGTGTTTATTTATTTGGACAGAACTACTCTTATGGAGATATTTGGCTGCGGCCCTGCCCTTTATTTTCTACCCTTCTATTTTCTACCATCTTGGTGTGGTTTTGCCGTATTCTAGGCGAAACATTCCACGCACCCACCCGAAGGCACAGTGGAATCCATGGCGGGCAGTGGACAGAGGGGGGCTTGATTTGCAACGCCCCTTCAGGACTCGCTTTTGACTTTTGACTTTTGACTTTTGACCCCCTGGCGAGCTTCGCGTCCTGAAAGCGTTTTGTCTCGCTCGCCAAAGATCAGTGCGTCCGCCTAATGCTCTGCATTTGCGCGTGCTGGCGCCTATTATGAATTCAACAGAATCAAGCTGGTAGTTTCCACTCGCTCGACCGTGGCATACCTGGTCGTGAGACATCTCCGTCTTTTTGTTGTCGCCGAAGCACGATCCCACGCACGTGCTCTTGGTTTGTGTGTCGATGGCTATTACGTATTGGTCTCAAAACCAGCCCACCCCGGTCGCAAGCACTCGCCGTTGTGTCTACGACTCGGCCTAACTTCAACCAAAAATGGTTGACAGTCCACACTAACGCCTCGTTACATCTTCATGCCGAACAATTTCAAGGCGGTAGGGGTTAGGGTTAAATGTTTACCTCAAGTAAATTGGAGCCTTTTTTTTCGAAGCTGGGCCAAGCAAGGTCTATATGTAAAACCCTCAGCACGCGTGCTGATGTCTTGCGTATGTTTTTGATGCACCACCGACAGGTTTTGACGGTCAAGGGCTCGGCAGCACGTATGGCAGCAACCACGAAAAGGAAAAGCACGGCAGCAAAAGCACCATCCTCCGCCGACTTGGAAAAGGCGCGACGGAAGGCGGCTCAAGGCTCGGCCGGCGGCGGCAAGGGGAAGCGCAATGCTGCAGCTTCGAACCGTGTGCCCGGTAGCGACGACGCCAACGGGCCACGGAAACCATCGGGTGATCCTCAAAGCGCACGCAAGCGGCGGAGAAAAGCAGTAGTCACCAACTTGGCTTCCGGCGACGATACAAAAGGCCCTCTTGACTTTGCCGAAGCAGCGCCCACATCCAGCGGTGATTCAGACGTGTCTCCCTCGTCTCTCGCGGCCAACCCTTCGCACGAAGACGAGGGGGGGGCGCGCGCAAAGCGAGCACGATCGGCGAAGACAGGCGCGAAAGAAACAAAAAGAGTCGCCGGTCGTTCTACGAGAACCCGGGCGGCCTCAGAGAAGACTAGTGGTAGTCCGGCAGCGGCGGCGGCGGTCGATTTTGCCCCGTCTGCCAGCCGTTCTTCGCGGCGTGTTCGCGCAGGGGGCACGGCTAGCACGGCCGCTCTGACGGATGATGAGAACGTATTGGGTGCGTCAAACAACCGCCGTACGCGGCGGCAGAAGGGGGCTGAGGCTCCCGTTCCCCCGGAGCGGAAACGTCGGTATCCCAGACGAGAGGTGGCGAAAGCGGTGGCCGCCGCCAGCAGTGGTTTTGGGGGTAGCAGGGGGCCTCTCGTTGGTAGCGCCGGCGGTGATGAAGGGCTCGGCGGCAGTGGTGGTAGCGGTGAAGGAGGGGACGGGGTCGACGAAGATGATGACGGCGATTACTGTGGCTCTAACGGTAGCGATAGTGAGGATTAGGGATGTGGTGCTGGAGGGGGCTCGGTTGGACACACCGCGAAGGGGAGACGACGTTTGGCACGAGAAACAAGAGCAGAGGGGATGAGGGGTCGAGTAGAGAAAAGGATTTCGTATTTGCTTTGACCTCCTTCTTTCTTGGCGACTGACGCCTCACTCGTTATGACCTTGAGCACCCGCCTAAGGTCCTTCCTAATAGCGCCATCGTTGTGGCCGGCACCGTACTCTTGCAAAGTTACCACCGTGTAGCAGTTAACTGTTAGGGGTGTGTGTGGTATGTGCATAGTCTAAGGCTATACGTTTCATACCCCGTGTTTTTTTATTGGACGTTTTGTTGCACAGAGTGGCGTGAGGAGGCGTCCTATGATAGCACCTTCTGGCCAAAACATTTTCGTGGCTGAAGAGACTCCTCGACGCAGGGGACACCCCATGTCGTCGCTGGGATATAATTTTGGCTCACAAAAAAGTCGTGATATATACACCTGCGTAGGCCACGAGCCATGGGGTTGTTCATCGGGGCTTTTTTTGTGTCAAAGTCAGGTTTTGGGTGAGAGGTATACAAGCTCCTTAAGTGAGAAGCCTCAGAAAAAATGTACCTGGTAGGCGCAACTCTTCCGCAGCACGCGTCTTAACCCTTATAGAACTGGAGTCCCGTTTTGGGGACAAATGACTTAGAATTAGAGTGCTTTGTCCCCAAAACGGGACTGCAGTCCTAAATGGGTTAAGGTTGACGCCCTGTGATTGGCAATGCTGATGGGTGCGGCGAGTTCACGCACTCAGCGCTTGTTGTGCTGTCAGTTAAAGCCCTTTTGGAACGCAGAAATGGCGACCAAAACTAGAGACAAAGTGTGGTTTTATGAACCGTGTCATGTGAGAGCGCACGGCAAAACGGGTAGTAGCTGGTATATGATACGGACACGGGCTGCGATAGATAAGGGGTGCACCTAGTTTTTCATGGGGCACCTCGCTTGATTATAGTACGGTATAGGAGCTCTATGCAAATCGTAAGTCAATAGTAAGTCACCCAGAACCTGACTTGGAGAAAACACGAAAGTGCATTAACCCGATGGTCTACGTAGGTACACAACGAATGACGCTGTTGGGCAGAGTGTGTTGGCCAAATAAATGCTATAAGGCATGGCCTATGGTAGCAAGCGTCTATGTTACTGCGCGCGTGCCGTAATCGCGTGGCGTTCGGCGTACACGGCACGGCGAGGGGGGGGGCGGGGGGCGTACTCATCCGTTGCTTGCCTTAGTCATTTGACCATTGACCACGCATCCCTTTCGAGACGGAGTACCGCTCTTACCCCTAATAGAGGCACCTCCAACAGTTGGGCGCTCATTACGTTGTTTCCCTATATTGCGCGGTTTTGTTTTGCTAATCTTATCCCCTTCCTGTTCACGAGGGGGGAGTGATGGTGGGACTTGGCGCAAACGACTTGTCTACGTCTCAGCTGCCCCTGCTCGTGGCCGCGCCGTCAGAAGATAACGTCCCGCCGGTTCTTGCAATTTTTTCGTGAGTTTTGGTTGGTCGGCCGCATTTTTTTTTTCCGGGCGCTTCAATAAAAAGGATTTAATTTTCGTAGTGGTTTGAGACTAAAAGCCGAACAGAAAGCCTAATCGAAAACTCTTTGAGAAAAATAAGTTAACGGCGATCCAGAGAGTGGTTGTTCATAGCCGCACTATTCTGATGTTTGATTCGAGCGGAAGACATGTGATTGGCCAAAACGTCTTGGTTGACGCCTGATGCTCTACTCTGCCGGCCCCCCTAATAAGAAACTCAGCCTGAGACACCGCGGAAAATAGGAAATTCGGGAGCAGTGATACTAAAGCTAGTGTGGAACACCCCCTTCCTCGAAATAAGAATCTACCCTAGGCAATTATCCTGGTTTCTTAAGGGAGGGCCAGTACTGTACATGACGGAGACGCAAAAGGATAAGGTGTGGCCACAAACCGCCGTGCTTAAGGCCTCATCGACGCCAAAAGTATCAGTGGGTTGCTTATTATGTTGCCAGAGCGCCACGCCCTTCTTCGCGCGATCGCTTCCTTCCGTTCAAGATCGTGCTTGATGCTCGTTTTTGTTTGTTACTTCCAACGCACAAGGCCTACGACATGCATCAGGCGCCCTTGCCTCATTTACTGCTGTATAATACTTGTGCCGCCCTGGACTGGGCCAGGTACTTCCTTCTCAGTCCGTCTTCTACATGCCGATGCAGCCAGTATAACGTTGGGGGGAGGTATGCGCGGTTGAGGTGGAATAGAAACGCTGCGCTTGGAGCGTGTCGCCCAGACCACCTTGTGCTACGTATGACGATTGCGTACTTCGGCGTTCTTCGCGTTGATGGATCATAGGTCAAGTAAGATTCATTCATAGACTCCGGGTATTCGTACTGTGCTGCTGGCTGGGACCATAGCTTCTCTGGTAGCCCACCCAAAAACAAAACATCAACATCTAGGCTATGCTTGCACTAAAAATACCCCTATCGGCGAGCAATGCGTCAGATTCATCCATAGACTCCGTGTATTCGTACTGTGCTGCTAGTTATAGCCGCAGCTTCTCCGGTGGCCCACACAACAACAAAGCATCAACATAGGCTATGCTTGCACTAAAACTCCCTTACCGGCGAGCAATGCCTCTAAAGTAATATTGGATATCGACATCGGAATCGAGCTCGATACGATACCCATTAAAAAAACGAGTTCGATGCGATACCGATAAACAAGAAAACTACCGGGTAATCGATGCGATCTCGATATTTGACAGATTGAAGCTTTCGTTTAATATCTGCATACAAAACACAGGGGTGCCAGGGGATGCAGGGCAAAACACATCCGATACATATGGAAACTCCGATATTTCAATATACCGAAACTCCGATATTTCGATATATGGAAACTCCGATATATCGAAACTTTCGTTAAGATACTCAGCACCACTCTGAAGTACCGCTATGTATGGTACTATTAATACTTTACCCGAGCTCATGCTAAGAGCAACGGCAGACTCCCGTGTTCGCTACAGTGACTTAGAGCTTCGAAAAAATTGGTCGGGACGCATCACCACAAAAACAAAATTGTTTTTTCAACTACTACTGCAAGTCACCAAGCACATCGCCGCGGCTACGCTCCTCTTTCTCGACACGCCCTAACCAACGCCTAACCAACGCCTAACCAACGCCTAACCAACGCCACATACGATGATGGTCGCTGGTGGCCCTTTCATTGTGGAATACAAATACATATCGACTCAAGTAGAAGAGAGTGATTTTAAAGCATTTCACAACCGACCGATCATAAAACTTGAGTCCAAACTACCTGAAATACCTCTCTCATTCTTTACTATCCACCTATATAATACTGCCTCAGCTACCCTCGCGCGACCGCACGCATTATATATATATATAAATGTATAATTTTTCCATCCCATTTATTATCTTCGCCCTTCCTTTCTGTCTCCTTCCTAGTCGTAACTCAGATCCGGGGGCCACAAAGAAGGCTCTTCTCCCTCCCCCCCCACTACGGTTCTTGCCTTGCATTTTTATCGCGAGAATATTTTAGCACTTTCAACCCTCGTCAACTCTCATCGAATTGTGCTTGCCCACGCTATGCTGTGCGCCCTCGACAGTAGTTGGTGTCATTTGATAATACACACCTCCATACGGAGACTCGAACCCTCGACCTCCAACCTAACAGGCTTCGTGGCTACCTGTTAGACCACCGGGGCGGCCGGCTATATAAACTACTAGCCGTAAAAGTAATGCGCTGTGCGCGGGAAAGTAAAACAAACATATTTTCCCGGGCGCATTTATTCTGGTAGAAGTACTGCAAGGCGATGGCAGCGCAGTTCCTGCCAGCACCAGCCACATCTCCTGCTAGAGAACGTGGATCGCCAGCCAAGACGTAGACCACCAGGCCAACATAGATCGCCAGCCCAAAACATCGAAACCCCGTGGCAAATTCCCGCGAGACCAACGCCTCGAAAAAACGCAACCGCCTTCTAATTTTCGAGCTCAACATTGCCCCCCAGCCTTAACAGAGTCAGGCTAGCCCTCTACAAGTGGTACACTACTTTCCACGAGGGGTATAGGGGAAATCGGACACACCACTTGCTGTCCGAAAATATAAGGACCGTTTGCATATTCATTTTGATACTTGGAACGCTCCATACAGGGTGGTACCTGACGGTGTTATACATGTGCCGCCAAAAGTACAGTGCTAAATTATCTCGGGGGTACACCGCGTAAACCCGACACCACGCTGGCCTAAAAAACGCCTCCGCAACCTTGAGAGAACCCTGACGCGACCTACGGTAAATAAATTTGATGAGGGTCCTCGCGCGAGAAGCTCTCTATCTCGCTCAAGAACTGACAAAACATACATAAATATGGACAATCCCATGGTCCAAGCAAGGCATACGACGCATAGTATTGGGGAAAAAAAACACACGAAAGGCATTTCAGCGATATTTTGAGGGTAGCGTTGGCAGTGCCCTGAAGGAGTCGCATCGGTCAGAAACATTTTTTTGGCAAAAAGTGCGACCTCTGTCGCAGCACGAGTCTCCTACTCGCTGCCCGGGTAGGAGAATTTCCCGGCCGGCGGTCCTTCCAGGATGAAGGGAGTGTTGCAGTACTTGCCGCCAAAAGCTTGGACGTAGCCCAGTCCGACGTACAGGTGGTCGTTTACCTTCCTCACCTGGCAAGTCACACGGGAGGGAGGAGGGAGGAGGGGCGGGAGGGGGAGCAGTGTAGGCACAGTGCTGACTAGCGGGTGCGGACATCGTACCTACAGCCTCGAAACGTTTCGCGTAACGATGCGGTTTTGATGGTGATATATCGTTTTTCTCGGTGTTAAGTGCCGTAACTAGAACATAATTTCGTGCCCGCAGTTTTCTGATTGGTCAATTTTTAAGGTTGGAATTTTCGATTGGTGGAAAATCCTTGGTCGATATTTGTCGTCATCCGGAATCGTGACGTCACTTTTTGGGGAAAAAAAAAAACTTGGAAAAGTGGCCGTGGATGATAACGTCAGTCTTCTTATTTCGGAAAATTGACCGCAAAAAAAATTATTCGGGGCACGTTTTATGTCGTCAGTTTTTATCAAAGAGGGTAAAATAGAAGAATGAACGAAATATATGGAGTTTGGCGGATATAGGCTAAAGGAAATATAGGGAAACTGTGGAGCTAGCTTCGGGGGGAGGGCGTTCTCATTCGTTGCTTGCCTTAGCCATTTAACCATTGACCACGCATCCCTTTCAAGAAGGAGCACCGTTTCTACTCCAAATAGAAACATCGCCAACATGTGGGCGCTCATTACGTTTGTTCCATGTATTACATGGAAACTTCATTAGCATATTATATCTCCCTTCTTGTCCCGCCGCCTGTAACCACCATCTACCTCCTAGGATAGCGATCGTGGGGGGGGGGGGGCGTGTGAACCCACCTCGTCGCGCATGCCTCCAAACAGTGGCCCGTTCTTGCCTCCCCGTCCGTAGTCAAGCTCCGACGACTCGCCGCCATCAAACACGCTACTCGCAAATGTGGAAAACCCAAAGAACCGCTCTCTCAGCATGCCGTCGGGGAAGCTTCCCTTGTCCGATGAACCCTCAGAGACAGGTGCAGTTCGCAGGGGAGAGAATATATTGTAGCCCTCAGGGCTCCCTGCACGGAATGCCTTGCCGAGCCACCGCCCCGGCCTGAGGACAAGGGTTGGGGGGGCGGTGCGGAAAAACGTACCGTACAAAATTAGCGCGAAGTGGATGCACGTCTTGTACCCGATATAGACGGAGTCTAAACGGAGCGCTCAAAGTGAAAACGCTGATAGTATCGAAATACGCCTGGGCCTCACAAAAAACGAGGCACCTTTGCCCGGTCTTTAACCAACAAATCGTATCAGATAAAGTACCTAATGTTTGATGATTTCTTGATGGTTTTATGTGTGTTTTTGATGTTTTTACCAATCAAATCACGAGAAGGCGTCGTCGACCCAACCCAACCCTAACCCCAACTCTATAGTCCAGGTTAAGGCTAAAAGGCTCGACCCGAGCGTGGCTTCGCCGCGCGTTTTGGACTATCTGAAAAAAAAATGTGCGGACCACCACAAAAAACCGCAATACATTTGGTACTTTATCTGGTACGATTAGTGGGCCAAGAACACGGTAAACGCTGATGGGAAAAAAATGGTTGTAGACCCTCATCTATCTCTGTACCTCGGCAAAGACAATGAGTAGGCTGACCGAACGTAAACGGGAGCGGTAACATGCACAGGTTGCGTTAACAAGACACGAGCAGCGTTAATATGCACAGATCCCATTGATGAAATGCGCCACCACGTATATATGACTACGAATTTTACCCCCCCCCCATCCCGGTCATATGACTACGGCCGTGCACGACATGAGTACACCCCCCCCAACCCGGACAAACACAAGCTTGCTCTCGACAGAAACATCACGCAACACGATGTGTTAACAAAAGGACGGCTACTGCGAATTCTAGCTTCCCTCGGTACACCAGCCGTCGCCGCAGCGAGCCCTCAACACGCTGGCGCCAAGCCAAGCGCGTATCTGCCCCACATGCTCACCCCCATACTCGGTGTGCAAGGATCGAGGATAATGGGTGCATCACGCCCATCGGGAGCATCCGAGCTCGATATTCACCGTCAAGATCTCCTTCTGCTGGACAAGTGCTCGAGTAAAATAGTTGCACAAATTCTGCCTTGTCTGCGGAAAAGCAAGAATTCGACCGACGGACGGACGGACGGACGGACGGGCGGACGAATGGCCGCGACGGGAGTTAGAGGAAACAACTACGCTGAAAATGAGCCGTTTTGGGAGATTTCTTCTTCTGTGCGTTCGTGCGTGTGTGCGTGCTTTCGCTCGTTCGGGTGTTGCATGTGATGTCATGATGTGCTCGATAACCATTGAGTCGTGTGCCACGCGCGGTTCCGTAGCCCCAGAGCTATATACCACCGTACAGAAGCGTTTCACGTGATTGAAATACAATCAGCCCTGGAATAGCACAGGGCTACGGGGCTACAGCCATTGGGGGGCTCTGACCCAGCATGCGCCGCCGCGGGACTCAGCATTTAGTCTGGGTACCCGATTGAATGTGTTCCGCGAGGTGCTTTGTTCCCTCGCATCTATCCTTGAGCTGGCTCTCGAATAGTACAACTATTGATGCTTACATATTCAGGCTGGGAAAAACGGCTATGAATACCACTATGTGCGGGAAAATGAGGACCGTTTGAAAGTTCGCCTTAGGGTCGTTCTTAGCGAAAACTTTCATTTCGGGGGGAAGATAAACGAAATTTCGTTGTTTTGTATTTCTTCTGTTTTCGAGGACGATGGTTTCGGTAAAAAACGAAAACATACGGGTCGTTAAGAACGACCCGCACACTCCAAACGGTCCTCAAATTTCTGGACAGCGTGTAGACTACTGTAATACCGTCCATATGTTTTCCCCCCCCACGTATTGTTCCCCTGAGCCGTTTACGAGTAGTGACCATCTATCATACTGCTGAAATACCGTCCAAATGTGTCTGTTTTTTACTTTATTCCCCTGCACCACGTTTATGAGTAGTGACCACGGTGCTTGTATTATTTCGAGGGAGGAATATTCACAGTACGGACCCGCGGGAGGGGTCGGGGGGGTGAGGCGGGGGGTACTCATGTCATGTATGGTCGGGCGGGTTGCTGGATGCTACAGGGATGGAAGAAGCAGCACTATAGTAAAGAAAATTAGCAACAACAACAACGAACCCCGTATGATACCAGTGCGGGGTTCAACACGTGGACGAACGTCGTCGGCAGACAGTAAACTGATACCGGTTACAAAAGGTGACGCATGCACACGATTGGAAAAACAAAACAGGGCTCTCCTCGGTACTTTTCCCGCGAACCACGGTAACCGCAGGAGATCGACGATGCCAGCGCCATTCATAAAGAGCGAACAGCGTCGAGAGCATGATAACATAGCCACACCTGTGGACCGAAGCTCCATGAGTAGGGTGAGACGTTCACTGTCACAAGCTGAAGATATTTTATTCAAATGGTTTAGGGGATTAGAGTTCCTCACGAGCTGACCGGACGAGAGATTGCCGGGTTCAACGTTGAGTAGGCGTTGATTCATTGCTGTCTACCCCCCTAAGCAGAACCACAGTCGTATGGGAAAGCTAGCCGGATGAAGATCGAGAGATCATCATGAACGCGCGTCTGAAAGGGTAAGGATTTTCATTAATTCTTGCCTATAAGGATGGGGACCGAGATCTGCCATGCGCTTTTCGGCCGCAAGAAGAAGAAGAAGAAGAACATAGCCACACAAATCACGGGGAATCGAATGGTGGCCTTTTTTTTCGGTATGTTCAAGAGACATGTTCAAGAGACACGGCGGCAGCGCCAAGGTAACGATACCACGGGACTTTTTTTTGCTTCAGTTACCGTGGTATCGTTGCGGTGGTCCTACGGTTTCATCTCTTACTAACACACAAAAAAAAAAATACCACCACTCGATTGCCCCGTGATTGTGGCTTTGTATTGATGCCTTTGACACTATTAATTCCTCATGAATGACGCTGATATCGTCGATATATTCTAAATTACCGTGGAAACGAAAAAAATTACCGAGGAGAGCCCTGGAAAAATCGATTGATGTTGCCCGCTCCGGAGTGTTCAGGCGTTGATACGTGCCGTGGGTGGTCTCGGCTTCGGGGTTTGCGGTACGAGAAGAGTCTACCGGTACTATGCTCTCACAGACAGTCTGCTGGGCCCCTGTAGTAATAGCACTCACAGAAAGCCTAAACAACATTGAACTTATGAATACATTTAGCAAAACGCGTGCGGTCTTAACTTTCGGGTTCGAGGTGCGAGAAGACTCTATCGGTAGTATGCTCGTGCGAGAAGACTCTATACTGCATTATTAGTAATAGCACTATTAATAGCACTGGTATTAATAGAAAGCCCCAACCGACTGAAATTACATACATACCTGGTATCTCTAACGGGGGAGCATAGTAAATACTAGTGAATAGGACGTACGGTACACAAGAAAAAGCTGTATATTTTCCTATTTCTACTAACAATATTTGGTCCTATTTACTATGGTCCCTCGTAATAGAACAAATGACACTATTTGAAACAAAGTGCTGGATGTCGTTGCGTAAGAAGAACGGTTGGAAGCCAAGATGAACACAACGACAACACCGAAAATGCAAACTACCAAGTTTCCTAATACAAAAACTAAAGGCACGACGCGCGGAGTAGCGAGGTTGTGACTTGCACCATCCTCCCAACAGGCGAACCGGTTGAACTTTCAATATCAAGAGTACCAGGTAAACGTAAATAAACAGCCGATTTGCCTATTAATAGTTGAGAATTGCCTTTCCGATGAGAATGAAAATCGAAAATATTAGTTTTTGAATTGTAAGAGATGTACTTCCCTCACAGTCAAAATGTACACTGTAAACTATTGTCAGTTGTGACAGCCGTCGATGACACAAAAAAAAAATCGAAGTCGGCATCGGCAGTCTCAAGATATCGAAGATCCAAGAAAATCTCGATTTATGCGCGAGGTTCCTCGCCCATAATAAATGCCGATTCCCTTATATCCTCTGTTTTACGAGCCTGTGAAGGTTGATTTCGATTTTGTTTTTCGTGGATCGATAACTACCACCGAGGAACATATATTCTAGGTTAAATTGTTTTTGTGAGCGAAATACAACTCGTAAAAAACAACAAAGTAGATAAAATCGATTTTCATTCTCATCGGAAAGGCAATTCTCAACTATTAATAGGAAAATCGGTTGTTACTACAGTAATAATAGAACACAAATGTTCATGTTGTAGACAGTCAGCAGCAGCAGCAGCAGCAGCAGCAGCTTTCGATACGCTCTTGGGTTAGAGTGCACTAGACACGCGAGCGCGAGCGCGGGAGGAGGTCCTTTGGCGAGATGATACAGCCGCAGCCTTTCGTACCAGCAAGGTGTGTGGGAGGCTCACATCCAGGCTTCTGACGCACGCGTTTCGCCTCACACAAAAATAGTGTGTTTATGCATCTCTTGGGGGCGAGCTATGTTGTATGAATGGCTGATAGAGGTATAAAACTATATTCCAGTACACATTTTTCGTACCGTGATCCCACGGCTAAAAGCGCAGGAAGGCATGAGTAAGCAAAAATCTATTAAAATTTGATGAGCTGTGGGAATGCTGGACCCTACGTATGCGCGCTAACAACCAAAGGCGTGCACCGGGGTTCTGGGGGTAGTACCCATGTCATGCACGGCCGTAATTACATAACCATAGACCCTCACATCCTTACAATGCCGGAACGGAGCGCGTCAGGTTTTCACCGACCAGGCAGACAATGCTTGCACCAAGCGTGAAGCGCCGTGAGATGTTCGCCGAGCGCGTGAAGGGTGAGCTGCACCCTACCAATAACCGCCTGTGAGGCGGATTTGCAACGGATGACACCTTCAAATGTTTTTGTGGCGTGGCCAGGGGGGGGGCGGGAGTCATCCTTGACATAGTCGGTCGCCCCGATGGTCTAGAGGTAACCTCGAACGCTTCTGAACGTTGATGTCTGGAGTTCGAATATCACGTGAGTCGGACTTTTGAGTTTATTTGCAAAAATAAATAAAAAAACGGAATCAACTGCTGAGAGCGCCAATTAATAGTAGCGTGGGTAGGCACAATTCGATGCGAGTCGACGAGGGAAGGAAAGGCTGAAGTCTTCTCGCGATAAAAATGCAAGGCAAGAACCGTAGTGGGGGAGGAGGGAGAGGAGCCTACTTTGTGACCCCGGATCTGAGTTACGACTAGGGAGGAGAGAGAAAGGAAGGGCGAAGATAATAAATGGGATGGACAAAAAAAAAAAAAAAAAAAAATGGTGTTCTAGAAGGTTCTAGAAGGTTCTAGAAGGTTTTAGAAAGTTCTAGAAAGTCGCTGAGCGTAGGCTCTTGCGACCCGAGCTAGAAACGAAACGGGTTTTTACCAATAGAACATGTACTGGTACCAGGTAAAATATGGCACTTGCCCCGGGCCGGTTCAGGTATCCGCGCCCCCAGAGGCTCTCTATTCGTAGCTACTGGCTACGTAATACGTTACTACGCCTCCCGTGGTTGTGTATTAAGGTTCACCCGCCAACAGAAACATGGGGTGGGCTTTCAGCCGCGATGGCGATGGGCGTTGGGTACCAGGCCTACCTGAGGGAAGAAAGTGCTGAAAACTTCTCGCGATAAAAATGCAAGGCAAGAACCGTAGTGGGGGAGGAGGGAGAAGAGCCTACTTTGTGACCCCGGATCTGAGTTACGACCAGGAAGGAGAGAGAAAGGAAGGGCGATGATAATAAATGTGATAAAAAAAAAAGAAAAAAGAAAAAAGTTCGTCTACGGTACCTTCTTCTGCTGTGGCGGGTAAAATATTCCGGCCTTTCTTGAGGACTATAGTAAGTAGGACCAATTATTGTTAGTAAAAATAGGTTAAAGTATAGGTTTTTGTATTAACCATAGGTCCTATTTACTATGGTCCCCCGTCAAAATCGCTGCTTGCTTCAACGTACAAATGTACAGGATGTTCTAACTAACGTGCCCGCTGGTTGGCGTGGTGCGCAAGGGCACAGACCGTACGCTCAATCGCCACGCTTTTCTGCTGACATCCACACAATCGCGAGTGGTTTGGCACGTTGACAGCTAGCGGGCAAGCCGCAGTAATTCATGTAGAGCTTTCAGGGCCGAGAGGTACTGAAAGCATTGGTCTCGTGTCCCGAGACGTTCATTCTGTTCCTGGATACGCTTGGCCGCGCAACACTTCTGATCGCTGAATGCATCACACACACGCATGCCTATCTATTATAGTGGGAAACGCCAATGTGCTCGCACAACATACCTATACCGTTGTACTACTCGTCGCTAGAAACACGAATGATAGCGTACCTGGTATCAGTACAGCGATTTTTCCCAGAAACGGTTCACGGAATACCCAGTACGTCAACAGCAGTTATAATAGTATTGTTTGAACATTAGCGATACCTAAGAAGGTCGATCGCCTGTACCAGGCGGAGGCTCTGGACAAAGGTAAAATATAGGCGGTGCTGATCCAACGTATCTGCGGTTCAGTCCTTGACCCAAATGCTAACACTTGCAGCCACTATTAGAAGTAAAAATGCTGTACCAGGTATACGGCAGCAGTATCATACCCCGGTACTTGGGTGCACGGTGTGCTGTGCACTACAGCAGCGCCAGGGACTAACGTGTATGCATATCCCCGGGTAGATCATAATGAGCGTCGCCACACGCCTGTCGTGTAAAAGGGTTCGTACCTCCCGACAGCGTAAGTTATACGAGAGAAGCAGCACGATAATAATAGCAGTGGGCGTCAAAGTCTGTCCAGAGAGCCAAAACATCACGAAGTGAACTTGTACAAGTGGTTTCCGACAACGGACGGCGCGCCCCTGATCCTGATGTAATCGTCACAGCCGTGGCTGCTAGCCAGCTTCATCGTGTTCCGGCGGTGGGACAATAACCTTCTTACGTGCTTCTTTCTGGCCTTGCTGCGCCTCAACGGGGGGCGTATTACGCGTAGCGTATCAGCTTACTAAGAGCACCGCCGGGGGCGCGGATAACTTACGAGAACATACGTATGATATGATACAGAGTATCCGAGGGCAAGCGCCTCCCGTTGGGAATCCATCTCCCAGATTCAAGTACGCATCACACCTCACACGAGGTATGATGCGAATCAATACATACAACACGTCGTAGTTTTGTGACCACAGAACTGGTACCTTTTTAGGATGAAGAATCGGCACGGACACTGGGTGTGCTGGATGTCGACGGGTAGAAAGGAAGGTTTAATCTGAAGAACACCCACACACACACACGTGGAAGGTTCGTAAATGGCTAAACTCTGTTGGAACTTATCAGACGAAAAGAGTCAAACATGATGACATTATTCACAGATTCACCGCAGCATCGGGCAACAACAAGAAGCAACTTGGAGCCTGCTCCGTTCGGAGATGATGCATGAGATACCAAAACTTCGCTGCAAAAAGATACCTGGTATGTACTCGTACGAAGTGTGATTCAACAGCAGCAGTAGTAGTAGTAGCAGTTGTACCGCAAGCTCGAAGCATGTATTATACCCAGCAGATACATACATACCACAGCAGTTCGTTTATACTACTATAATATTAATAATACGAGTGAGTATCGTGTGAAAGTATAGAGACGGTTGGTGTTTTTTTTTTACCTCGCGTCTTTGATTGTGGTCGATGCACTCGGCTTCCAAAACATCCGAATGTATGTCTGTCGTACCGGCTGGTATATACGTATCACATCATAATATATACAGCAGTAGTAGGAGCAACCAGCAACAACAGCCGAAGACATCAAATACAAACGCTGCGCGTACAAAGTCATGGGGGAGAGCTGGGGAGAGTGTACATTAAATCATGATCATCAGTGAATGGAACAGAAACAGATGACAGGCGCTTTGCTTGCGTAACTTGGTTCGGTTGTGTGCGTCACGTGTCACGTGCCTGTTTGATACCACGTGCTTGATGTGCCTATCGTATACTCGTACTGTATGCCATCTATCTGCATTTCACCTGGTTCGTGTAAAGCGTGACATCATATATAATGTCGGCGGGAGAGATCGCCGCCTGGCTAGTACGTCGTAGGGCAGGGTGCCTGATGCTGCGGCAGCCTGACTCGCGTGCGTACGATATTTTGTGTCCAAACGTCCACGGTACGTACCGGTACGAGTAGCTACGAACGCCAGCCAAGTCGCACGTATCACAAAATTCTCGACACGATAAATAAGCTGTCACAGAACATTTGCCAGATGCAGTCTGAGGTATTATCCCTTCCAAACACGAAGAACCAAGAAACAGACGAACAACTACTACGTACACGTAAAAATACGACAATATCCCACCACTGATGATGTATTTATCGCTTTCTCTTCTCTCTCCCACACTCACTTAGCCTAGCGACATGCTCGCCGGTAGCCTCCTTTGCTGGTACCCCCAGTATCTTCTCGGGAGTCTTGCCCAAGTCCCCCCTCACGCCCCCCTGCAAAGCGTTCACGATCGATCCTACGACGAGCAGGAGAAGGACTGAACCCGGTACCCAGGCGAGAGCCGAGATGGCAGCGGCTGACGAGAGTGTCACGCCAGCGATCCCCGAGGCTGCGCTCAGGGCCGTCGTTACATGTGTCCCCTGCTGCCGTTGGTGCTGTGGATTCGCCCTCCCGGGTGGCGGTTGCTGTTCGAAACAGCGAGAGAATCTCCGCCGCTGGGTAATGACGGTGCTTGCGTCATGAAAAAGACAGGCTGCTCCAGATTTTGGCGGGTTTGTCGCGTGCGTCCGGAGGGGTGAGACGAACGCCGAGGCACTAGAAGCAAACGCCAGCGGCAGAGCTAAAAGCTTGATGGCGGGGTGCATTGCTCAGAGCCGTGCTTGTGGTAGAGGTCGCGAAGGTGTGATGCTGTGTGTCGGATTGTGGCATGTGTGTGGCATTTGAGGCGCGGCTAATCATTTTTATGAAATATTTATTATTTCATTTTGTATTGACCAATCAAATCTAGTTCCACACTTTACTCTTTTACCAACTGACCAATGAAATTTGATGAGAGGATATTTGTCGCACGAGGTTTTCCAATGGAATATTAACGGATTCTATATACGGGGCTGGGGGTTGCAGAGAGTCACACGAGGCAAGCGGAAAAAACCACAAACACGGCAGTGCAAGTCACCTGACGATAGGACGGCGAGGAACGTGTCTGTCGCAGAATCCAGGTTACACATAGTGCTGGAACCTAGGCACCACATTTTTGCAACGCCAGATAAAGCAGCAACCCTGCGGTGAGGTATCCACTGCCTCAAGTATCGACTACCAAATCAGCTGCCAGGGTTCGCCGTGTGTACAAATACAACGGGCGGCAACACAGCACCGCAACAAGCCCAATAACACAAGATGCCTACGACCGCGACGTTCGATGGCAAGCAGGTGGAGTATGTCGAGGTGCACGATGAGCCGATCCACCGCCGGCAGTTCAGCAACGAGTACGTCTACGTTTACATCGCGGGCATCAGGCAAGTGTGGACGGAAGTCAGAGTGGAGCTAGGAGACCGTTTCTGTCGCGCGTTCGGGCTGGGCGTGATTACGTACGTACAGCTAGCTATTCATAGCTGCTGTTGAGACAAATCGTATGCAGCGGTCTCAAGTCTCAAGTGCGACATGTCGACTGACATGCTCCGGGCGTTGCATAAACACCAGCACCAAGGAACTCCAATCCCGGTCCTTGTCGTGTGCCAGGCATGATATACTACTGTAATAAGGTGCCTGATACATATTTGTGAAACCCTCGTCTGCTGCTTCCCGCTGTCGCCAGGCCTGGAGAGACTTCCCTTTGGCACCGCCATTCCGAGAACACCCTGTACGCGTGTGTGGAGCATGCTGCCGCTGCTCTCAACCGCCCGACGGACAAGGTGGGGACGGGTTGACGGGTTGGGGTACGTGTCACCGTATACTGCAGCTGTTGTGCCGTACGTTTTCCAGGGCACTGGTCCAGCAGTATAGCACTGGTACTCTGTATCATAGTGGTACGCTGCAACACGAGCGGACTAAAAAAACGTGTTCCACACCCACCCACCCACCCACCCACCCACGTACCGGCGTACCGGTACTTGGAGAAAAAAAAAACGATGGCATCACTATTACGAGTACTACAGCAGCAGCAGCAGTTACCTATTAATAGTATATACGTACGAGTATAACTGCTGCTGCTGCTGTAGTACTCGTAATAGTGATGCCATCGTTTTTTTTTTCTCCAAGTACCGGTACGCCGGTACGTGGGTGGGTGGGTGGGTTATATACTTCGCATGCGTATTAAAGAATATGAATACGCATTGAGAAGCATAATTCAAACACAACACCAGCAGCAGCAACAACAACGTATATACGTATATATTAATACATGGTTGTTGTTCTGATCGCGACAAAGATAATCCGTGGTCACAGGACAGGCTAGAAAAAAATCTGAAGTGGAAGAAGGGAAACATAATATTAATAATATCGTACACAAAATGCAAAGTACAACGCAGCACGATAATCATCGTAACTGCTGTGAGGCACATCGTACACCTCAGCCAAGAGGAAATGAAACCAATTCAAAGGGAAAAAGGTGTTCGCGTAGATCTGCTCACGCAGGCGACCTTCCTTAGATGTGACCGCACTGAAAATAGAGCCTTTCCAAGCACAACGACCAGGTGGCACACCATCCTTCTCGTTACGGTTAGGGTTAGGGTTAGAGTTCCGGGTCGAGGTTGGTGGCGGCCGTTTGCCGAAGCCAAAAATAAGCTCACCGTCGGGAACGAATGCCTTACAAATTCGTGACAAAACCCTACATCATCAGAAACAGCATCATTTTACGCGGGCACGTCTGAGAAGTCCGCCTGAGCGGGCAGATTTATGCCTGTTGGGGAAAAGGGAAGAAGGAAAGAGAACAAGAAGATAAAAAAGGGAGAAAGGAAAAAGGGATGTGGGCGGGTTGTGACCTACAGCCTACGGCAGTGGTGGTGCCGCAATAAGACGGCGGCACGTATTATATCCCGGTACGTATGATATAAGGCGGCTAAAATCGCTTGGCACGACTGGAACCCGCAGTCAGGCGGTACCCGCCCTATTGAGGGATCTCCCTCTCCCTCAATAGGGCAGTCTGCCGCCTTATCGAGGGCGGTAGAGAAGGCGTATTAACGGGTTTTAGACGAACCCATTTCCAGGAAATTTACTGGGTTCGAGTCGGGGCAGTACTCTACTATAGATAGGCAAAAATACCCGGGAGGTGGTCGGGGAAGCGGCAAACGAAGGTTTTTATGGCTCAGGGGTCAGACGCGGGCGACAAACGAAGGTTTGATACTCGTATGGCTCCGCGGTCAGACCGATCGCGTTCGAGTCATCTATACGAACCCGAGTTCGATCCCACCTCGCTTCGAACTTTGTTTTTTTTCGCTTTATCCGTGGCTGTGGATGACCCTCTGGCTTTTTCGTGGCTGTGGACGACCCTTTGTGTGGGATATACATACGGATGGGATCAGGGTGCCTGGTGGGGCTCCGGCGGCTCCTGCGGAGAGCTAGTTCTATTTCTGCACCTTGTGGGTGGGAGCAGGGTGCCAATTGAGATGAGCCCACTGCGGGGTCAGGGTACCAATCGGTATCGGGAAAGGTCCGTACCACCTATTTAATTTTCCTATAATTATCCGGTCGGACCTTTAAACTTGGCTAATATCTACTGGCGGTAGAGGCGTTTCGTACATCTGCACAGACAGACACCCTCAGCACAGCAGAACGAAGCCCCAGGGTGGCACTCATTTAAGCGCGTGCCTCTACTCGTACGCCAGTTCAATAGGATGTCAGGAATATTTTTTCAAGACGCCGAGCGGGGGAGGGGGGGTAGCACAGCAGTAGCGTACGAAGTGTTGCATGGTTCCGGTGTTGTGTTCATGGTCTCGTTACAATAGTAGTGATGGTTCACTGTTCTGGATTGGTGCCCCTACAGCAGCAAGATGCAGGCGTATAAGAGTCATCTCAGTCAGTACCCTATTAATAGTAAAATAATATGTTTCTAATATTTCATGTGGACCACTAAGTGGGAGCAAGGGGTGCCGAATGGGATCGGGTCCGGGTGGGATCAGGGAAGAGGTGTAGACCAATTAAAATGGTTGTGTAGTCTATTGGGCACGTCCGCACCACCTATATAAGTTTCCTTATATTTTCCAGTCGGACCTCCTCTGAACTTGGCTAATACGTACTGGCGGTAGAGGCCTTTCGTGCATCTGTACAGACACCCTCAGCACAGCAGAACGAAGCCCCAGGATGGCACTCATTCAAGCGCATGCCTCTACGCCAGTGCACCAGGACATCAGGGGTTTTTCCAGACGCGAGCAGGGGAGAGGGGTTAGCGCAGCAGTAGCGTACGAACCGTTGCATGGTTCCAATGTTGTGTTCCCGGTCTCGTTAAAGTCAGAGCCTTCTTCGGGTCAATTCCCGATTCGGAAATCGCCGTGAATCAACCATAACAACGTTACCAATGAGGCATACACAATGGCGAAAGCAACATAAGAAAGACCAAACCACGGCGAATCGAATCACGGTGTTTTTTGTTTGTGTATGAAGTAGGAACCGCGGTATGACCACGGGAATTACCGCCCTACTTCGTAAGCAAAAACGAAACTCCGTCATTCGATCCGCCGTGGTTTGGTCTTTCTTATGGTGTTTTCCCATTGTTTATTCCTCACTGGTAACCTTGTTATGGTCGATTCACCGCGATTCCCGAAATCTTCGAGAATTGACCCGAAGAAGAGGCCCTGGTTACAGTAATGCTTCGCGGTGCTGGATTGGTGCACCTACAGCAGCAAGAGGCAGGCGTGTAAGAGTCATCTCAGCCGGTACCCTAGTTAAATTGGCTGTTTCTAATCATTCATGTGGACGACAAAGCGGGAGCAGGGAGTGCCAAATGGGTTCGGGTCCGGGTGGGACCAGGGATAAGGTGTTGACAGGGCATTCATTAGTGGCTCGGCGTCTGTTGTGCTGCCTCCCGGAGGGCCGCCGGAGGCGAAAAAAATGCGGTAAATGCTCGAATATACGGCCTCAAAACCAAGTAAATGCATTTATATTTATTTTTGGCTACGTACGGCGAATAGAAAAAAGTGCCTAAAATATAATAAAAGCCTAGGGCGAATAGCAAAAGGTGCCTAAGTTTTGTTTTCGATCATATGGTGAGTAGGACAAGGGGCCTAAACGATGTTCAATTGGTCCATCCCATTTATTATCTTCGCCCTTCCTTTCTCTCTCCTCCCTAGTCGTAACTCAGATCCGGGGTCACAAAGTAGGCTCCTCTCCCTCCTCCCCCACTACGGTTCTTGCCTTGCATTTTTATCGCGAGAAGACTTCAGCCTTTCCTTCCCTCGTCGACTCGCATCGAATTGTGCCTACCCACGCTACTATTAACTGGCGCTCTCAGCAGTTGATTCCGTTTTTTATTTATTTTTGCAAATAAACTCAAAAGTCCGACCCACGTGAGATTCGAACTCCAGACATCAACGTTCAGAAGCGTTCGAGGTTACCTCTAGACCATCGGGGCGACCGACCCAATTACGGCCAGTTGAACAAAAAAAGTTTGAAAAAAAAAGACGCCTACGAGTACGGCGATTTAGAAAAAATACCCCCAACCGGCGGGAAATAAACGCGCAATTAAAAAAACGCCTGCGGCGAAAAATGTTGCGCGCCCAAAATTACGTTTTGCGCTGCGCGCAACCAGCCTCGCGGCGACTGTTGCACACAACGGTTATTTTGACCCAAATGTTGCGCCCGCGCAACAGCGCCACACCTAATGAATGCCTTGGTGTTGACCAACTATAATGGTTGTGTAGTCTATTTGGCACCCCGTTTTACCCCTACCCCCTACAACATTAAAACACCGATAGTATGTGGGATATGCATGCTTCTCGTATGTCATGATCGAGCGCCACCGCGGCTCGTTCATGGATTCTCCACAAGCAAGCATTCAATGCCCCACCTGACTGCTGCTGCAGAGCCCGTCGGAGCAGCAGTCCGGCGGCGTGAGGTTGCCGCGGTCTATGCGCCGAATTTTGAGGTTGAGCGCCAGGCGGGCGGGGTTCGAGCGCAGCACTACGGTGCGGTGGACCCCAACCCGAAATGAATGATAAGCTGCAAAACTGAACACGGGAAGCTGCTCGCTTCTTGCTGTGCGTTTGCTATTGAGCTGCTGCTGCAGCTAGCTTTTGCTTACGGCGCGGCTGTCTGCCAATACCTAGCGATAGCAGCGGCGGCTCGCTTGTTAGCTCTCTGGTGCTGTCACGCTCGCCACCGTTGCCACGGTGGTTGTTTGCTTGGTGTTGCTACTGGCGAGGTATACTGTGTGAGATGTACGTATGGTCATCCTCACCGCTCATTTCATGTTTGTTTTTGTTGGCCGTGGTCTCCAACACCCCTGTCTGGTGCGGCATGAAGGGTTTGCCAAGTCAGTTTTGAGTAGCTTCTACGTAAACACTACAAAATGCGTGCTCGAAGGGAGTTGGCGATTTTAGAGCTAAAGTAATGAATTTCCCCAAAATACTGTGCGCAAACACTCTATGAATAGTAGTGTTTACAACTTGTCCCAGCTTCGACGAAATGGTTGATAGTCCACACTACAGCAACTATTTCAATACACTTACATTCCTAGGAAGTTCCTAGGAGAAGCTGGGCCAATGTCAATATGTAGAATATACCCTCGGGTGTGATACCTACCAGGCACCTGGTATTCCAGACAGGGTGCCTTACATGGTATCCCCGACCTTCGGTTCGGTAGGCACAGGCAACACATTCATACGCACAGATGTTCCTCGCGAGAGCGAATTTGAAAAACATGTGTCGTGTGTGTGTTTGTCATCATTCCTGCCAGTACTTCCCAGCTCACCTCGCATGGCATGATGAGTGTTAACGTCCGGCGACCCTCTGTTCGTGGCGTGGTCACATGCGTGTCCCCTTCCCCCCCCCGGCATATACATGCCATGCCTGGGTTTTTGTTTTATTTTTCGCGCGGAGGGTTGAGCTTCCCCAGTGCTCGTCGATTTTCATCGAATATTGCCTATTCAAGCTCTCGCGTTTTCAGCAACCGAAGACCACAGTTTTCACCGGGGTTCGAGCCCCCAACCTTCAGTCGGCAGAGGCGACAGCAGTCTGTCGGCTAGACTTCCCAATGTGTATCCTGTATCCTGGTATTGTGCACCCAAGACGGTGCTCGAATAGCCTACCAGTAGGCTACTCGTAAGCTTTGCGTGTCGATCGGACGGGAAAAAATGCATGCACCTATCGTGGCGTATATAACTGTATGCACACTTACCTTTTTTATAAATACTACTGCTGTTGCTATATGTGACCGAATCAACCCAGAGCCTTGCCAGACACAGCATCCAAGCCGGTCCAATCAACCTAGAGTCTTACCAAGCACAGCATCTAAGCACTTTTCAC
The DNA here is from genome assembly GCA_008828725.1 of Saccharina japonica. NCBI lineage: Eukaryota > Phaeophyceae > Laminariales > Laminariaceae > Saccharina > Saccharina japonica. The sequence continues at coordinate 411,191 of MEHQ01001158.1, read as the reverse complement.
CGCATAAGGGGTCGAGTGAGGGTTCGGGTCGGTGGGTCGGCTTTAGGCACCAAGCATAGTAGTAACACTAGTACAGTAATAGTGTAACAAAAGGTACAGTGCGAGAGGTGCATGGATTTTTTTCGATCGATCGGGCCGCTGCTGCTGCATCCCGGAAAAGTCCATCCGGGACCCGGGACGGCACTCGTATAGATTCGTCTACTCGTACGTATAGCTTTTACGTATGGAATGGACCCCTGCTGTATCCTGGATCCGGTAAAATCACGCGCGATGGAATTGTCACACGCAGCTTGCAAATGAACATGAAATTTGACCCAATTCTCCGTATCACAGCAGATCAGTTTTTTTTTTGTTTCATAGAAAAAAAAGTCCACCCGGGACGGTACTCGTACAAACAAGTCTAGTCGTATAACTCTTGCGTATGCATTGGATCTGTGCTACCTGCTTACACATCGAAGTCTAGATTAAGTGTGTTTATATCACACGTCACGGCCTGCGACGCGCGGGCAGGTGTTACTTTGCGACTGCTGCAGGCGATAGGTAATGACATACTCTTTTTGCTCCACGTGCACTGACCTGAATCCGCCATCTCCGGCGACGACATAGTTTGAATGTGGCACCTATAAGAATGCACAAACAATTATGTTCAGGAAGGTGACGCAGTCGTCGATGGGGCCTTTTTCTCAAAGGACAGCAGCAAGCAGTAGATGGTACTCACGAAACGCCTCGCGCACCCTGGAATAGGTCATCCGGTGGTCTGATGTACCTTTCGCCTTTCGAGTGGGTCCTTTGCTGTATTGCGTTGCGTTAACGTCGCGACCTAAATACGATAAGACGACAGGTGTGCGGGTACCTTCCGAGACGTATCCGTTGCGGCTGCACTCGTAGGCGATACTTTTTGTATGTGCCCTGACGCTGGTACTGCGCTGAACCCATCGCCCTAGGTGTTGATGTGATCACTCTTCACTGCTTTGAACCCATCGTCTCGCACAGCGACGACATGCAGACACTGTTAACAGCGTTACCACCTACATTGACCCTGGCTGGCAACACCGGTCGACCAGGTATTTTCCGGCAGTAACAAAAACACTTTTTTTTTTTGCACCAATGGGAAAACTGCGCGGAACTTGAAAAAAACTTAACCAAGGGGAAAGCTGCGGGCACAGAGTACCAGGTATATGTATACATGTGTATACGGAAGGTGTGGCAAGCGTCGATGGGCTCTTTTTCGAAACGTATCGCCGGCACGACAGAACCACGCCAACAGGCGACAGCAGTGCTCACGACAGGAAGATGATAACCCTGCATTGATCGGTGTTGTCGTAAACCCACCACAGCAGTACACCCCTTTCGTGGAAGGTTCCCAACCGTGTGCTCGGTGTTCCAGTCCGGGTTTCCCTTAAGATGGCGAAGGAGATATTTCGCAACTGTCATGTAGACTCGGCCGGCCTATTAAGGACGCTTGTCAACTTGCTGGCGGCATGTATGCTATCCCAGCGGCTGCAGGTTCCCAGATACATCGCCGAGCCCGCGATAGCTTTGTAGAGCCCCCCCCCCCCCCCTCGGCGTTGTTTTCATCCTCTGAGTCAAGGCCGTTCTCGTCCGGCTGATTTAACTCCGGGCCTGTTCCAGTCGTCTACATTGGGTGGAACTCGGACATGGCAAACCTCTTCCGTAGGGATTTTACGTATTTTCCCTTATCCAGTGTTGTGCACCGTTTCTGCGCTTGCGACAGGTTTTCTGTTTTTTCACCAAAGTAGTTGAGATGACGATTGCGTCATCCCCTTAAGAGAAACGCCTTGATTTGTAAGAGCTCCGGTCACAAGCACGTAAGTGGTCGAAGGGAAAAATATCTTGCGAGCGGAGATGTGTGCTTGGCAAAAGTTCCCTTAATTTGTTTTTACCAATCAGAAAACTGCGGGCACCTTTTCTCTCTCTACGTACTCGTAACCGAAATTCCTGTCAAGCAACGCGTTGCTGAAGGGAATGACTCGGACATGTCAAGTCTCTCCAATCCTTAGAAGGGAGCAGTCAACCTGCCGCAAAAACATGAATGGCGCACAGCAATGGACAAGGAAATATAGATGAAATGCATCCCAGAGATGTTTGACATGCCGAAGGGCAACCTAGGGTACACATCTGAAACAGGCCCGGAGGTACAGAAAAGCCAGTCTTGATGACCCTTCTCGACTCTGATGGACTGAAATTTTGCCAAGTCACCGTACGTTCAGTGTCCTTAATCCTTGATGACCTGTTCCTGTAACAACGCCGAAGCATATCCTTCGTTGGTGAATATCGAAAGGATCCCCCCCCCGTCTCTGAACGCACTGGGAATCTCGCCTTACTAAGTATCTACTCGCTCGATCACACCCCTGCGTGTTAAAAGCAACCCGCAGTCATTCTTGCCCTACAGTCCTGCCCGCCAACACCGCTTGCATGTCATCGCATGGTTACCCCGGCCACCCTTCCTCTATGCTCTCTCCTTTTGTCCCGACGTTTATTTCTATACCTCTCGGCCAACAGGAGCCTTTCGTGCATCACGCCACCCCGGGCGACCTGTGGTGGGCAATGAGCAAGACCGCTCCCTACGTCCACCAAGTGTGCCTCCTGCCCGAAAACACGCACCGCTCCCACTTCTTCGCGATGGAGATTCTCAAGCCGCCGCCAGTTGTGGCAACCAGCGCCCTCGAGCACCGCTGCTACAACCTCAGACCGGCGTACACCCAGCCGGGGCTCGCGCGCGTGTACGACTTCAGGCTCCAGCCCGGCGACTCGACAGGAGTTCACACGTGGGGATTTTGCGGAATCGTGCTCTGCCTCCGCGATGGCGGGGGGCGTGTAGATGCGGGGGACGCGAAAGGAGGGGTTTCCAGTGGCCCGTTTGGAGGCGGTGAACTGTCCCGGGTTGGGGGTTGGAAGTGGGTTGACGGTCCTGTCACCGTGAACGCGCGGAATGCAGGAAGCGAGGTGTACGAGGCCATCGTAGTGGAGTGGTTGGGGGAGGAAAGGCCGGCGGCGAGGACTGCCAGGCTTTGAGCCGGGAGGGTCAGGGTGAATCTGGGTGTTGATTGACTCTGAGCGTCGACTCGAGGAGAACACTCGATGAGAGCAGAGCCAGGGGGTGTTTCGTGTGAGGAGGATCGGTGTGTATTTATGTTCTATTTGTCGATCGTTTCTTATCGTACGTCGCATGACGACATCAGCCTGCGGGATTGTTCGCCTCGTACGTGTGTGTTGTGTGTTGGTGGAGACGGAGAGGAGGCGTTATTTTCGTTCATGTGTACCGTATGTGATAGGGGTAGTGGAGATGTGTTGCTTGTGAAGGCGCGAAGCCTAGGGTGAGTCGGTGTGTTTCGTGGCGTATGCCTTGTCGGGAGCGCCGTGTGCTTAGGACTCTTTGCACTATTAATATAGCACCGATAGTTGGGCCTTTTTTGCGGAACCTTATGAGTTACGCGGAAGCAAGTACTGGGTGAAGGAGTGTTAACGTGGTACGGGATGAAGTATCCTAGGGGGTGGCTTGGGCTGTGTTGCCGCTAGTCCCTGGCTGGTACGATAACAAATGGTTTATAGGACCGTAACACGTGCTTTTTTTAAGTGCAAGCGACTAAAGTTTTTGATAGAAGACATCCGACGGTGACAAGTCATGAGTGGACGGGTGAATCTAATCGGCGTTCGTCGACTTCGATCAGTCAACATTTTTCGTGCAGTACGCAATCCGCACATTTCGAGAGACGCACCGTCTCGGCCAGACCGCTGGAGTTTTACGCTCCGAGCTGAACTTCTAAAAATGTGACTGACATTTGCTTAGTTAGTTCTAGAAAGGTGGCGCGTTGGTCGTTCCTCACTCTGTACGTACTCCTGTGGCCGTTTTAAACTGCACTGTACAGGAACAGATATATCAGTCTAATTTCAAGTAGTTTGCCCTCGAAACGGGAGTGCAGTTTCCTGAAGGGCTTAACTTTACCCGTTTTAAGGGATATAAATGACCCCTCTTGAGGAATAGAAGGGATCCCTTTTAAGGGATATAAGGGACCCCTTTTAAGGGATAGCGACCAAAGCTATGATAACGTTGTTGGTATCAACAACCGCCTACGAGCTGCGCGAGTGCCTAGCAGCGGTATGGGTACATACAGTAGACCATCTTTAAATGATGCGCCCGTGCCGTCCGACTCCTTGCATTGCATCAACCATTGCGTATCAACCATTGCACCAACCATTGTATCGTCATCGCCCAATCACGCAGTGGCCGTTACTAGTGCTTCTGTAACCGTCAATTTTTGTCGTCAACGTTTCCCTCTGAAATCTCTAGAGAAAAATCCCCTGGCAAACATGGAGTGAATGCCTACTCGAAGTGGTGCTCCGTGCCGTGAACAGCACGAAGTACTTTAGATGCAAACAGCCTCTTGTCTGTTCGCTGAAAGACCCCGGGAAAGGCCGATGGGGTTGGTGCTGAGAGCCCCAAGTATATGCTATGTTCGTCTGAATGAAGTACCTGGCACCTGTTACAATAGAATGCCCATTACTGCTGTAGTCAGACCCGTCTAACGACCATCGTCAACATACATGCCTCACCGCACGGCACCGCACCCAAACTGCACAGCACCGCATCGCAAATATCTGCGAATCGACGTGTTGCTATCCTCTAGACACCCCAACCTAGCCATGGTACCCAAACACAAACACGCCACACGTGCTGCTATAGATCATCCTCATAATGCAATACATATACCTTCGTTCCCACGCAGTGTGTTCGGATCCACACGGACGGCGTTAAATATCACGCACGGAGCGCAAAGCTTCCAAAACCCAAGCCTACGCTTGCTGCGTTCCGCTTGGATAAACTCACTGTGCGAACAGGAGAGCCTTTCCGGAATAGTCCGGGCTTGTCGTGCCCCCTCGAGCTCAGTTCAGCATCTAGATCCGCTGGCCACGCCCTCAACTGCTCAAGACATTTTCGCAGAAAATTTGTGACATGTAAATGCCAGCACGCCGACCCGAACAATGGTGACGCTTGGTAACTCTGCGCGTGTCGTCGTTTCCTCTGTTTTTCCGTCTGCAACGGAAATAGCTCGGTAGGTGATGGGTACTGGTGTCTCCGCATCCACTCTTACCGCCTAGGCCGGTGTCAGGTAGGGCCGATCGCGGTCCCAACGTATCTCGTGCCCATGGAAAATGTCCATGGACTGCACGCGAGGGAGTGGAAAGATAGGAGAAAAACACGCCATAAATTATTTGGCTGCAGACATACTGTAGGTACTGTATCGCAAACTGAACGACGCAGGAAGGGTTCTTTGTAAACGTTGTCCACATTTTGTTTTTATCCCAGCCCGTCTATTATCTTTGGATCACTTTCTGCATCTTCCCCCCTTTCGTAACTCAGGTCCGGTGCCACATGGCAGGCACTCCTTCCCGCTCCCCAGACTCATGCTACGGTAGAGGTGTTGGCACCATGTTGCAGAGTTTTCTGAGGCTCCTCACTTAAGGAGCTCTATACTATTAGCAAGTCATTAGTAAGCCACCTGCCTTTGGAGGAAAATAAAAAATGCTACCCGATAAACAATGCCATGGTAAGTACACAATGAAACATACTGTGTGTGTTGTCTTCACATTAAACCCGTTCTTTCTACCCAACCACATCAGTACACCCAGTGTGTTTCCTGATTCCTAATCCTAGAGAGATACAAATTATGTGGTCACAGACTGTGAAACAGAGAAAAACAAAAACAAAATAAACGCACATTAATGGGCAAGGCAAATGAGATGCTAACGTACCGGGTACGAGAACACAACGACACAAGCCGAACCGAAAAATAAGAACTAAAAGACAAATAAAAAACGAATTCTGAAACGAAACATAATACAAATGACGCAGGGAGACAGAAGCGCCCCTAGAAGACCGTGCCCAAGAGAGGAACAGATAACTGCTGCAAGGACGGGGCAACACGAAGAAAAGGAAGACACCGGCATAGGGCGGTTTCAAAAGGAGAAACAAGGCAAAAAGCAAGAAAGCAAGAAAGAAGACACTAGAAGATAGGAAAAGAGAAACAATCGTTGTCAAGGCCATGATAATAACAGATTCCCGCCTCTGCTACAAGACCGATACGGGGACCATGTCACCTCATCTGCCATCTCCTTCCTGCTTCTCAAAAGAACGGTGTCAAGAGCCGGTACTACCCCCCCCCCAGTAAGCAAGTCAACAAGAAACAAACAAACAAACAAAATAAGAAACAAAAATAGAATTCAGGGGCTAGCCGAACCGATACCTTGCCACACAATCTACCATTTCGTTTCTGCATTCGTCGACAGCTGTATCAGTACAGCCGCCCTTGCCCCCCCCCTACCCCTCTCCTTGTCGCCTCTCTAGGCGTTCTCAGCTGCATGATACTGCAACACAATACTTCAATTTCGACGATTTTGGGTCAAGGAAACCCGTCATACGTTTCAAACCGAAAAGTGCTACGACCTTTATACCGTCGCACGCGTCCCCACTACGGCGGTGCGCACCTTCTTTTTCATCGCGATAATAATTCAGCACCTTCTTCCCCCATCGACTCACGCCGATTTACAACTATTATACACACTCCAGGCGCTTTCTGCGTTCATTTTTGCACAAGAAAGAGTCCCTCGATCGGGGCTCAACTCGCGAAATTGGCCTTAGTAGTCACTAGGTTTACCGCTAGACCATCGCGGACGCCGGCTCTGTGTCTAGCTCAATTCCTACGGTTGCTCTGTGGCATTGCACTCTGTTAGGGCTGATGGATGGTGGCTCTGAAGAGAATGGCGCGCGAAGCATCTTCGGGAGGGAGTTGGTTCGCTTGTTGTTACGTCACAAAGACATCCAACGTGAGATTTTCAGGGAGACAGTAAATCCCGACGTAGTTTATCTTGCTGTTTTGTGCAAAACACACCTTTTCCCCAGCTGAGAAATCCAACAGAACCTGTGTGCCCGTTCGTTTGGTATAGTAGCGTAGTGTGGATCGAAACAAGGGCATCACCTCCCACAACGGGCGGTGGCGCCGTCTTGATCGTAATATCTGCTATTTCTGTCTTTTTTGTCGCGAAGCTTGGAGGTAGTTATAACATAGCTTCGGCTGGGTGAAACCGCACTCGATACTGCCAGCTAGGTGAAACAAGGGTTGCGTTACTCTAAGATCGCTTCTGTCCTCGTTCTGGATATTCCAGAAGTAGGCCTATGCCTGTTCGTCTTCTGGCGTCGTGCGGGTCGAAACAATGGCATCACTTCCCGCGGCCGGCGTTGACAACCCCCCTACTCAACACGACCGTTCCTCGAGGATGTGTTATTTTTCCCGTTGATATCAGGCTTGAATATGGTAAAGGGCGTCCCATTGTTCATCCCCCACTCCCTTCATACTTAGTGGAGGCATTCTCCACGCCGTGCTTGGTTAAATCACCGGTTGGTTTCCGGAGGGTGTCTATGACCTACTCTGCTCGCTCACACAGTGAAAAATAGTCGTGAACCCTCTGCAACTTGTTATCTAGCCATCTTCTACCATCGCGTCCCCATCGTCGCCCGGAGAGACTGCGTACCTCCACCCATCAGTCGCATGTGCCTCCGCGCTGTGCACGATTTTTTCCCAACCTCTCTCTGCATTATCGTCGATGTCGAATTTCCCGCCAACTCCCGTGAAACCGCACCTGCCAACCGAACCGAGTGCGTCGAAAACACGTCTCCTGTTCGCCCGCGACTTTTGCATTATGTTTGAAAAATTGCGATAATTTCCTCGCTCATAGTGTCTGTGACATACGCACCGGCGGACCTCCCGCCTCTCGGGTGGCAGGCACGGTGTGAAACAAACACCCCTTGGTTATGCCCCCCCACCGTACGTGTCCCTAGAACCTACCCCAATAAACTCATCGACTACGTAGACTCACGGGATAGGTTGCGAGGTGTTCCTCGCTGTACGGCACTGGCAGCAGGCTGTACGCACCATCTTGAAGATTTTTACCGTCGTGGTTGGGAAGGCACATAATACACTGAACGATAAATCAGCTGTGTAAAGGCTCGGCTGTGTGAGGAAGAGTTCTGGGACTTTTTGACCGTTCCATGTGAGGAATCACGCGGCTTGCTTCGAGTGACTCGCATAGTTCATGATGCGTATGTGACTTGTGCCGCCTATGTGGCCTATGTGATTCGCGACACTCACGTGTTTTGTGGCGCTTCTGTGACTTGTGACGCGAAGTTTATATGTCTTACGCCGATGTTGTGGCCTACGTGAATCGTGACTCTTACCGGTATGCGTTTCGTGACGCTTCTGTGAGATTTTTTGTGTGACTTGTGACACTTGTACTACATGTGATTTGACACGTGCTATGATAGAGGTATCGCTTTAGCACTTTCCGGCTGAAACGTTTTCTGATCGATCTATTAAAGGCTCCTAAACCCAAACTCTCGTCTGGCATTTAGGGCCCGTTTTAACGAAGAAAAAAAACATTCAATTTGGAAAAAAAAAAAAATCAAATCCGCTTTTCATTGGTCAACACGCGCACCGGCACCAAATATTGGGGTCTTGGGGGGTGCTGGTGCGTGTGTTGACCAATGAAGAGCGAATTTGAATTTTAGTTTTTTCCAAATTGAATTTATTTTATATTCGTTAATATGGGCCCTTACTTCTGTTGAAAATATGTTTCCGACTATACTTGGTTCATGAGATTGTTCATCGGGCATCCCTTTTATGTTCCTCCAAAGGCAGGTGGCTTACTATTAATACGGAGCTCTTCAAGTGAGGAGCTCGGGAAAAACACTGTATGCAGGTGCACCTCTATCGTAGCACGCGTCATCTGAAAACGATCGTGTGACCTGTACCGCTTACGGTCCTATGTTAACCATAGCACTTATGATATGTGTGTTGTAACGCTTCTGTGAATTGTGACGCGAACCGGTGTAGCTTATACGCATGCTATTCGGGAGGTGCGATGCTTCTGTGACTCGTTGCGCGTACTGTATATTTTGCGCCGCCTACGCGACCTATGTGAATCGTGGCGCCTGTGTACCCTTGAGACTCTTCTGTGACGAGTGCAGCTTTGCGTGGACTTGTGACGGATGCGTGGCGTCGTGTGTGAATAAAAAATAATTGAAGTTAAGAGGAAGAAATGTGGGCCTAGGGAATCGGCTCGTCAAGGCAATGACGCTATAATAAACGAACGCGTTGGGTTTATCGGGATATGCTGAGGTAGGGCCCTGCGTGTGCGGCTAAAAGGTACGCGTGAAGGCCGGTAGATAAAGTGGGAGGGGTCTATCTTCAGAAAACAAGCAAAGGAGCGGTGAGAACGGGTTCTACACGCGAAAACGTTTCGGAAACACAAGAAAGTACTTCAACGCACAAAAGCGCGTACAATCGCGGGCCGTGTAAACGAAAACACCGCACACCAACCTAAACCTCACCTTCATAAGTATGGTCAGGCGGGTGACGAGCCCCCTCGGATTTTGTGCTGCGCTTTTCTCGAGGGCTCTTTCCGAATGGCCGGGAGCCAACCTGTAGAACAAGCTTCCGTTTGCCGTCGAGGCGTGCGCGTTTCAGCACGATCTCCTGCTCGCTGCCAGCTTGGCCTCCCTCAGGCAATGGGGGGTGGCACTATTGTTAGGACCCTACATTAGGCATCGGGGGGCAGGCTCTAGTGGGGGTGGACGGTGTGCAGGAGTGCGAATCCTTCATTTTTGTGGGAGTCAGCCGTGGTCGGTGGAACTCCACAAAAAATCGGACGTGGCTTGAAGAGGAGTCTGCGGGGGTCGGAGCAAGACTGACTCCTCCCCCCTTGCCCGGTGCTGGCGGCCTTAATGACGACCGCGGTCAGGGCCGGCGGATTATTGGCGTTTTACTCAACGGAAAAAATTGTGGCATTCTGACACCGACGACCGACGGGCCGACGAGTCGTCGGTATCTAGTAAGCTCCCCAGTACTCTGTTGATAGGAACCACGACGACCTTGGTTGGAATTCGGGCTCGGGCCCCTGCCGCTACAGCGGTGACGATGTAAAGGACGTTGTCCATTGTTTTGATGGGATCTGCCGCGGCGAAGTCAACCACTGGCGCGTCGAGGACTATCATTGTTTGGGGCGGGGCGGGGCGGGGGGGGGGGGGCGGGGGGGGGGGGGGGGGGGGGGTGTACTCATGTTGTGCACGGCCGTAGTCATATGACCATAGACCCTCGCATCCCTACAATGCCGGGACGGAGCGCGTTGGGTTTTCACCAACCAGGCAGACATTGCTTGCACCAAGCGCGAAGCGCCGTGAGGTATTGGGCGAGTCGCATGGAGGGTGAGCTGCATCCTGCTAAGAACCGCCTCTGAGGCGGACTTGCATATGGACGACAGCTTCAATGAGTTAATTTAATTTCTGGTGTGGCCACTTCCGGAGACAGCAATGGGTTTTACTATGTAACTGCCTTGCGGACGCCTTACCATATTAACACTACGTGATACGACCATTCCCCTTGTGCGGAACAAAGGTTCTTCACCCCGCACAAATGATCTACTCGACCGCCAGCTTTGCGGGGGGGCGGGGCGGGGTGTACTCATGTCGTGCATGGCCGTAGTCGTATGACCAATGACCATAGACCCTCGCATCCCTACAATACCGGGATGGAGCATGTTGGGTTTTCACCAACCAGGCAGACATAGCTTGCACCGAGCGCGAAGCTCCGTGAGGTATTGGGCGAGTCGCATGGAGGGTGATCTGCATCCTACTAAGAACCGCTTGTGAGGAGGACTTGCATATGGACGACAGCCTCTAATGAATTGGTTTTGGTTTCCGGTGTGGCCACTTCCAGAGACAACAATGAATGGGTATTCCTATGTATCTGCCTCGCGTGGGGGCCTTACCGTATATACTACCTGGTACACACTACCGGTACGTGATACGATCATTCCCCTTGTCCGGAGTTGAGGTTCTCAAACCCTCTCAAATTTTCTAACAAGACCGCCAGCCTTGGCAGGGGTGGGTGGGTGGGGGGGGGTTGGGACCAGCAAGACGATGAACGTGGAGCCTGCAACTACTGTACCCGACGTAGATAAAATATATAGTTCGTTGTAAGTTGGGTAATCGTTGTCTGTCTGTCTGGGCTATCTTGATCGTGATATCTTTTTTTCTGTTTTCGTGGAAAAGTTTTGAGTGAATCAGAACGGAGATCCGGCTGGATGATATGCGTTTGATACCACCTGCTCAAACAGGGGCTGCGTCCTCGTTTAGGGAAACCCAGGCTGGGCCAGGCTCTGCTGCTTACTTAAAGTACGCATCATAGGTGCATCATAGGTGTTCTGTATTGCACACCATAATATCGTGTGTATGATACTCCGTGCCAGTGCAGTAGGTAGTCCCTTTTAAGGCCCCCTAAGTATAATTGCGTTCGGAAATAGAGGACCCTTGTCTTACCAACGTCCCTTGTCAGATTTGGCCCCACGTAAGGGAATTAGGTCCCATAAAGCGAACCCGGTCGTTTTAAGGGACCAACAGCCCCTTACTATAGGGCCGATACGACGCCATGGTGAACATGGGACGAAAGGGCGGCACGAGGGTGGGTTGGGAAGCACACCATTTGTTTGTATATGGTAATCTATGTGGCATTTATCAAGTGGGAAACAGGGTGCGCTTGACCGCTTTAAGGGGCTTGGAGTCCCTTACTGATCGTTACGCCCACTATAAGGGACCTGCTTCCCCGGAGTGGGCAAAACATTTTCGCCCGAAAGCGAGTGAACTTATAACTGGGTCCATTAGTAAGGGGTTACCTACTGGCTGTACACTCGTAACACCGCAACGTACACAGCAGGAAATACAGGTGTTATTATATAGATTNGGGGGGGGTGTACTCATGTTGTGCACGGCCGTAGTCATATGACCATAGACCCTCGCATCCCTACAATGCCGGGACGGAGCGCGTTGGGTTTTCACCAACCAGGCAGACATTGCTTGCACCAAGCGCGAAACGCCGTGAGGTATTGGGCGAGTCGCATGGAGGGTGAGCTGCATCCTGCTAAGAACCGCCTCTGAGGCGGACTTACATATGGACGACAGCTTCAATGAGTTAATTTAATATCTGGTGTGGCCACTTCCGGAGACAGCAATGGGTTTTACTATGTAACTGCCTCGCGGACGCCTTACCATATTAACACTACGTGGGGGGGGGCGTACTCAATTGTTGCTCAACTTAGTCATTTGACCATTGACCACACATCCGTTTGAGGCGGAGCACCGTTATTTCTTCTAATAGAGACAGGGGGGGGGAAGGGGGGGTTGGACGCAAACGATGACGTGGAGCTGCAACTACTGTACCCGACGTAGATAAATATATAGTTCGTATGTAGTTGGGTGAATCGTTGTCTGTCTGTCTGGGCTATCTTGATCGTGATATCTTTTTTTCTGTTTTCGTGGAAAAGTTTTGAGTGAATCAGAACGGAGATCCGGCTGGATGATATGCGTTTGATACCACCTGCTCAAACAGGGGCTGCGTCCTCGTTTAGGGAAACCCAGGCTGGGCCAGGCTCTGCTGCTTACTTAAAGTACGCATCATAGGTGCATCATAGGTGTTCTGTATTGCACACCATAATATCGTGTGTATGATACTCCGTGCCAGTGCAGTAGGTAGTCCCTTTGAAGGCCCCCTAAGTATAATTGCGTTCGGAAATAGAGGACCCTAGTCTTACCAACGTCCCTTGTCAGATTTGCCCCCACGTAAGGGAATTAGGTCCCATAAAGCGAACCCGGTCGTTTTAAGGGACCAACAGCCCCTTACTATAGGGCCGATACGACGCCATGGTGAACATGGGACGAAAGGGCGGCACGAGGGTGGGTTGGGAAGCACACCACTTGTTTGTATATGGTAATCTATGTGGCATTTATCAAGTGGGAAACAGGGTGCGCTTGACCACTTTAAGGGGCTTGGAGTCCCTTACTGATCGTTACGCCCACTATAAGGGACCTGCTTCCCCGGGGTGGGCAAAACATTTTCGCCCGAAAGTGAGTTAACTTATAACTGGGTCCATTAATAAGGGGTTACCTACTGGCTGTACACTCGTAACACCGCAACGTACACAGCAGGAAATATAGGTGTTATTATATAGATTATAATCCTTGTAACATAGGCCCACGAAAAAAAACAAAAGTCGACTAAGAAAATAAGGCTCACTTTTTGGAGGACGCTACGTAAAAAAATGGGAAAATTGGATTAAGAAATCGAGCTGAGCGGCGAGCGCTACACTAAATCCTATACAATAGCCTCATACTCAAGGCTGTTCAAGGATGATGCCACAATAATGTTGCTCAGGTTCGAGGCGTTTCTTGTTGGCAGGCCCAATACTGACCGTATAGCTGCTTTCTACGTTGCACTTTATTGCATTCGTTCGACGCATGTATATGGTAGATGATGCTATAAGGCTTAGATCGGGTGGGGGATTGGTTAACCTTTTACCTGTAATCCAACGGACTAATGCCTTCACAAAATGGCGCTGTTACCGGTAGGCCAACGGACTAATGCCTTCACGAATGGCGCTTTTACCAGTAGTCCAACGGACTAATGCCTTCACAAATGGCGCTTTTACCAGTAGCCCAATGGACTAATGCCAGTTTTTCGGTCCATTTCATTTCGTTTCATTTCATTTGGTTTCTTTTTTATTGGGTGTCGCATCTCCTCTGGGAGAAGCACGACACTTTCTTTCTTTTATTTTGTCATGCTTTTGTTTGGTTGCTTGATTGTTGATTTGCTTCAGTATGTTTACTTTTATTATTTTTCCTTTTCGCTTTTTTTTCTTTTTTCTTTTTTTCTCTCGCATGCACCTGGATTGCTACCAGGTAGCAGGGTAGGTCTTGCCTGTCGTATATGGCATTGCATTTTCTGCTCTGCTTACTGCACTGAGCGTAGTATCTCTGTGTCGTAGTTTTGTGACCACAGAACTGGTACCTTTTTAGGATGAAGAATCGGCACGGACACTGGGTGTGCTGGATGTCGACGGGTAGAAAGGAAGGTTTAATGTGAAGAACACACACACACACAGAGTAGGTACCAGACCGACTAGCTGGTAGAACCTGCCTGTACTACGGGCACAAACCTGCCTCGGCTGGCTGGAAGGTGCTTTTGGTGTGCTCCGGCTGGCTGTCCTTTCCTGTCGTTCTTATTCTTGCTCTGTTGGCGCTGTTTTCGGTCCATTTCATTTCATTTCGTTTCATTTCATTTGGTTTTTTATTGGATGTCGCATCTCCTCTGGGAGAAGCACGACACTTTCTTCTTTTATTTTGTCATGCTTTTGTTTGGTTGCTTGATTGTTGATTTGCTTCAGTATATTTACTTTTTATTATTTTTTCCTTTTCGCTTTTTTTTTCTTTTTTCTCTTTTTTTCTCTTGCATGCACCTGGATTGCTAGCAGGGTAGGTCTTGCCTGTCGTATATGGCGTTGCATTGTCTGCTCTGCTTACTGCACTGAGCGTAGTATCTCTGTGTCGTAGTTTTGTGACCACAGAACTGGTACCTTTTTAGGATGAAGAATCGGCACGGACACTGGGTGTGCTGGATGTCGACGGGTAGAAAGGAAGGTTTAATGTGAAGAACACACACACACACCTGATGGTTGGTACTCGTTTTCTTTTCATTTTGTCATGCTTTTGTTTGGTTGCTTGATTGTTGATTTGCTTCAGTATGTTCACTTTCTATTATTTTTCCTTCTCGCTTTTTTCTTTCTTTTCTCTTTTTTTCTCTTGCATGCACCTGGATTGCTAGCAGGGTAGGTCTTGCCTGTCGTATATGGCATTGCATTGTCTGCTCTGCTTACTGCACTGAGCGTAGTATCTCTGTGTCGTAGTTTTGTGACCACAGAACTGGTACCTTTTTAGGATGATGAATCGGCACGGACACTGGGTGTGCTGGATGTCGACGGGTAGAAAGGAAGGTTTAATGTGAAGAACACACACACACACACACACTCGTAGAAGGCAAGGGTTGGAACTGGCTCTGCAGCATCGCGACCTCCTGCTTACTGATGTTCACTATATACCACTCTGTACCATAATATGATATAAGGATTGATGGCAAGATACATTGATATACAATAGGTTATCATATTTACGGAGGTACAAGTATGAATATTAAAATAATACAGAAGCTACGTACACATTTACCAGATACCTGGTATGTACTCGTACATACCTGGTATGTATGAAGTATGTATATATTAATACTATAATACGTATATACCAGGTATCGTTTTTGAAATGTGAAAAATCGAGAAACAGAGGGCAGCTACGAATTTAATACTCGACTTGCCGACTGCATTCCAAATCCAAACCCAACACAAGAAACGGCTTGCCGACTGGCTGCATTATACTCGATTCTCGCACGTATGGGTCCGGTCTACAGGCCAGCCTGAATACACCACTCATCCCTATCTATACGTATATCAAATATAAATATGTACAACACTCGAACGGCGCAGTCGAGTCAAACCCTGTATGGCACCATACGTATACGTGGTACTATGTATAAAAAACGTGAACGTACGTATGATATTCTATATACGAATACCACCTTGTGTCGAGTCTAATACACCTGAAAGCAGGATACCGCATGATCCATACAAATAATATGAAAAAGAAGCATAGGAGATACGCGTAACAGCACACATAGATTTATGCCGTATTGGCATCATATCATAGCAGTCAGCAGCAGCAGCAACTTAAAGCGGAAAAAGCAAACAAAAAGAAAACAGAAAAAAAGCAGCAGCACAAAAGCACCGCCCACGGAGGCGACTAACCAGTCTCGTATACGTGGCCTACGAGAGCGAGGGCACCCACGAGAGTGTCGGAGTAGAAGTTCAGGGAGAAGGCAGAGCCGGCACGTCGGTGGTCGCTTGGCTGGGGACGGAGGATATAGCGTACCAGCAGTGCTCTGCTGTACGGAACAGCAGCGCCAACTTGAATTTGATCGACTTTCCCACCCGCCCGCCCTGTCGCTCAAGAGAGGGGGGGGATCAGGTTGCAACAAGTCGTGACGATTGTTGGCTGTGGTAATTACTAAGCCCCGCAAGGGAAGGAGCGGGGCATAAGTTTTCGGGTTAGCCCGATACCCTATTAAGTCTTCGTGGAGGGGATTTTTTGTTTGGGGGTTTCTTTGTTGTAACGGCTCGCCTCACGGCGGCCATGATAAGGCGTTGGGGCGGCTTGCCCCAACACTCGCAATTTGTGCCGGCAGCGGTCCTGCCGGCATTGCGAAAAACTAATAATCCAGAATTCTTGAGCTGTAGCAAAAGCACCGCCCACGGAGGCGACTGGAGACCATGATCGAAAAGCTGATAAAACATAAAACCAAGAGTTTCACACAAAAAAGAACAATGTGTGCTAACAGCTAACTCAGGTGAACAAACCGTCCAGGGGTATATACGTTTATTAGTACAACAACAGCAGTATTATTAGAAATACGTCTCGTACCATGATCTTTTTGTTCTTCCACACCATCGTTCCCGATATACATGTATAATTATTACCTGGTATATAATAAACGAACCAGGTGTATTTTGGTTCTATCTATTTTACACACATCTATTTATTGTTGTTGTTGTTGTTGTCTTCACATTAAAAACCGTGCCGGTCTCTCTATCCAGTACCTCCATCTGTCCGTACTAATCCAACACTTGACACGGTCGATTCCCGTGGTCACAGGCTAACTTACCCCAAAAAAAGGTATACTGAAATAAAAGTGGAACCCGATTTATTACCTGGTATAATTTACGAATCTATGTCCTTCTCCCTCTCTCACCTGACTCAGATCCGGGGTCATTTCGTATTATTTTCACTCTTCCTTGCTTTTCTGCTCCCTTCTACGTGTGAATATAGTCGTAACTCAGACCTGTGGTCACCAAGTGTGTGTGTGTGTGTGTGTGTGTGTGTGTTCTTCACATTAAACCTTCCTTTCTACCCGTCGACATCCAGCACACCCAGTGTCCGTGCCGATTCTTCATCCTAAAAAGGTACCAGTTCCGTGGTCACAAAACTACGACCCAGAGATACTACACTCAGTGCAGTAAGCAGAGCAGACAATGTAGGCTCTTTTCTCTTCTCCCCCCTCCCCAATACGTATGGTAAATACTACGAGTACGCGTATGATACGTGCCTTGCATTTTTATCATCGCGACAAGAAAAGTCCAGCATTTTCTTCCCGCGAAGGCTCGCGTGGAATTTGAATATTGTCTACCATCCCACATTCTTGATCCCATTAGAGCATTATAATACAAGACCACCCGGGCGATAGCGGGCACTCCCCCCCCCTCCTCGCCATGGTGTGTGCCTTCGACATATCGCGAGAACAGTTCATCAGCACTCGGTGCTCGGTGGTTCTCCAGCCCGTGAACAGTTACCAGGTGAAACCACTAGACCACCGGGGGTGCCTTTTGCATACTTCTTGTACATATATATGTATAATACCCTGACATCTAATACGAGTATCATAAATACAGTAGTACAGGAAACTGCTGTGAACTCTATTAATAGTATCAATAGTATTAATAGTATTAATACTAGTACCCAAAAATGTGGGTCAAGTTCTGGAGGACTCTTGTGTGTATTATATGTATATAGGCTAATAGCAATAGCATTGGTACCCGAGTTCAAATCCCACCGTGGTGAGATTTTGACTTTATTTGCAAAAATAAAAAGGGACCAATTGCTGAGAGCGCCTTCGTGGCGTGTGTAGGCGGAATCCGACGCAAGTCGACGAGGGAAAAAAGAGCTGTCTTATTCTCGCGATAAAAATGCAAGGCACATACCGCCGTAGTGGGCAGGGGGGAGAAGAGCCTACTTTGTGACCCCGGATCTGAGTTACGACTAATAATAGAGAGGGGAGAGAAAAGAAGGGCGAAGATAATAAATAAAATGTGATGGACAAAAAATAAATTGTACGTGTACGTGTTCATATAAACATACTACGTCGAGTACATATATTTAGTACCCCGAACAACAGCAGCAGTGACACAGCAGCAGCAGACAGACAGGCAGAACTTAACAGCTCGAAGTTCAAATATGCGTATTATACCTCGTATGTATACTATAGGAGTAACCAAGCCTCGAAGATCGAAGGTCACGGGAAAAAAAACATTCATTTTTCATTTTTTCTCTTCTGCCTGACTCATTTGCGTTTATTTTGTTTTGGTTTTTCTGTTTCACAGCAGTCTGTGACCACAGAATTTGCGAAAAATTGTATCTCTCTAGGAATAAGAATCAGGACAGACACTGACTGGGTGTACGAGTACTGATGATGTGGTTGGGTAAAAATAACCGGTTTAATGTGAAGACAACACAACACACAGTAGTCTGCGACCACATAATTTGTATCTCTAGGATTAAGAATCAGGACAGACTCTGACTGCTGGCTGTGTACTTGATGTACCAGGTAGTTGGTTGGGTAGAAATAATGGGTTTAATGTGAAGACAACAAACACATACAATACGATATTTCCTCGTACATATCCCAGGGATTTAAAAACTGCACCGAATTATCGGGCTTCTTGCATGCGTGGAGAACGACGGAAGGCTCCGGGCTTCTATTAATAGAGGGACTGCTGCACTCATGGTACTGGTATGAGTATAAGGACATGCTTCATATTCCAAGTTAGACCCAGGAGCGCAACATTGCAACGAAAATACGCCCCTTCACCACCATCACCACCCCCACCACCGCGTTTTGTTCTGTTTTCTTGGTCATGGGGACTACGCATCTACCACTATATAATAAGCATGCACGCATGGGGCATGTCGAATCGTCCAGACTGCATACTGCTGTACTTACTCGGATACTGCTGCTCTGCTGTTGGAACAGCAGCAGTACTGGTGTTCTTGGAAGTTCGACTCTGTACCACGTACCACATACGAGTACGATTCGTGTGCCAGGTATATGATACTGGTACCAGAGTACTTACAGCAGTAACGACTACGTGTACGTACGTACCCATACAAACAACGATGGGGAACGCGTTTGGTTGAGATATCAACAGCCCTGGTGCCAGAGCAGTCTATGATGCATATCATAGTTACAGTCCGCATAGCAGCAGTATGAATATATATGAATAAACAAAAGTACGCTACGATTCATGGTGCTACTGTGATACGCAACTGACCACAGGCGACGGTACTACAGCAGCAGAGTGTCTCACGATATGTATAGAGACATTCGATGTGTACTGCTGCCGCTGTATTTACTAGTTTTAAGCATAGCAACTACACGGCGACTCGACTCACTTGAGAATTATGAACAGCGGCGATGATCTTGGCGTTGACAAACAGCGGCCCGTACTTGGCCTGCCCCTCCTCAAGGGGGACCGTGTAGAACTCTCGCATCGTCGAGAAGAACAGCGCTCGATCCTTCTCCGTCAGCTCCCTCAGCTCCCGCCGTACATACTTGCACGAGATCGTAGCCCGCCTCACCGCGACATCGGACCCGTCTGGCCCGAGCTGCTTCACCAAAAGAGCGTATGATTGCCCAGCGTCGGTGAGGGTGACCGTCGCGAACTTGCCACCCTTCGCGTCTATGATTGGTTTCACCCCATCCAGAGGCACCCCGTCGTCGTCCGCCTGTATCAGCAGCCACTTGAAGCGAGAGGTCGACGCGTCCTTGTGCATCACCGTGATCGTGGTCTCTCGGTACGGCTCGATAACGACATCCAGGCCATACAAGGCCAGAGCTCGACGGTCAAAATGACCGTACTCGTTGGTGACAGTGAGGGTCAGAGGCTCCTTTGCGGTCCACGTCCCAACATCGATCGCCTGCGAGCGTCGGGGGTCCACGGGTCGAAGAGAGGCAGCGCATAGACGGCTCGTTGTTCAGGGTAGGCAACGCACAAACGGCTTGTGCTTTCAGGGCGCTTTGTTTCCAGGCGGTGAAGCCATCTGCAGACGGCTACATTGATGGCAGGCGCGGGTGGTAGGCTGCATCTCCAGCAGCAGCAGCACTGCGTACTACGTAATAAAGCCGGAAAATTACGAGAGAACTGCCGTATCATGAAATCATGAAATTCAAAAACAAATTACAAATTTTGCTGTCATTTGTTCCCTGTATGATATGCGAAAAAAACCGCACTTTTTTTAATACTACCAGAGGCTCAGGTCTGAAGCTTCACAAAATACATGTATCTGGCTGTGCGATCTGAAAACGTTATATGCCTACAGAGCAGTACCAGTGGAAGCAACGCTACGGTTGGTTCGTGGGATGCTGTGTGCGCGGGCACAGGAGGGGCACGAGGCGTCGACGCGAGCAGGAGAGGGGGCCGCAATCAGAGCCGGCCTTTTTGTCCGCACGTGCGTACCCAGGGTACTAATCTTAACAAGAGCGAGCTCTCCCTCTTCCAAAAGGGCAAAAAAGTAACTTCGTACTTTTCTCGCAGTATCTTCGACTGGTTAATTTTCGAATACAAAAAAAAAATGTAATGCGAGCCAGTGCGAGCGGAACAAAATATGAACAAAAAAAGGTTGGTTTCATTATTATGTTCGAGCAACAAGGTGGAGCATCTGCTGTGCAAGGTTTTGCGAAGCAGACGTCTCGTCGTACGTAAGAGAGTCTTGTTGCTATCCTTTCGGGTCACTCGGCAACAAGCAGCCCCGTGCTGAAGGGCAAGAAGAGCAGGGGGTATATTTCGTGCGTTGTTTTGGCCGTTGGCAGCACGCACGCACTATCATGTGCTGTGTCGGTCTTGCCGCATTCAACCCTACTCTTGGGTGAATAAGTTCGCATCGTATGATACCAGCAGACCCAGTAGTAGTACAAAATAAAGAGCCCCTCAGCTCTCGCGCCAACCCCAAAAACCAAAAAAATGTTTTACTGCATGGCGCCCTGGCTAAAAACAAAAGCACAACGACGGTAGTACGATGGCTCGTACGTCGGTTTGTCCGATTCAATAATTGCTGCATATAATACATTTTGGAGCATGTTGCACTTGGTGCGAGTCCGAGACAAAAATCGATTCGATTCTTGGGCTTGTTTCGCTTGTGAAATTACTGCCGTGAACCGGCAGGACAGCCAACTAACTACGCAACGCAACCCAGCTCAAAATGAGCTGCAAGACCACGACGAGCGAGCGTCCCTGGGGAGTTATGTATATAATAACCGCATGGTTCAGGGTCGACGGAAGGCCGAGCAGCAAGACGCATGCATAACCGCAGGTGGACCATATCGCACGCAAGATTTCTCTCTCCCGGCATCAGGCATCCGCATCTATCTTATTTATATTGTGGCGACACAACCCTATACAGAACGTAAATCATCATGACAATGCTTTAGAGGGGCCACCTCGACCCAGCGCTTGAGTGTTTTCAGCGACAGAGAGAGGAATCAAACGACCCCCGACAGAATCCATCCATGGATGACACAGCAAGGCATCGAGCAACATGATGTTTTTGTTTTTATGTCTCTGGCAGGATCGTATAATCCAAGCCCGCAGGGTTCGAGTGTCCCGCGTGTCTCGACTCTCGATTTTTCCATTCTATCTCTCTGCTCTCTCTGCAATAAAAACCAACCGTGAATAAACAGCAACGAACTCACCTCAAACATCTCCCGATAGGTGACACCCTGTAGGCCTTGACCAGGTCCAGCCGGCCCCCACTCTCCTGTAGGCCACCTCGAGCTGGTACTCGACACAGCCACGGCGAACCCAACAAACACAGCCAAGGCACCCAATGCCCGCCTCAGCACAAATAACCCGGCTGCGCCACCGCCTGGCTTCCCTTGCTGCTCCTCTCCGTCGCCTCCATTTCCAATCGATTTGTATTGCTGGCCAAACCTCCCACTCCGGTATGTTGAGCCGTACGCTCGGAGATACGAAGGCACGGTGTCCCCCGTCAGTGTCGCCTCGCTCTCGCTTTTCATCATGGTGCTACCGTCTGTCCTCTACCCCGTGCTCCCGCACGTGGTGGTGGATCTCCTGTTGTACGTGTGTGCTCCCAAGGCTGCCCGAGCCGGGCTACCGTTTTTTTTGTCGATCTCACTTGTACTGCCGGATGCCTACTATCATCACGCTTTCGGTCACGCAAGCGGGCTTGGTCGTTTCGGATCTACAGCAGTAGACCGGACGTCACAGCGGTAGGTGTACGGGATACGAAGAACCTGATTGATGAAGGTAAATGAAGTTGTCTGGTGCTGCTGCTGCCGGTTGACACTTACGAGAGCCCTGTCCACTCTTCTGTCCGCCCACGTCTTGTTGAAAAAAAATGTGGGAAATAGGCGGACCAATGAACGCTTCTGGAATCGTTAGAGCCAAATTTCAAAACAAATATCGTGACATCGTGACAGCCCTAGATCTTTCTTGCTGGACAGTGATTGATGACGGCAGCATCGTGCAACAATGGCACGCCAGGGTATATGTACCAGGTATAGCGCTGTCTGCTGGGTGAAGCACCACCTACTCGCACCCACCGCACACTGACTGGTTTATATGATCCGAGCCAGAGACTACCTATGTTTTTGATCCCAGGCCGTGTGTGGGTGCCTGAAAGAAACTAATGCTTCCTTTTTCGTCTAGCGCTAGGGGACCATACGAATTTACCTGGTACTCTGTATGCACGTTGAGTTGCTGATGCGGATCGATCCGATCGGGTGATCTTCAAAAGAAGTTTGTGGCTTGCCATGATTCAAAATGCCGCAATTAAATACCACGGTCATCTGGATTCTCTTTTTTAGTGCGCTCGCGGTCGTCTGCGGCTGCGCCCCACGTACCCTAACCGGGCTGTATCGAATGCGCTTGGGATGCTGCTGTCCTCGAGTATCGTTATGGCAACCAGCAGTACGAGGCAGTCCCCTACGAGCGTGCTTTCGAAACTCATCGCGATTTGGATAAAATAAACCGAGACGCTTTTTTTAGGTGCGCGTAGAAAATCCGAGTATATCTTCACTTCAGTTTTATGCTTTTGGATCTGCTGCTGTTTGCTGGTGGATATCATTTTATTCACATTTGTCATCAATTTGCTGCGGAGAGGCCACATTTCCACCAGGTCCACCCAGAGGAACAAGAACGTATCGTTCGCCTACTCTTTCAAGATCGACAAAATAAAAAATCAACAAAAAAAATAAATCCAGTAGCAACGAGAACCAGTCGGGAAAAAACCGCGGGTGTACGTATCATCAGCTGGTTGGTACGTGTGGCCTGCGGACGCGTCGCAGCTATATGAAGTATACTGCTGTTGTTGCTCTCCCTGGATGAGTCGCCCACGGCGTACCTCCCTCCTCCCGAACAGGTGAGAGGGCACGTAAGTAAGTATACTACTGCTGTACATGTTGCAGCATTCAGTATCATTGTCGTATTTACGCACGGTTTTGTCAGCATTTTGGTTTTACGTATGTACGGACTGGCTCTCCTCTGTCCTTCCTTCATGCGCCTCAACCAAGGCACCCGGTCTATTCTGTCATATATGTACGAACTCGCCGATCTATATATACCACGGGTATCACGGTATATGTACCGATACACTCTTTTTGCCAATATCATACCGATACCGACTGACTGGACTGCTGTGTACTGCGGTATAAAACGCGGATCTCAGATTCTGGGTTTTTTTACTTGATTTGAATGTTTGAAAATGCTGCTCGCACAAACATAAATAAATACATCATCCGACCTGTACGAACTCGTCTGCTGTAGTAGTATGTACGTTATTTGCTTTGTGGCGGTGTGCCTCTCTATACCCCTCGTGCGTATAGATGATGCAACCCGCAGGAAGAGCAAGCAGCCCTTTCGGCCTGCTGGGTGGCCTCGACGCCGACACCAACTCCCCGAAAGCACACGGTATAAATTAGCGCGTAACACAAAACAGCCCGGAATAGAAGGCAGAACACTTTCTTCGCTCGAGAGTTGCATATCATCATGCATGTGGCATGTTACGCACGTACAGCGTACTCCGCGCACCCTGTGGCACGAGAAGGTCGGTTATTTGTTCATTCATCGGTCCATTCTGGGCCATTTTGGCAAGTGACAAAAAAACGTTGGGGGTTCCTCCGGCCGTCAACGACAGACGCAGCGAACCCTCCCCCCCCAAGCGCAGCTACCTCCTGGAACCCATCCAGGCAGATACCCCGTCCTCCTGGCTGATTGCGCATCAAGTCGATCAAGTCAAGCAGTGCACACATCCTGCGCGGTTGACGGGGGGGCGCTGCAGCAGTTTCCCAGGAAAACACAGTGCGGGCTCGACAACTGCATCTTGTTGTATGAAAGATGCAGGTCGTCAGCAAGGCGCGATTCCACCGCAACTGCTGCTGCTGCTGCTTCCGTGGTGGTAGTAACTGCTGCTGGTGCTGGTACTTTTTTTGCGCCTTGAAGCAACAGCGACACACCCGCCATCCCTTGCTCCCCAGAGCCGTCGCAACGGAGGACGGAGCCCCCGGCTTCCTCCACTATTACGTGAGTGGCACACGTGTCCCATTCACTGCATGCAATCACAGTGGAGAGTGGAGCGGCGTTTCGACAAAGGAGAGCGCAACGCGAAACATTGTTGAAAATTAGAAATTAGAAAAGTAAAATGTACTTCGTAAGGACGAGGGACAGTTGGGGACAGGAAGAAGGAAAGGCGCGGATAAATACATGTGTTGCACGAAATGCCTGGTATCATACCAGCCGGTATCTAAAAAATCCCGTTATGATATCATACACATGATACGATGGCATGGTACGGTTGTATCCTGCCGACGACGCCAAAGTGGGGCGGACGCCCCAAGCAGCTTATATCTTGTGTGGTTGTGGTGTGGCGTGTGGGGTACCTCGGGTCTACGCGGAACGGAGTGATAGACCTTGGGCGTGACCTTGAACTTGTATATAATGTAATGAGGCGGTATTATCTACCGGTATAGGAGAATGGGACTCGACATCCACACTACGATGATCATATACTCGTACGAGTGGTACATAAAACTGCTGTAAGCACTCGGTATGTGTGCAGTATAATGTTGTACTCGGTACATACTACAGTATGTACAATATATTAATACCCGTATGTTACTATTAATAGTAAAATTGGTGGTAATGAGGCGCGACCTCAGTACCTGCAGTAGCCAAATCGGCGATGCATCATGCTGGGCGAATGCTGATTGTTGCGCTAAACCAACACGAACGAACATCTACGCACACGTGCTGTTTGGAAAATATCGACAGCATACAGCAGAAGCAGCCGTGGCGGCGGCAGCAACAACGAGGCCAGGGTCAGCGTCACTGTACGCTCGGCTTGTCCTATCACGTACTCAAGTTGATGTGTCTTCTGGTTCCCCGACGCGACATTGATATGCGGCATAATAATTTGAAGACGAAAAACCTGCACCTGGTATATATATGAAGTACCGGCCCTCTCACAAGAAACCTGAAATCGGGTTCAGGCTGTCATTCTCATTATGGCCGCGCGCGAAATCACAGTTTCTTAAGTTGCGTTTTCATATTTTGGTCCCCAGGAAAACATGTTCCATAGCAATGCATAAATAATGGTGGCTTGGCCCCAGGCCAGCCACAGGAAGGGGTCACTTTCTTAAAGCTTGTTCGCTGACTAGGGTAGGCTGAGAGCTTTCTGTTTTTTTTTTCAATTTTTCAGGCTGACTTTCTTGTGAGTTCCTTTCTTATGAGCGGGACGGTGCTGTACGTGTCCCAACAACAGATCTTGTCGTAGCAGGTACTGCTGTACGACATCTACAACAGAGCTTCTCCGCCCCCTCGTCATCAGTAGGAGGGTGGGCCTGACAATACCACCTGCAGCATGTATTAGGGACACGGCCCAAACGTTGCTGTGGTCAGACACATTCTGCCTACTCGTAGAGTTGGGTTTCGTTCGGTAGAACTCGAAAAACAAAGAACCGTTAAGATATTTTACGTGCCGAAAAAAAAAAAACATGGCCCAGCCCATTGCCTCTAAAAACACCACGGTTGTTATAAGGCTTAGATTGGGTAGATAATTGCTTAACCTTTTACCAGTAGCCCAACGTACTAATGCCTTAACAATTGGCGTCGTCGGCAGGACATGGATTGTAGTGGTCGTGGGTTCGAATCTCACGACCACCATGAAAACGTTTTTCAAAGAAAAACGAATTTCTTCATGTCAAGAATCTGAAAACACGTCTGAATCCCCATATAAATAGGAACCGCGTGTTGGTCACACGCGTCGACCCGTATATCCGGTCCGTTCCAGGGGGGGGAAGTGTTATAAGGCTTACAGTAGATTGGGTAGGTAATTGGTTAACCTTTTACCAGTAGCCTAACGGACGAATGCCTTAACCCGGTGCCGCACCTATGTAGCTCGACCAACTCTAAACGAGTTACAGCAATACCAGCACGAGAAGGGCTCGTTAGTTAGTATGTGTGCGTGCACAGAGCCCGACGGGACTGGCATTACTGCCGTGTACATTGAGTGCGGTGTACAAACGTGGCCGAAAAAGGTGTTACCTACAGCCGACGACGCCAAAAGTGAGGGTATTACCTACTGGGCTATGGGGGTAAAATATTGATCGATTACCCAGCCCAGCGTAATCCTTAACCCCCCCCCCCCCCCCCCCCCCCCCCCCCCCGCCCCCCCTGGCCGGCGGGATATTTGGCACGTCGGTACCGTATACGGCCGTACGTTGACCTACGCGCTTCGTTTCAGTACCTGGGGAACCAGGGAGACGTGTGTTTCAGGGACGCACGCGCAAGCGTGTCTATAAAAGAAACGTTCGAAGTGAGATTCGAACCCGTGTCCTCGACGACGTCATATGTGAAAGGTGTTACATGCTGAGCGATACGGGTAAAAGTTCGATCGACTACCGGGCCCAGAGTAATCCTCACCTGGTATAACATACACAGATATAAACTAAAACGAGCCAGCCTATGTACCCTCGCACGATTCGTTATTTTTGGCACGCGCTTCGCGCTCGCACGCCTCAGTATAAGGAATACCCTGGGCTGGGTACAATAATCAATCGATATCTCACCCCGATAGCTCAGTAGGTAACACCCTCGCACGTACATCGGTAAATGTGCTCGAACCGGTCCCCCGATTATGGAGACAAACTACTTGGAATTAGTGTGGGATTAGTTTTGCAGTTCTGAAAGGGTGCAGTACGCACGACGTACCCGTGTGTTCTCGTGTTTTGTATTTTGTACTACTTGGTATTTCGTAAATATCTGCTGCATTGATTGGTCGAGGTAATGAATTGCAGCCTGACTGAGATTGCAATAATACAGCTTGCGTGGGGGGGATATATGTTGAGATCGAGTGCATGCGTAGCAAAGCAGGCCTAACATGCAACCAATCCATAATGATAATATCCAGATCCATGCACAACAAGAAACTAGAATGATGTGAGCTCATCCTTTTGGCTCATCTGATATCATACAATTGGATACAATTGTACGTACTGGCAATTCTCAGCGTACTGCCAGTAGTATGATGTACTGCTGTACCAGGTGCTTCATACGTACGCCGTATTAAGTATGCGACACTTGGGCCAGGCGGGCGCCGTGTATTCTGCACGATCAAGCACATGTTTCCTGGGTTGGATCTGTTACTATACAGATCCTGATTTGTTACTATACAGATCCTGCACGACATAATATCACAACGGCTGGGATTAGGATCTAATCTACTGGATGATTTATCTGTCCGACGTGTACAATGTTTTTCTACCTCAAAATTAGCCCACACTAACTCCAAGTATATTTTGTCCACGAAAATATGCGTGCAGTTCTGCCAGAGGGGATCCAGAAACGAATGCTCTCGCTGTATCTCCAAGTACGACGTAGTTTATCCCCAACTCGGGGGTAGGGTTATAAATCAAGGAATGAATGCTCTCAGAGGCGATTCTCAAATATTCGTACCAGGTATCGACAGGATACGAAACGCTGTGGGACCTTGGAGATTCTCAAATATTCTACCAGGTATCCAAACGAACCATCGAGTGCATACCACTATTAATAGCATTGCTGCTGCTGTCGTGTTCTATCGATTGTATGTAGTGATCGTACAGGGCTCCAAGTGCATATTCTATCCAAGATACGACGTACACTGCAGAAACGGTCGAGCTCTACGCGTACGTACCAGTCGGGGGTCGGGGGTATGACAGGCTTCTAAATTTGAGTCTAGGAACAAATGCTCTGCAAGTCCCCCCCCCCCCTCATATGATATATTTATAGGTTGGGTTGGCGTCGGTTGGCAACGACGCTGTAAAACACGCCACTCGCTGCGTGAGCTAGACAACCAGGGTGCCGTTTTTTTTTGTTATTGTTTTTTTGGCGGTCAACCAAGCTGGGCGGTCGAGTAAGCATTCATTGTGCGGGGTTGGAGACCGTTTCTGTATCGACACAGGGGAATGGTCGTATCCACGCAGTTGTTAATATGGTAAGGCGTCGCGCACGGCAGTTAATAGATAAAACCCATTGCCTGTCTCCGGAAAGTGGCCACACCAGAAATTAAATAACTACATTGAAGGTCCGTCCAATATGCAAGTCGCCTCAGAGGCGTCTTAGCAGGATGCAGCTCAGCCCTCCATAGGCGACTCGCCCCAATACCTCACGGCGTTCCGCGCCTTGGTTGCAAGCAATGTCTGCCTGGTTGGTGAAAACCACGGGGACAAACGCGCTCCGTCCCGGCATATGTAGGGATGCGAGGTCCTGTGGTCATATGACTACGCCGGAGCAAAACATGAGTACACCCCCCCCCCCCCCCCCGTGGTCTAGAAGTCGACTACGGAGACTGCTAAGTTTGAAGTCTCCATATGTCTGGAGATTTTTATTCTCAAATGACACCGACTACGAACTCGTATATACAACTGTCGAAAGCGCCTCTACCGTGGGTAAGCACAATTCGACGAGGAGAGTCGACGAGGGAAGAAAGTGCTGAAATCTTCTCGCGATAAAAACGCAAGGCACGCATGTATGTACCGTAGTGGGGAGGTACTGTAGGAGAAGAGCCTACTTAGTGACCCTGGATCTGAGTTACGACTGTGATATCATACGTAAAGAGTACGAAAGAGGGAGAGAGAAGAAGAAGGGGGTGACCCGCATCATCAGCTGTCTTTTCTTTTTTCAACCAAGGCAATTGAAACACATATTAGGACCTTTGACCCCAACCTGTAACCTAGCCCGAACACAATGGTTGATGATACGTATGCGTACCATGGCTGAAAACTCATGTTATGTAGGGTACCGAAAGAAGGGCGAAGATAATAAATGGGATGGAAAAAAAAGGAAAAACAAAAGCTTACAGGTACTCGTAGTAGCTACCAGTACTCAACAAGGCTTCTCAAATATTTAACATACATGCAGGTCGGTCGCCCCGATGGTCTAGAGGTAACCTCGAACGCTTCTGAACGTTGATGTCTGGAGTTCGAATCTCACGTGGGTCGGACTTTTGAGTTTATTTGCAAAAATAAATAAAAAAACGGAATCAACTGCTGAGAGCGCCAATTAATAGTAGCGTGGGTAGGCGCAATTCGATGCGAGTCGACGAGGGAAGGAAAGGCTGAAGTATTCTCGCGATAAAAATGCAAGGCAATAACCGTCGTGGGGGAGGAGGGAGAGGAGCCTACTTTGTGACCCCGGATCTGAGTTACGACTAGGGAGGAGAGAGAAAAGAAGGGCGAAGACGAAAAGGGGGGGGGAAAAAAAAAAAAAAAAAAAAAAAAAAATGCCGGTCGCCCCGGTAGACTAGTGGTCAAAGGCTACTGGCATTGGTACCCAAGATCGAATCCCACCGTGGTGAGATTTTTACTTCATTTAAAAAAAAAAAGGAACCAATTGCTGAGAGCGCCTTCGTGGGGTGGGTAGGCGGAATCCGACGCAAGTCGACGAGGGAAGAGAGTGCTGAAATCTTCTCGCGATAATGCAAGGCAAGTACCGTAGCGGGGAGGGGGGAGAAGAGCCTACTTAGTGACCCCGGGTCTGAGTTACGACTAAAGAGGGAGAGAGAAAAGAAGGGCGAAGAATATAAATGGGATGGACAAAAAAAAAATAATAATAAAAAATACAGGACTCTACTCGTAGTGCCGGCATGCCGACGACTGAAATTATATTACTTTTTTTAGGACGCCCCCGTCGGGATCCCGTGGGGTGTGGGAAGTATCATATATACCACCAACCATTGATTTCTGATTTCGTTATTAGGGTTAGGTTAGGGGTTAGGGTTAAAGGTCCTATTATACGTACGTATAGATAGGTGCTTAGTGCCTTGGTTGAAAAGAGAAAAGACAAATGACGTACGTAGGTCACCCTGCCGATTCTTCATCCTAGAGAGATACTGGTACAAGTTCTGTGGTCACAAGACCCCGACACAACAGCAGATACTTCGTTGTAATGCAGTAAACACAGCAGCAGAAAAAGCACGACCTACCCCTGCCTACCCTGCTACGGAGTGGGCAGCCGGCACCCAACCGGCACTACGCGTATAGAGGGAGCACTCGCTACTGAACCGGGATCGATTGTTATACCATTACCATTATACCAACGGTCTGGGACCCCCATGTGCATACCACTCTTTTTTTTTTTTTTTTTTTTTTTTTTTTTTGTCCATCCCATTTATTATCTTCGCCCTTCCTTTCTCTCTCCTTCCTGGACGTAACTCAGATCCGGGGTCACAAAGTAGGCTCTTCTCCCTCCCCCCCCACTACGGTTCTTGCCTTGCATTTTTATCGCGAGAAGGTTTCAGCACTTTCTTCCCTCGTCGACTTGCGTCGGACTCCGCCTACCCACGCCACGAAGGCGCTCTCAGCAATTGGTTCCTTTTTATTTTTTCAAATAAAGACAAAATCTCTCACCACGGTGGGATTCGATCCTGGGTACCAATGGTAGTAGTCTTTGAAGCTGACCACTACACTACCGGGGCGACCGGCTTACTCTGTATCCTATTATACCAGTATCGATTATCGAAAAGTTTGAACGCTTTACGTACTGGGCCCCAAGTGCATATTATATCCAAAATACACTGCTTGCTGCAGAAATGGCCTCGCTCTACGAGCATTTCCAAGTACGTACGTACGTCGTACTCGTAGTGTGTCCCGAAAATCGGAGATGGGTTTTCTAAATTTGATGCTGGTGTGTGTGTTCTTCACATGAAACCGTTATTTCTACCCGTCGATGAAGAATCGGCACGGACACTTTTTTTTTTTCTTTGTCCATCCCATTTATTATCTTCGCACTTCCGTCTTTCTCCCTCGCTAGTCGTAACTCAGATCCGGGGTCACAAAGTAGGCTCCTCTCCCTCCTCCCCCACTACGGTTCTTGCCTTGCTTTTTTATCGCGAGAAGATTTCAGCACTTTCTTCCCTCGTCAACTCTCGTCGAATTTTGCTTACCCACGCTATAATATGCGCTCTCGACAGACGGTGTCATTTGAGAATAAAAACCTCCATGGGGAGAATCGAACCCTCGACATCCGGGCCTATAGGCTTCGTGACACTGGGTGTGCTGGATGTCGACGGGTAGAAAGGAAGGTTTAATGTGAAGAACACACACACATCCAGCACACCTATTAATAGTGTCCGTGCCGGTCCTTCATCCTAGAGAGATGAAGTACAAGTTATATGGTCACAAAACCACGAACCAGAGATAATATAACACCTTGCAACGCATGCAGTAATCAAAGCAGACAATTAATTGCAGTGCCATGCACGACAGACACCTACCCTTCTAGCAATCCAGATGCATGCGTAAAAGAGAGAAGAAAGAAAAAACGAAAAAACGAAAGAAAAAAGAAAAGAAAAGAAACTACGTAAATAGCGAAAAAGAAGAAAAACAAACAAACAAACAAACAAACAAACAAACAAAAACAAGAAAAAAAGTAAATGTCGTGCGGCCCCCGGAGGAGATGTGACAAACAATATAAAATAAAAAATAAACAAACAACGTGAGCAGAGGAAGACTGAGAACGAACGGAAAGGACACGTAATCGAAGCGAAACATTAAAAAAAAAAAAAACATCCTCCAGGCAGCCGAGGTAGTTTTTGCACCGATAGTACTACAACTAGTCGGTTTGGTACCTTGGTACCCTGTCTGCCGTCTCCTTTCGACGCATGCTACCTTAAGGTCAGAGGTGCGCCATTTCTGCCTTCTGAGGGTGGCGACTTGAGGAGCTCTATACCTGCAGTAGCCTGCACACTGATTTAGGACGGAAATAAAAGTGCCTCGTACCCGATGATCAAACCCACGACCTAAGCGTAGTAAATTGAGAAAATACTGCAGCACATGAATGAGATTCCGACGATTTTAGGTTAAGGGAGCTCCGGCATTCAGAAACAAAATCAGACAAAAAGCCAAAAAAAGGTATACCCTACACCTCTATCGTAGCACGCGACTTCCTACTTTCGCGTTTTCCCTACGACCGTTGCCCCCCCCCCTTCTCATTCCCTTGGGCGCCACCCATACAACGGATGCGTGGCGCTTCCTACTCAATTCCGCTCCATCTTCGTGCCAAACACGAACGACAAAGAAAGAGAGGAGGCAATAACAAAAACAAAACTGAATCATTAATAACAGCTGTAGCTACACAAATTAAATGAAGAAAACCTAACAAACTACGGAGGGACAGAAAGAAAAAGGCATAAAGCGACCACGACAAAAAAAAAATAGACTACTACTACTGGTGCTGTTGTACACCAAACAAAGAAAACGAAAACAACCCACAAGAAAAAATAGAATAAGCTCTGGCGCCTCTCGACTCTCAAGTGGATTGTGTTAAGGCATTAGTCCGTTGGGTTACTGATTAAAGGGTAACCAATCACGCACCCAATCTAAGCCTTATAACACTCTCCCCCCCTGGAACGGACTGGATATAGGGGTCGACGCGTGAGACAAACACGCGGTTCCAATTTATGGGGATCCAGAAGTGTAAATACCCTGAATACGAATGCCATCCAAGTTATATGAAAACGGACCAATTACCTACCTGGTGTTATACTGGGGTAATTATCGGCCTTCCAAGCCCATATTACCATTACAAGTTGTTTTTCCCGACGGTTTTCTTTCCCAGGGTACGAGTACCTCCCTCTCCTCCTTTCTCCTCCTTGTTCTTCTTTCGATTCGCCGACCTCCCACCCAGTGCCAGACCCCTTCTCCCCCACACTCATCATGATGCGCAGAGCCCCGTAGTCCAGAACAGTATGTGTGTGTTCCTTCACATTAAACCGTCCTTTCTACCCGTCGACATCCAGCACACCCGGTTAGTGTCTGTGCCGATTCTTCCTCCTAGAGAGATACTACTACGGAGGACCATAGTAAATAGGACCTTCCGTACACACAAAAACCTATATATATACGTAATTTTACTACCAAAATTTGGTCCTATTTACCATGGTCCTCCGTAATAGTTCTGAACAAGAAACAGGAATTATGATACTGTTTTGATTTCTTGTTTGAGAATGGGCGTGTTCTGCACTAACTTCAGTGGAACGGCTCCCGAATTTCTTGCTTTCCTGCCAAAGTTATCAGAGCCTGCCTTTCTTGTTGCTCGTTTTCCTATAGATAGTATGGATTATGAATAGGTATCCTGTTCTGTACAACAACTGCTGCTGTGTGTGTTCCTTCACCTATTATGGGGTATGACCCTCTAAAAAAGGTCATACCCCATACGTAGTTCTTCGCGTTCAACCGATCTTTCTGGATGTCGACGGCTAGAAAGGACGGTTTAATGGGAAGAACACACACACACACCCCGTCGACATCCGGCACACCCAGT
The DNA here is from genome assembly GCA_008828725.1 of Saccharina japonica. Taxonomy (NCBI): domain Eukaryota; class Phaeophyceae; order Laminariales; family Laminariaceae; genus Saccharina; species Saccharina japonica. The sequence continues at coordinate 377,540 of MEHQ01001158.1, read as the reverse complement.
CAGTGTCCGTGCCGATTCTTCATCCTCGAGAAATAAGAGTTATGTGGTCACAAAACTACGACACAGAGACACTACGTTGCAATGTAGCCGGTCGCCCCGGTGGTTCAACTGGTAGCCCGGGTAGCCACGAAGCCTGTAGGCCCGGATGTCGAGGGTTCGATTCTCCCCATGGAGGTTTTTATTCTCAAATGACACCGTCTGTCGAGAGCGCGTATTGTTTTTTTTTCGTTTCATTTCATTTCATTTGGTTTCTTTTAACTAGATGTCGCATCTCATCTGGGAGAAGCACGACATTTTTGTTTTTTTTGTTTTCTTTTCATTTTGTCATGCTTTTGTTTGGTTGCTTGATTGTTGATTTGCTTCAGAGTGTTTACTTTCTATTATTTTTCCTTTTCGCTTTTTTCTTTCTTTTCTCTTTTTTTTCTCTTGCATGCACCTGGATTGCTAGCAGGGTAGGTCTTGCCTGTCGCATATGGCATTGCATTGTCTGCTCTGCTTACTGCACTGAGTGTAGTATCTCTGTGTCGTAGTTTTGTGACCACAGAACTGGTACCTTTTTAGGATGATGTATCGGCACGGACACTGGGTGTGCTGGATGTCGACGGGTAGAAAGGAAGGTTTAATGTGAAGAACACACACACACACACATTGTAGCGTGGGTAAGCAAAATTCGACGAGAGTTGACGAGGGAAGAAAGTGCTGAAATCTTCTCGCGATAAGAATCAAAAGGCAAGAACCGTAGTGGGGGGGGAGGGAGAGGAGCCTACTTTGTGACCCCGGATCTGAGTTACGACCAGGGAGGGAGAAAGACGGAAGTGCGAAGATAATAAATGGGATGGGCAAAAAAAAAAAAAAAAAAAAATCAGTATAATAAGGAAAGCACAGACAATGCAATGCCATACACGACAGGCACGACCTACCCTGCTAGCAATTCCGTTGCGTGAAAGAGACAAAAAAAAAGAAAAATCGAAACGAAACGAAACGAACGAAACCGAAAAAAAGAAAAAAAGAAGCAAACAGACAAACAGACAGACAAAAACAAAAAAGTGCCGTGCGCCCCCCGGAGACGTGACAGACAATATAAAGAAACAAGAAAAACAACAACAACAACAACAACAACAACGTCAGCAGAGGAGACTGGAAACGAAAGGAAAGGACAGGCAACCGAAGCACACCAAAAACACCCTCCAGGAAGCCGAGGCAGTGTTTTTGTACCGGTAGTACAGACAGGTTCTATATACCAACTATTAATGGTCGGTCTGGTACCTTGGTACCCTGTCTGCCGTCTCCTTCCTACTTTCGTCAACCGCGGTTTCCCTACGACCGTTGCCCCCCCCCCTTCTCATTCCCTTGGGCGCTATCCAAACAACGGCTGTGTAGCGCTTCCTACGCAACTCCGCCTAATCCTCTCGCCAAACACGAAAGACAAAGACTGATGAGAGGAGAAAATAACAAAAGCAAAAGTGACGCGTACGAAACTAAACAAATCAAGAACACCTACGAAAATTCGTGTGGAAGGACAGAAAACAAAGGGGAAAAGCGACCCACGACAAAATAAAATAAAGCAATGCGAGGGGTCGGTTGTAGATTGTAGCATCGTTGTCGTGTCCCCCTGGAGGAGCTGCGACGAGCAATAACACACCAACCAAAGAAGACAAAAGCAGACCAGAACGAAACACCAAGGAAAAATACCGAGAAAAAAAATAGTGCCCGTGTGTGTGTATTCTTCACATTAAACCTTCCTTTCTACCCGTCGACATCCAGCACACCCAGTGTCCGTGCCGATTCTTCATCCTAAAAAGGTACCAGTTCTGTGGTCACAAAACTACGACACAGATATACTACGCGCAGTGCAGTAAGCAGAGCAGACAATGCAATGCCATATACGACAGGCAAGACCTACCGTGCTAGCAATCCAGGTGCATGTAAGAGAAAAAAAGAAAAAAAAGAAAAAAAAGAAAAAAAAAGAAAAAGAAAAAATAATAAAAAGTAAATGTACTGAATCAAATCAACAATCAAGCAACCAAACAAAAGCATGACCAAATAAAAGAAACAAAGTGTCCCGTGGAATCGTTCGGCATATACCTGGTATGGGATTAACCAGTGTGGCAGTCAGTGTGCAGAGTATTGCCGGTTTCCGCTATAGTGCCGGTATTGTTGGCTGGCGCATACCGGCACTATGTCAGAGGGACCGGCACTACTACTGTGCATACTGCTCTAAGAATTAGATCCTCTGGCCTACAACGCTCTACTCGTAGTCCAAACTACAGGCAGTAGTGCCGGTACCTGTATAGTGCCGGTATGCGACAGCCAACAATATCGGCACTATAGCAGCAACCGGCACTACTCCGCGCACTGTCACGCTGGTTAATCCCATGTATACCAGTACCAGACCGACTAACTGGTAGAACCTGCCTGTACTACAGGCACAAACCTGCCTCGGCTGGCTGGAAGGTGCTTTCGATGTGCTCCGGCTGCCTGTCCTTTCCTGTCGTTCTTAGTCTTACTCTGTTGGCGCTGTTTTTAATGCCTTCACAAATGGCGCTTTTACCAGTAGCCCAATGGACTAATGCCAGTTTTTCGGTCCATTTCATTTCGTTTCATTTCATTTGGTTTCTTCTTTTATATTGGATGTCGCATCTCTGGGAGAAGCACGACACCTTCTTTTATTTTGTCATGCTTTTGTTTGGTTGCTTGATTGTTGATTTGCTTCAGTATGTTTTACTTTTATTATTTTTCCTTTTTAGCTTTTTTTTTTCTTCTTTTTGCTCTTTTTCTCTCGAATGCACCTGGATTGCTAGCAGGGTAGGTCTTGCCTGTCGTATATGGCATTGCATTGTCTGCTCTGCTTACTGCGCTGAGCGTAGTATCTCTGTGTCGTAGTTTTGTGACCACAGAACTGGTACCTTTTTAGGATGAAGAATCGGCACGGACACTGGGTGTGCTGGATGTCGACGGGTAGAAAGGAAGGTTTAATGTGAAGAACACACACACAGAACGCTTTTACCAGTACGTAGCCCAACGGACTAATGCCTTCCCAAATCGCGCGCCATTTCAATCGTCCATTTGTGAAAGCATTAGTCTGTTGGGCTACTGGTAAAAAGTTAACCAATTCCCCACCCAATCTAAGCCTTCTAACATAGATCCGTATACGAACACTTGCTACGAGTACTCGTACAGAGCAGCAATCCAGTACCGTAGTGCTTTTCGCAGGGTGCTTGTCTTCAGCTACCCACGGAATGAACACTGCAAGCAAACAACGCCACACAAAATCATTGGTGGCCCCCGTTACGAGAACGATACGACGCATCAGCGCGTACGGCCCTACTCCGTCTTGCGACTACTTATTTTTCCTTTTTTTTTATCCTCCGGCGATTGGGAAAAAATAAAGCTTAATATAATAAGCCCTCCATACTTAAAAGGGTGCACCGAAGGAGGGGCTCGAACCCTCGACCACAAGATTAAGAGTCTTGCGCTCTACCGACTGAGCTACTCCGGCTTTGCTCCTCTTTTTTTCTCTTGCATGCACCTGGATTGCTAGCAGGGTAGGTCTTGCCTGTCGTATATGGCATTGCATTGTCTGCTCTGCTTACTGCACTGAGCGTAGTATCTCTGTGTCGTAGTTTTGTGACCACAGAACTGGTACCTTTTTAGGATGAAGAATCGGCACGGACACTGGGTGTGCTGGATGTCGACGGGTAGAAAGGAAGGTTTAATGTGAAGAACACACACACACGGCGCATTGCACCCGGGAAAAGGCTTCCTCGCCCCGCCTGATATTGGGCCTGCGCTCCATCGTACCTACAAATGGCTCAAAAGGCCAAAGTCCAAGGTACCTATTAGCAGCTATTCAACTTCCGCGTCACCTATTTTTGGCTTCAAGTGTACCTAGAAATGGCTCGAACGATCACTTTTTGGCAACTGAAATATAGACAGATGGCCACACCAGATGCCGGGACTGTCAACCAGCCGACCATACCTGTCAACACAAACGCCCGAAAATACCGTCAAACAGTACGAACGCAGGTAACGCCGGAGACAACACAGGTCACCTAACAAACTGGACGCCCGACCCATCCTTCTGAATTTCATACCAATCCACATATACGATGTTCTTATATTTCTTCGTGAAGCTCAGCTTGTCTCGTGTTCTTATGGTGCCCTGCAGTAGTTATTAACAGAGGTATAGTGGGGGCACACTTGTGTACTACCAGTATAATACTAGAAGAGTGTAGTGGTGAATTGCCCTCATATTGATTGACGCCTTTTACTACCGCCGCCACGCCTCAGTTTGTTAGGTGACCTGTGTTGTCTCCGGCGTCACCTGCGTTCGTGCTGCTTGGCAGTATTTTCGGGCGTTTGTGTTGGCAGGTACGGTCAGCTGGTTGACAAGTATGGTCGGCTGATTGACAGTCCCGGCATCTGGTGTGGCCGTCTGTCTATATTTCAGTTGCCAAAAAGTGATCGCTTGAGCCATTTATAGGTACACTTGAAGCCAAAAATAGGTGACGCGGAAGTTGAATAGCTGAGAATAGGTGTACCTTAGCCTTTTGAGCCATTTGTAGGTATGATATGCTGGAGCGCAGGCCCAATATCAGGCGGGGCCAGGAAGCCTTTTCCCGGGTGCAATGCGCCGTGTACCTATAAATGGCTCAAAAGGCGTAGGTGTACCATTTTTTGGCTAGTGCCCTGTATATAAAATAGATGGCCATGGGGGGGGAAGGGGAACCCCTGGCCCCTGGCTGCTTCCTAAGAGTGGTTTTTTGTCGAACGACTGGAAGACAGTTTTGTTGCACTGCTGCATCCAGTGTGCGCGCTTTCCGAGCCGTGGATTTATCCGCCGATGCCGCTTCTGCACTAGCTTTGTCTGAGCGAAAGGCGGACCATACATGCGAATTCATACTCGTACAGCAAATCAGATATGTGTACATTACATTCCACGCAGGCCAAGATCAGATATGCAGACAATCAGCATCCGTCACGAGTACTCGTAGCACCAGACCAAAACGCACACTGCAATGGCGGACGGTCGCATGACGTGATGCATGCAGTGAAAACTTCACACGTACTATTATATCTACTGCTGCTGATTACGGTGCAGCATTGTCAGAGGATGCTCGACGAGCCGTGGAGTCGGTCGCCCCGATGGTCTAGAGGTAACCTCGAACGCTTCTGAACGTTGATGTCTGGAGTTCGAATCTCACGTGAGTCGGACTTTTGAGTTTATTTGCAAAAATAAATAAAAAAAACGGAATCAACTGCTGAGAGCGCCAATTAATAGTAGCGTGGGTAGGCACAATTCGATGCGAGTCGACGAGGGAAGGAAAGGCTGAAGTCTTCTCGCGATAAAAATGCAAGGCAAGAACCGTAGTGGGGGAGGAGGGAGAGGAGCCTACTTTGTGACCCCGGATCTGAGTTACGACTAGGGAGGAGAGAGAAAGGAAGGGCGAAGATAATAAATGGGATGGACAAAAATAAATAAATAAAAAAAATAGTCATGGATTATGTCTTAAGCACAAGAGTGGCAGATACCGGTGTTGACGGCTGGTGGACTGGTGGATGCCATCGTGTGGGGGTGTACGAGTGTTGTGTTGCTGCAGGCAATATGTATGCGCTGATTGATACCAACGGTCAGTAGTGGTCACCACGTATCACGGTATCACGGTGTGGGCGCATACTCATGGTCCCACCTACCATACGTGCCAGGTATCGGTGTCGATGGCTATAGTTTCGATGATTTCAATCCCAGATCCCAGGGCGGGATGACCTCTATATTGTCGAACGTCAATTGGTTTGTCGAACCGTTACTTTTGGGTCTATTCGACCAAGAGGACACGATGACGTATTTTTTCCCTAAGAGTTTACTCTTATTAATTGTAAGCAGGAACGCTAACCAATCACGCTAGGGTCCGTGCATTCGGCTATAGGTCTAGAGTTTGCAGCAGAGAGAGCTCCAGCAAACTGCGGGAAACATCAGTTCCGGTACGTGAACTTCTGGAGTTATACCTCGTACGCAAGATACACGCGAAAAATGCTTCGCGTGGATAAAAGAGAGTACATTGACCTATATACGACACAGCACCTGTGAAGACGCATTCGTCCGTAGTGCAGGTTCCAGGTTACAGCACCTTACCTTCTGCAGCTCTGCAGCTCGGGAAGGCTATATACGAAGTATGTACCGCTATTGTAGTCACCCCATAGAAGTCCAGATAGAGCGACCAACAGGTATATCGATAAACTGGTCAAGCGACACACAAACATAACGATAAACAAGCATGGCGATAAACAGGCATACCAATAAGTAGGTACGAAAAAAAGTGATAAACAAACATGGCAATAAACAGACACAGCGATAAACAGGTACTGGTATATCGATAAACAGGTGCAACAACAATAAACAGGTATAGCGATAAACACACAGAGAAGCGTGGTCATACCAACCGTCACCCAGCAGTACGGTTGGTCTCAAGACGCTGCGCGCGAGTCGTACATACGTACAGTCTCTGCATTGTACTCGTAGCCCAGTGGCTAAATTCGCCGTTCCCCGGCCTTCTGATAGCTCTTGATAGCTGCCCACGTTGCTTCTTGTATATTCGTCATTATTTGCCTCTTAAGTTCCAAAATAATATATATATATATATCTACACGCTCTGATAAAGCAAGGGTGTGCACCACTCCGTTGTTTAAGACTACCCACGGGTTTGCGTGGTGGCTCGTGGAAGACAAACCAGTTTACAGATTCTGGCACGTACAATTATTCAGTGTTGCGAAAATGACTGGGGTAAGTTATCATCGAAAGTTTGAAACCCCTCCCTGCCACGCTGGCTTCTTTTTTCAGTGCGTACATAACGGTGCTTGTCGAGAAAATTTCTCGGAGACTCTTTCTACATACATACATACGTACGTACCTGGTATATTACTTATACATGTAGAAACAGTTCTACTACGTACTGTATTGCTCGTAAAGTGGGTGTACTCGGTTTAGTGGAAGCTGCAGTTCTCTCTCGTATATACGACATGGATGAAACTATCTGGAATGCTGTTGCGCTGCTGTGGTGCTGCATAAATTCGCGTTCGTTACAAGAATATTTAATGCATGCCGAGCTGTATTCAGCAGTCAGCGCTGACTACCAGGAAGTACCGGCAGGCCTTCAAAACCATGAACTCCTTTGGGAAGGCATGCCTTACACGGGAAAAGTGTCGAAAAAGGTGACTTGATTATAGTACAGCATCGGCCACACGAAGCAGTGAGGTATGAACATAGGGGGTGCGCACTGCGTACAGTATTCGAGCTACAATGCACATCTCCAACAACGACGCGGCATGATGCTGTGAGTAGTCGTACTGCTGCACGCCCCCACTAAACAGCTGATCACGCCGCACCTCTGTCATGGGACCTACGGTGCAGACAAAAACCTATATATTTTATATTTCCATAATTTTATTATTAGTATTAATAACAATATTTTGTCCTAATTTCTCTGGTCCCCCGTAATAGCAGTCGAGCTGCTGGTTTGGGCGGGCTACGTTTGGGGAGGGTGAGAGGGTATGAGGTATGATACACCTCCCACACTGCTAAGACTGGGGTGTGCACGAGAATATCCTTGGTGCGCACTGCTGCGGAACATTTGTAATGAGGAGAGCCTGCTAATGAGAACGATTGAAAAAACACACTTCTGCGGAACGGACCGCTGTGACAACATCCTATTGATAAGAACGGCTGGAAACGCACACTCCTGCGGAATCGTTGTGACGACGTAATCCTTGTTCATAAGACCGGCTGAAAACCTTTCGGTTGAGCTGACTTTGCGCCGGCGGCGTCTGACGCCCCACGCCTCTTTAATAGCAAACCCCCATTCTTTTTGACAGCACCGCTAACCAAGGTACAATACTGCACTGTGCAGAAACCTAAATATTCTCCTAACCGGGAGTTGTCTAACCGGGAGTGTAACCCTAAAGGTACCAAAAGGGGTTAAGGTTTGGCTGACCCCCCCCACCCCTTCCTCTTACGAGTAAGATGCTGCTCACCCTTCATGCGACTCGCCGAAAGCATTACGGCGCTTTTCGCGCTTGGTGCTAGCGATGTCTCTGCTTGGTCGGTGAAAACCCGATGTGCTCCGTCCCGGCATTGCAGGAATGCGAGGGTCTACGGTCATACGACTACGGCCGTGCATAGTAATGAGTTCCCTCCTCCCTATGCTCCGTCTCGAAAGGGATGCGTGATCAATGGTCAAATGACTAAGGCAAGTAACAAATGAGTACCCCCCCCCCCCACCGACGCCTCTCTCTGGGCCAGACTAACGGGTTCTCGGGCGCCGAATTCAAGAAGTTCAAGTCAACCGCGGAGGCCAACGCCTACGTGAACGAAGATGTGGTAGCTCCGGAGGCGCCCAGTCCTGCCGCGCCGGGGACGGTGACGATGTGGTTCGACGGCGGCAGCAGGGGAAACCCGGGTCTGTCCGGGGCCGGGGCGGTCATTTTCGACGACAAGAACATGGAGCTATACAGGTCGTGTCTTAGGTTTCTCGCCCGTTCATGCGTATTTGCTACGTACACAGCGGCAGTTTTTTCCCCCTGAATGCTTCACCCCTTCAGAAGCGCTGCCACGATTTGGCGGGGACGCAATCCGCTTGGAAGTTGTGATGGGATTATGTTGTGAAGTTGAAACAGGGTGATAAATCGTACTCCGGAGTACCAGGATATTGTTTTTTTTTTGGCGTTGGGAGGTCTGCACAGTTGATGGGGTGCTCGAGAGGGAGAAAAAGGCAATGGGTACGAGCAGAGTGCCTCCGACATGACTCCCAGTCTGTTGAGTGCCGAGGCAAGACCACGTCGTGCATTTAGCCCTTTTAGTATTAGTGCACTGTTGTACATAAAACCTAAAATCTGACTCTAATTCCAAGTTATTTGCCCCCAAAACGAGACGGCAGTTCTAAAGCGGTTAGGTTGGCCACGATTCAGTGGAGTGACTGTGTTGATGTTGATGGTGGGAGCTTCCATGCGGAGATAGTTGTGACACGGGGGGTGGCAACGTCGTGGGAATTGCGAAGAAGCCAGCGACGCACTGCGGCACGCCAAGTTTGGATGCCCTTGCCGTTTTGCGTACCAGGCGTGACTCGTAGGGAGCCCCTGTAGGTCAATACGACGAATCGAAGTTGCTTGGAGGGCCCTCCCTTGACTCTAACGCAACCGATTTTTTTCCTTTCCGAGGTACCAGGTATTTGTTGCGCTTTCGTATTTCGCACAAAACAAAAAACTTTCGCTTGCGATCACACGCATGGTGTTGCTGCAGCGACGTATTTGTAATGGAGATGATCATGATGATTCTGATCACAATCATCCACAAATGTGCGCAAATATCAAAGGTCGATCTCTCAAATCTTCTCGGTTCCCTCCGGTTTTTGGCCAGAACTACGCGTGCACAGGAGTGTCTTACGATAGGACTAGTTACGTTCCGCCCGCGTCGGTCAGGGATACCTACCAACTAATACAATAATTTTATAGTTGACGGCAGATAGGGTTTGCTCGTCAAGGCCCTGGCTGGAGCTTAAGTGTAGCGCAGCGCTGTACAGCTTCGTCGTCTTGTCATTTCGGTTTTAATTGTTCGTGCGGTATCAACTTTCTTAGTACTGCCGCCGTTTTCTACTTTACTGTGGCTTTTTTGTCGTTTTTTTCTCGGATATCCTGCAGTATTGTGTTTTTTTTTGTCGCCCTACTTCCTTTAACGCGGATCGCGGCAAAAACTGAGCCGCTGACTCTAATGCAGAGGGGTTCTTCCTCTTACCTGTTTCTCGTGCAGCGGATATAAGTACATCGGCGACCACAAGACCAACAACGAGGCGGAGTACGAAGGGATGATTCTCGGTCTCCTTGCCGCCGTTCGACTCGGAACCAAGCGGCTCATCGTCAAGGGCGACTCCATGCTCGTAATTCAGCAGGTTAGTGAGAAAAGGGGAAAATATTATACGTACGTAGAGGCCGCGGTTAGCTTTAGCTGTGGATGCTTCACATTTTCTCGGCGGCACAATCTAGTTCGCGGTCACCAGACAGGCTCCAGTCCTTCTGGAGTAGAAGAAATAGTAGAATAAGGAAAACAACTAAACTGTCACGAGGGAAATGTCACACCCGGCAAATATAAATGTGCTGTAACGCCGCGGCCTTGTTCAAGTACCGGTTTTATCTCAAACCACGCACGAGCCGCGCTGCTCATGAGATCGGTCGGACCCATGCCTGCGTCTGCCCGCCTCGAGGAAGTTGTTTTTGTGACAACTTGTGATTTCGCCTGCTGCGCGCTCCTCTGATCGCGTGTCAGATGATGGGGAGATGGCGGGTGGCTGCGCCGAAGCTCTTGAATCTTCACCGCAAGGTGAACTGATGCTGAAGAAAACGGAGTCAACGTTGTCATTGCTGGCAACCAAAACATTATATACGTATTGATGGGAGAGTTTTGACAGGCGGCATCCTGTTTTTCTTGGTATCAGAGGGGTTTAGGTTGTCGACCTCATCATTTTTTGGTGATCAGCAGATGAGTCCAATTTCGCCGACGAGATCCATCGCCATCTGCAATAACTTTTTGGTATTGATGACCCGCTTGTGAAGCTGACCTCATCATGCGTTGTCCTCTCAAACGCACACACGCAAAACCCCTGTCGCTCCCCCGTGTTAACTTCTGCGTCCCCTTTGTGCCCCGTGACGCGCCCGTCTCTACCCGCACATCCCACCAGGCTAGCGAGGCGGTAAAGAAAAACAAGCTAAATTGCACGTGGCAGCACGTGCCCCGCAACCTCAACGCCCGCGCCGACTTGCTAGCCAACATCGCCATGGACAGCAAGGCCGGCGACGAAATTTTCAACCCTTCTACCGGCGTGAACTTTCCTTCCGGGGACAGTGTCGCCGCCGCCGCCGCAGCAGCAGCAGCCGCAGCCGCCGCCGCAGCCCCGCCACCCGCTCTCAAACCACCAGCAAATGGGTCTCCTTCTTCCCTCGCTACACCGCTCCCCATTACTCCGTGCGCACCAAAACCTTTCCCCTTGGTTGACGTGGACTCCGCGGAGGGTGACGGCACCGCAGCCCCCTTGTTCGTCGACCTGAGCAGCCCTTCTTCCTCGCGGACATCCCCGAGCGTTGATGACGCGAGCGAGGTCGCCGCCCTGGCTGCCGCTACCGCCGCCTACGCTGCCGTCGCGGCGGATGCCCGCGCTACCATAGCGGGCGGCAATGGCGCGGCCCTCGGCGGTACCGTGATGGATATTTTTGGCACCTCGGAAGTCGCTGAGGCTGGCTTTGAGGCGAGGGCGGCGCAGGCTTCGGCGGACGCAGGGCTCGCAGGAAGCCGCCGCATGGGAGTTGGAATTGGGGAGATACCCAAGCGCCGGTTTATGGTGCACGTCGCGTCGTGGCGGAAGACGGAGAGGGCGGCAGCGGCAGCGGCGGCTATTTTGTACGAGGAGGGGTCTTGGAGACGACTGAACGTGCGTGCGGAGGATGTTGCTGGTATTTTTTGTTATGGACTTTTTGTGTTGCTAGTGGTCCTTCGATTGTTTCGTGGGGGTTTGCTATTGATGGAAAGGGATTTTTGCTTGAGAGCGCGCACGGTGCGAACCGAGTGTGTAAAAAATGGGATTGGTCGCCAAAATTCAAATTATATTCCAAAATCAGGTCACAAGGATAGCACATATTTAACATTTCATCACATGTGTTTACAGAAGAGGTTGGAGATACGTACGACTGGTGATTTCTTGCTATACAGGCGAACGCTTGACTTGCGCTTGAGGGGCTCACTGCTGATGGCTCCCTGTGGCTTTGAGCTCTTCTATCGCTTTGAGCGCGCCGAATACGCTTCCGCCCGTGGCTGTGTGCGGCAAGAGACCTACCCAACCATGGTTCCATCTGCACAACCTGCCGCCCTAACGAACAGGTCTTGATGAGGGTGGCAAGATGCCGTCCGCAACCGACCGATGTTCCACAGGGCCAGACTGGCTCAGAATTGGGCAAGCGGCGTGGCGGGACACCTATTCGGCCGCCCCCTGTGACAAGCGATGTCCTACGAGCTTTGGGGGAGGTTTTGGAAGAGGTCGAGCTGCTCGGCGGCGGCAACGTGGCGGCAATTACGAACGAACCGGCACTCGCAGCGCTTCTTCAGGTAAGCGTGGGCATTGTTGCAGGTTGTTTCTGCTTGACGCTCGATGACGTGTGCGATATTAGGTCGGGCAAGTGTGTGCAGCAAGCAGGCGCTGACCCTGCGGGACGCTGCATCAAAGTTATGCTCAGGGAGATGGCGTGTTGTTTGGAAGAGACAACCTACTACGCTACTCAGTCAGCGATGGTGTGCGGTATGCACGAGTTCGATTATCGGCTATACTAAGAATATAATCATGTTTTCCAGGTGGGAAAATGGGAAAGGTGGATTCCTCCATTCTGACCTGTAGCGCATGGCGAGGGGAGTGCGCCGGAGGTCAATGCCAAGATCGAGTCGAATTCACAAAGTACATATTTTGTTGGCTAGAAAGAATACCCTACTAGGCTACTGAGCCAGGCTATTATTAGTCAGTAGGCTACTGAGTAGGCTAGTGGGTTATATCCCTTGTAACCAACATGGCTCTAAATGAGTTTCCCCCGCCTCGGAGGCGTGCCTGTACAGTGCGGTAGGAGTTGGACTTTCGTTTTGAGTCCAACCATTGAATAGCTTTCACTGACGGCACTCCCCAACCATTGCAACAGAGGAACTTGTACCTACTATGGTTGGATCCGATGTGTATTTTTCTATATCATTCGTTGGTTACCTATTCCATGGGGTTGGGTATCGGGCTTAGCAAGGGTGCATGACAAGGAGACAAAACCACACCATACTCCTAAAAAGGTCAAAATGAAACGAAAAAAAAGACAAGGGGGTGGGATTTCTGGATGAAGTTACGAAACGTCATTTTTTCTGAAGTTTTTTTTCTTGGTTTTAGTTTCCCCGAAGTTACGAAACGCATTTTTTTCTCAAGTTTGTTTCACTTGGTGTCTGAGTCTCAGAAATGGGTATTACGGGTGGGCTAATGTAGTAAATAGGACCTACGGTACACACAAAATCCTATATACATATTAATACGATTAACTGGTGCCGTTTCGTCACAAATCGCTGTCAGGCGTCCGAAACGGTCAATTCCTATCAATTCATATGATTATCTTGTGTCGTTTCGTCACAAATCGCTCTCAGGCGTCCGAGGGTCGAATCGGCTAACCGTGGCTACGTATTTCCCTTTTTTGCCCTATACCTCTCTCACGCCCGCCGCCCACTGTACATGTCATAATGCAATTTTTGTCAAGATCCACTACTACTGCTGTGTTATTTCCTTTTTGCCAGCACTGAAGTTTCGTTTGCGTGTTGTGAAGTTTCGTCCTCCTTCGGTAGCTTCGTCGGCGGCGTGGGCCGACGGCGGAGTCCCCTCTTGTATTTACCTATGTTTACTATAATAACAATATGTGGTTGTATTTACTAGTATTAACTAGTATTTACTATAATAGGGTCCCCCGTAATAGTGGGGTGTCGGAGTTTTTGTTTTACGTGCACCTCTGGGCTAAGCTTACATTTTTCAATGTCGAAGTCGGTTGTTGCGTGAGGTACTAAGAGTATAAAGCTACCCAAGTCAAGCGCCTCGTGCCTTTTTTTTTGTGCCGCATACACCCCTCTACCGTAGGGCGCGTCTACAATTGCCATTGTTCTACATACATTGCTGGAAACGTCCGTCTGACACACGCTTCTCTTTCCCGGCAATTCCTCCGTTCGCTTCGGCAGCCTGCCTCCAGGAGGGCCTCCGGCGAGGGCGACGGACACGCCGCGCGGAACGGTGACGACCCGTTACCGTCGAACCCGACGACCCAGCACGTGCTGAGGCGTTGGAGAGACCTGGGTGGCGTTTTGCTCGACGCGGCCGACGAAAACGAGCTGGCATCCGCGGTGATGCTCGCTCGGTGCTGCTCCGACCCGCCTCCGGTTTCTACCCTCGCGTGGAACCCCGGCGCCTCACCAGCTGGGACGAGTGCGGACGGCTCCATCGATGTTAGCAATGCAGGACCCGTCCACGCGGTGGGCAAGGAGAAATTATGGAGTTCTGGAGGCGTGTCTGGCACGGGAATAGGTAGTGCCGGAGACGAGAACACAACAACTCTAGGAGGCGATGGCAAGGACAGAATGTGGAGTTCCGGTAGCATTTCTGGCAGGGGATTAGGTAGCGTCGAAGGCAGTAATACATCTCTAGGAAGCGTTGTCAGGGGTTTGAGTAGTGTCGGAGGCGGTCACGCGTCTCTAGGAGGCGTTGGAGCGTCCCCTTTTTCGGTGTATTCTTCGGGCGGGAAGGACCCCAGCGGGGACTGTATCGCGGAGTTGTGGGCGGGGGGGGTGGGTGACGCAGTGCCCGAAGAGGCTTCTGAGGGAGTGGGACGCTTGAAGCGTTCTGGTGAGCGGCTAGAAGGCGGGGGAGAGAGCCAACTCCGCCGGTTAGAAGGTACGACGGACAAGTCTGATGCTAGATCTGCCGTGGGTGGTTGCTCCATGCCGGTGTCGATTTAGCGACAGGCTGTTGCACAGCAGTGCAGCTCTACGTACAGTAGTGGTATTTTTTTCCCCGTCAGATTTTCGGGTGTATCATATTAGTAGTTCAGATGACAGGGAAAGCATACAGTACCGCAGTACGGGGTCGGCACAGTACAGTACAGTGCGACTCTAATAATAGTAGCCCATGAAGCTGTTTTTTTTTTCACCTTGGGCGGTAGCAGACGTCCCTTCTTGAAAAATAGTGGAAGAGGGCGTTCTAGAGAGTCACAAAACTCGGGCGTTATCGTCATGAAAACCACGCAACGATTGAGAGCGGAATGGTCACAATATGGCAAGACTTGCTGGTGCTAAGTAGTGCTGTCAGCGAAGCCGGCGATGCTCGCCAATCTGTTTTTATGGAGGAGTGAGCATGCTGTTCGAGCAATAGACCCGAGCTTGCCATTGCGCGAGGCCATCAATGAGGAGGGCCTGTCGGTGGGCTGTGCGCTGTTCTCGCAGTTTTCGTCGCGTATGGTCGAGATCGGATGAAGAGTGTGGTCGTGTTAAGGAGCCAGGTCGTTGGTGGGGGCAGAGCGTCGGGTGGTGACACCGTATTCCGGCACAGGGACCGCGGAAGTATTTGTTTAATAAAACAGAGGTTTGCACAGGGTAAATGGAACACAGAACTGGCACGCCCGACGTACAACGCAGCTTGAAAGGTCGAGTTTCAACTGCTCAATCGGTCGTACTTGTAACTCTTTTGTAAAAGTGTGTGTGTTTGGTACGGATGCACGTCTAATGCAAACTCAAACACACAGCGTCGAACATCATGTCATACCGTGTCGTACAAGTGACATAAACGCCTACAATAGGGTTCCCTTTTTTACTTGGCGACACCCGCGGGATTTCAAGTCAACCACATCCCGAAGGAAAACCTCGTCGTTGTACGCGTTGCCACAGGGACCGAGGGGACAGCATACCAAGAGGAAAACCAAAATGAAATACATCAAAAGGAGAAACACAAGATGAAAAACAAGAAAACACGGAAGAGAATACGAAACTGGGAAGCCTCGCAAGCAGGGGGAGGGGGTTGGCGAACCGAAAAAACTGAACCCACCAAGAAGAGCTAGTTATGAACACGCACACGTATGGAAGAAGGGAAAAATCGGAGCGGAAAAAGGAACAAATAAATAAAGGGGACACGAAAGTTAAGACCTTGGAGGCAAGAAAGTAGGGCGAGGAAGTCCGGGCGGTTCTACGCTATCTACTTACGATCATGACGATAGTGGTCATGCCCATACGTCAGTCATCTTGGCAGGATGATCTCCCGCTTCCCCCTGCCCCACCCCAGCGCGCGCGCATTGGTGTCAACGGTTCACGACGCGATTGCGACCGCGCCGTGTCGCTCTGACGCCTCTCCACATCATGCCATTTAAGCATGAAGCCCCCCGCCCCGTCCGCGACCCGTCGAAATCGCCTGCCAGCCTTCTGTGCTACCTCGCGCCACCCTTCGGACTTGATGCCGAACCCCTTCATTCCGATTTTCTTGGGGCGCCCCATCCGATCCTCCTCCTGTCCCCCGTAGTGGCCCTTACCCCCATCCATCTCCCCAGACACCACCCTCCTCGTCAAACACCCCTCTCCCATGCGTGCCACGCAACCCGCGAATAATATCCTTCGTCTTCGCACCGCCGCCAAAATGCTCTCAGAGTCTTATCGGGTCGACGTAAAACTGGGTGCGGCCCCCGCGCTTCCGTTTCCGCCAGCCGAGGCGCCATAGGAACATATTGTGATGGATGGACCTGCCGTGGCCTGTCGTAATCAGTTGTTATTCGGGCCTCGCCTGACGTACCGGTACACCACACAGACGTCTCGACTACCTCGGTTTTCAGCATCCGCACCTTCAGCCTCAAGCGCACCTCCAGGCGGTCGTAGATTCCCACCCTACATCACCCGAAGCACGACCATGCCCGCTGGAGCAGCCGCGTTACCTCGGCACTGAGATCTAATTCTGCGCTGATAGCCCCACCCAAATGCAAAAACTCGACCGTTTCAAATACGAGTATACACACCACGATGGATGTCGAGTCGTCTTACCACGGTCTATCATACGGTAGCTACGTAAGATATTTACGTACTGTATAAACTCCCTTGACACCACCCCGCCCTGTTACTTGCCTGGGTGGGTATGCCAAATGAAATAAACACTGCCTGTCGTACTGTTATCACCCCCCATCGAAATCGCCCCCCACGATTAACCCCTCCCCCCCGGTGATAAATAACTAAATAATCGAATGAAACATGCCCTTTATCACCAGGGTTCTCTAAAATATCACTCTACCGTAGGGGGACACGGACCAGGATGTCACCCTGCGGGTGAAGAACAAACGCAAAAAATCGAAAATAGTTGATTACCCGGGGTGGTTTCTTAGGCCACACCCTAAAAATTATACTTTGTAGGTACTAAGTACGGCAAAATACACGTTCCGGTCTACCTACTCTTGCGACAATCCGTGGTCGTTGCTCGAATCCGGCTCCTGGGGTGAACGAGGGTAGTTACGGCGGGAGGCAGAAGAGGGTGAGAATCAACACTGCCAATAACCTCAGGCAACCACTACAAGCACATTTTTTTACGTTTCGCTAGGGGGGAAAAAAACATAATCATTTTTACGTCGTAAAAAATTGTTGACGCAAGAAGGGCGGAGGACATTTCCTGTTGAAACACGAATCATAATACGTACGTAACTGTCGACGGTTTCGCGCGCGGGTAAACTGGATAACAATTAAACAATAATTGCTACTTGGCACCATTGAGCGAAAAAAATCGTTTTCCCTTAAGCTGGAGGTTGTAGGTTCTGTTTTGACCCACACGCTGCCCCGTTTCCCGGTTTCCCGAGAATCAGGCGTTTACACTAGTTTCTCTTCACTACACCATTTGGTGGGAAATCTATACACGTCCGGTATAGAAAGGAGAGACACTACTCGTATATATGCCCGATATACACCCATAAATAGCTGCCTTTTGTGACTACAGACTGGGCTGCGTAGGGCAAAACCTGAAGGACCATACGGAATGCGTGAGTTCCATTCTCGGGTATCATCAACTTTTGTTCCAGGTGGAAAATGTGGAGAAGGTCGATTCTAGATTCCTCTGTTCTGACCAGCAGCGCGTGTGGCGAAGGGTTCGCCCCCGAGATAATGCCGAGACTACCTTTAACCTTTTAACTCACAAAACGTACATTTTGTTTGGCTGAAGGGACAACCTACTGCTTATAGTCCGCTTAGTCAGCGCTGACTGAGTAGAGTAGAAGGCTATCCCTTCGGTCCAACAAAACCGCCCCGCGGTGAGACGCATTCCCCACTGCCAAAACCAACCGGACCAATCGACCTCCAACTAGCACGACGAGCCGTGTTATAACATGACACGCACGACGGACTTTTCTTATTTGAAACAAAAGTTCACGTCAGTTGCGAGATCGAAGGCAAACGTCGAACCCCATCTCCGCAAGCTGCGTGTGGTACTTCGATCGCGCGTGCTGTGATAACGTGTTTTAACAAAATTCGACGCGAGAAGAGAAGAAATGGCTGTACCCTTCCCGCGATAAAAATAAAAGGCGTGCGTGCACCCTAGTCGGGAGGGGGGGGAGAAGAGCCTACCATGTGGCCCCACGGTCTAATTTACGACTAAAGGAGGGAGAGAGAGAAATAGGGCGAACATCATATACGGGAAGGACAAACAAATAATACAACAAACAAACAAACGAACACACAAAACAAACAAAGGACAATGTGGTTCGCACCCGCTCAGGCGACACAGCTCTCTGGCCAGCTTGGCGATGTTCCTGCAATCGTCAAGCCCGCTATGGTGACGGCCTTCCAGCACCAGCCCCAGACGAAGCAGCATGCCCACCATGTCCACGCCCGGGCGGGATCGACCACCTCGTTTGTGCGACATCTGGGGGGGCGCGTGTTGCTGCACGGAAGGCAGAGAGGCACGGCGCGTGGGCACAGCAGTTGGGGGTTTGGACTACAGTAGGTTTGGACGCCTATTACGACAGGGGAGGCACTTTTTAGTCATTTTTGTTCATGGGTGTGTTCGGGGTTCGGGTAAGGTACGTACCAAAGTGTTCCGGGGGGTATCTGCTCGGTAAACACCCTTCCAAAGTCTTCGGTAAGGTTCGGTACGACCTTAATCCATACCCTACCCAACACCCCGATAAGGTTAGGTATACGAACTCAATACCGGTACCCAACACTTGGGTAGTCCCGGTACGCCCACAAAAAAATACCCCGGGTACCGGTATACAGCACGGTTGGTACCACGCTTTCAGCACGCACAGGCGGTGCACATCCAGTGGCTTGTGGGTTCGTGACGCGTCGATTTTGTTCAATGGATTTTTCGAACCACCAACTTTTAGGGGGACCATAATAAATAGATAAATAGGACCTACGGTTCACCAAAAACTCACGTATTTCCCTATTTTTACTATTGAATGATAACAATACTCGGGTCCAATGTAAATAGGACATACGGTACACACAAAAATCCATACATTTCCCTATTTTTACTATTACTAACAATATTTGGTCCTATTTACTAGTATTTACTATGCTCCCCCGTAAAAGTGCGAGGTTTTACCCACAGCGACATTCTGGATTATAGGAGACTATAACAGACTATAAAGGTTGATCCTCTTCATGCGCCAAGACCACACACAAAACATGCAGGCTAGACCCCCCAGTATCTTCCTTTCTCCTCCCCGATGCTTGCCATTATTATTATTGTTATCGCGCATGGTATAGTATAGGATGAACTTTTCATCCTCATTGCTAGTCGATTTTCGTCAATTTTTTCTGCTATCCTTAACCTTTTTAGACACCTTCAGGCCTTAAGGCACCTTAAGGGATGTGTTCCCGTTTTGGGAACAAATTTCTCGGAAATAGAGTCATATGTAGGTTTCTGTACAGCGCAGCAGCAAAAAGGGTAATAACCAAGAAAACTATGCTGTTGTGTCTCACCCAAAATACGTATTTGATGTTCGCCCAGGTCTTGAGGTGCGCAGGAACATGTGTGCCAATCAGCTTGCACTGTGTCGGTAGCATGGTCTTCAGGTCCCAGTTTCCTTCATCACCGGTTGGCGGGGAGGGGCACAGGCACATGTCAGACAACCGATCACCAGCACGACGCGTGCAAGGCAATGACCTTCACGGGGCGTCGATGATGCTTTGCGGATGAAAACCAGCAGCTCCTACACAACGCCCTAGGATGTAAAATTCTCCGGGAAATTGTTTACCTCCTATTATGGGTCAGGAGAATAATCCTGGTCCGCAGTTCGGATTTTTTTTTGTTTTTGTTAAACAAAACCGGCACAGCAGTGCTTATGGCCTGTTTCAAATCCGCGTACGAAACGCTGCGAGACCAGGCTACACAGCGGAACGCATCGCACGGCGCTACATATAGAAAAATACCAAGTACCCGGCCTGACCTTGCTCGGCGGATACAACGCTCCACAAGTTGAACAGATCAGATCAAATCAGATCCTCCACTTGATGGCCTTGATCTTTTGTGGCAGATAAATCCCTGATTTTCATGTTCTGCACGATCTAGGTAATGTTTTGCTGGGCGGGATCTGTAGGACACAGCTCTTGCACACAAATTTGGCAGGGTGGGATCTGTATGATACATTTCGTGTACAACATCTTAGAGCGGAAAGTACAGGACCTAGATTATCTAGATGATCCATCTGTAGATGATCTAACACGTCAGCTGTAAGTTCGACCGATCGAGTGGATTGTACTCTCAAGTTGGAATCTGCAGCTATGCTCTGTGCACGTAGCGACCTGAGGGCATGCTTTGGCGTTAGGGGCAAGGGTAGGGGGTAGAGGTGGTGCAACGTATACGGTTTGGGTTAGGGTTAGGGCCATGGGGTGCCTCTCGGGTGTTTTAGCTACTAGGGGCTACAAATGGTTATTTGTAGCCCGCGGGTTGCGAATAGGCGTTCCCGAATCGGCGATACGTCCCCTGTGTGCAACTTTCCAACGCACCATCGGCTACCTAGTAGGCGGATGCCACAATACCAACAGCCGCAGACCTACGAAGCAGGTAGCAGGCCATCAAGAATACACGAAACGCCACCATAAGACGAAAGCCGTGGTAGATATCCTTACCGCACGTGATGAAGAGGCAAGACCGCTCCTGCCCCGGAAGGCACGAATGCTTCCGTAAAAACTCCGTGTGTTGATGCAGTGCCTCCTTGAACAGCACAGCGCCGTCTACCGTAGCCTGAAACGCCGGATTGGGGGGTTGGAGGCGTTTTCGTTTGGAATGGTCACTTTTGCTTTCCATCGCAACTCGTGTATATATATAGGATGGGCTGAAGTTCGTGAAGTCAGCGTTCCTCGCCAATGGGGGCAAGACGGTTCAGCAAGTTCGTTAAACCCGATTTAATAGACCTAATGGTTTTAGGGGTGGTTGTCATTCCACATGGATCACCATTTACAGCCTTCGCTTGGCGCAGCCCAACAAGAAAAAATAAGGCGCGCTACGAAGCGCGCCGATTTTTGCGCTTGTATATATAGGATTTGTTTTTGGGCAGCGGCCAAAAACAGGTACACCTGGTCCGTTCGGGGCCAAAAACAGGTACATACTAAAATCAAGTTTAAAACGCACCCCACGAACCTGCCGTTCCTTGCAATGCAAAGTAGAGTTTTTTTCATGCTCTTCGTGCTCGCCCGGTGGCTACGTATACGAGTAGCTGCTATTAATAGTACGAGGAACGAACGCCTGCTGCTGTATTCTCCCTTCTCAACTTCAGTGACACCCCGGTATTCCAAGTCAACCACAATCCCGAAGGGAAGCCTTCTATCTCGTATTATTTCGGCGGAGGTATGCAGGCAGATATGTGTGTGTGTCGCTCGAGTGGCGTGTAGTGCGAGGTGCGAAGGGAGAAGGGGGTCTCCGCGTACGTCGGCATTTGTATAGGGGGCATAGGGTGGAACTATGAAGGGCCTCTGATTGGCTTAAAAACGACAAAAAAAAGGTGAAAGTCAAGCAGAGTAGACAAAATCAGGTATACCTGGGTTTTGAAGAGGCAAAAACCGGTACAACGAGTTTTGGACCAATGGCAGCGCACGTGGAGTGCGTTTTTGACTTGGTTTTAAGTATGTACCTGATTTTGGCCGCAAAAGGACGAGGTATACCTTTTTTTGGCCGCTTCCCTTTGTTTTTTCAAGCTGAACATTTCTAAGTTCGCAGAACGAATGGAATGTGAGTTTCGTTAACAACCGACGGAACTAACTACTTATTTATAGCCATGAGGCTCTACCGACGTAAAGGTTTATTGTGATCAGAGGCAAGGAGGAGAGTAAAGAGCAGCCCACTCTTGAGTGCCCCCATCACAGCCTGACGAGTATAGCAGAGGCAAAACACTGCTCGCTGCCGATTGACAGGCCTAGAGGCTAGGTGTACTGCGAAGGATATACACAACTTTTCACAAAGAGGCGGTTAAAACCTCGACTACGAGTACGCCTCTGGAGAAGCGGTTTGAGCTGGGTACCTCTCGGAAAGACTCTGGACTGATTCCGAGAACTCTATGGCTGATTTCCTCCGTTTACCGGTCAAAAACGGGCATGAACATAAAAATAAATGAGAAAATCGAACAGACTAACATATCATCCGCATAAGACCCAGCCTTAAGCATCACTTTTACTTTCCAGCTCAACCTGTCGGAATTTGTACCCTCAGCAGCCTTCTGGACAAGGGTCTGCATTTCGTGGAAGGCAGTTCGTCTCCACTAGTGAGAAACAGCTGGCAACGACGCGTGCTACGATAGAGGTAGAGGTATACCTTTTTTTGGCTGAAACGTTTTCTGAATGACCTATTAAAGTATGAAAGCCTCCTTAACCCAAAATCATCGGAATTGAATGATTTTTTGTGTCGCCAAAAAATTCATTTGATGCTTACAGGAGGCCATGGGATTGTTCATCGGATAGCACTTTAATTTCCCTTCAAAATCAGTTCTTGGGTGAAGGTATAGAGCTCCTCAAGTAATAAGTCACCACCCTCAGAAGGCAGAACATGGTGCATCACCTCTACCTTACCGTAGCGTGCGTCCTACATTAAAAGAAGATGTGCTGCTGGGTATGATAGAAGCGGGAGATACGGGTAAGCTTGCCGCTATAGCCACAATGTTAGCATGCGCTGTGTTGGCGATACCGTCGTGCTCCGGCAGAATCTCCGATCGATCGAAAGGCGCATTACCGTAAAGAGCGTTGAATTCGCACTGAGGTGCGATCGATTCTTTTTCAGCAGCGCTCGTTTCCTCGACAACGGTAAGGGTGCTAAGGTCGAATATTGTACATATTATCGGAACGTCTCTCTCGACCAGATATTTCCGAAAGCACCATTGTTCGGTTTACGCGACTTTCCCGTTCTGGAAAAATCGAGGGCTGACAAAAATATGGCACCCCTTATGACGCGTACTACGATAGAGGTAGAGGTGTACCCTTTTTTGGCTAAAATGCTTTCGGAATGACCTAGTAAAGGCTCCTTAACCCAAAATCGTCGTAATATACCAATTCTTGTGTTGCACTGTTTTGTTTTCGTTTCATAGTTAAGGCCACGGAATTGTTCATCGGGTATATCTGGGTATATAGCACTTTCGTTTTCCTCCAAAAACAGTTTCCGGCTAAGGTATAGAGCGCCTCAAGCGACCGCCCCCGGAAAAAATACGGTGCACCTTTACCTTGAGGTGGCATGCGCCCCCTGTCCCCTGTGCGAAATCAACGCTATTTACCATAAAAGAGGAAGAAGGGGTGCGATTATGTAATACACGTTCGGCCGGTTAGAAAGGCAGAGGGGTGGAGGACGTGCCGCTGCGGTTGCTGTCACCCACTCGAGGCGCGAGGCGGCACGCACCTGCTGTATCCCGGTGAGTTCTGTACAGAACGGAGTCAGCGTTGGGTTCTTCACGGGGCGGACGTAGGCGCGGAACTCGTCGAGCACTTCCAGAGACCGAGCGTCCAGCAGAACCGTGGGAAACTCGATCACCTCTGGGGGTCCAAATCTGTACAACAAAACAGCGCAAGGAAGTAGAAAACGCTCCGGAATTAGTCAGGACACACGCAGGAGGCGGTTTGCTGGGAGCGATGTCGGTTGAGTATGAGATGTATGGAGGGTCATCGGAACCGATAGCCTCTGGTATGTGATGCTTACCAATAAAGCAAGGCTTACTGTAGGTCCGTCGTTAACGAAAAAGGGAAAATGGCCACAAAAACTTGACAAATTGGCAAGTTTGTTTTCTCAAATCTTGCACAGATGCTCCGAGTACCTTGGAGTAAAGTAACGAGTATTGGAGATAAAATACTTCAGGTACTTCATGTACTCGGAGTATTTCGGGGTTCGATACTCCCGATACTGCTCGTACTCGGAGTATTTTGGGTATGAACACTCTCGATACTGCTTGAACTCGGAGTATTTCGGGGTCCGATACTGCGGGTACTCCTTGTACTCCGAGTATTTGGGGCTTCAGTACTGTTCATACTCCAAGTACTCCGAGTATTCAGGCCGCCAGTACTCTAATACTCTTAAGTACTCGGAGTACGAAATGTACTCGATACTCGGAGTATACTCGCAGTGTGAAGTACGTTAGGAGCATCTTTGCATCATTTTGAAGACTCGGCCGTCATTCCTCCCAGGTTCTGGGAGCATGTGGCTGGCGCTTACAGCATTTCAAAATTCACAGATGCTCCCAATACCTGCGAGTATAATTAGAGTATTCTAGAGAAAAAAATACTTCAGGTACTTTGTGTACTCGCAGTATTTCGGTGTTCAATACTCTCGATACTCGGAGTACTCCGAGTAATTTAGATGTTTGTAATCCGAGTACTGCTTGTACTCGAGTATAAGTACTGCTCATACTCCCAGTACTCGGAGTATTTGGGCCTTCAGTACTGCTCATACTCCAAGTACTCCGAGTATTTAGGCCACCAGTACTCTAATACTCTCAGTACTCGAGTACGAAAAATACTCGATACTTCGAGTATACTCGGAGTATCGAGTATACTCGGAGCATCTGTGAAATCTTGCTAAACACCTTGCCAAATGCAATGACAACCGAAAAAATCCAGAAAACTTGCTAACGACGGATGAAGGAATAACCCCTTAAATATTAGACAAATGTGTAGAAATTTGGCAAAAAAAAACGTGCCAAATGAAATACCTGGTACATTTTTTTCATATTTACGTGGAGGCCAAAACGGTCCATACAACAACCTGGCAAAAATACAGTATGTCACAGCCTGCTGTTTTTCTCGGTCTGACTGCGCCATCATGGTGATGGTCGAGGCCGGTGGAACTAGCGCGATCGAGTAAGCGGTGACGAGACTGAAAGCCCTACCAGTTCAATGAGGCCGTGCTGCTTACTTTGCGCGATATCGTTCCGATGTAGCGATGAGCCTACACGATACAGATCTATTACCATGCGACTGGTGCTGCGGCTGCACGCGCTAAGCTACCCTCGCCCGTTGATAAACTACCATCGTCCGCTTTTGCGATCGATCAAACGTCGTCGTACATCCACCACCTCCTGTTTGCCCGCCCGAAGGCAAGCATCCAAGCGCACAGCACAGCACAACGCACGAGCCGAGCTTGTTGCCGCACTCATCCGCGATAGAACAACAGCACGATACCATCTCAGCACAGCCAAAAAGGAAGACGATCACCTGCCCCCATCGATACGTCGGTCCTCGCACGTGGCCTCAAAGTCGAGAACGGCGTAAACATCGACCTCGTCCCCCTCTCCCTCTTGAAAGGCACCGCTTTCTGCCTCTCCATTTCGACCCTCACACCCGCCTTGCCCTTTTTCCCCGGGGCTACTCCCACCCCTCACCAACCCTCCGCAGCTCGCCTCGTGCCCCTTAGGAAGCACCCCCCCCCTGCAGCGGGTACCACCACCACCACCACCACCACCAACACTACCACCACCACCACCACTACCACCACCACCACCACCAGGCTTCCCGATTTCCGGTCCCCTGCCACCGAGCGCTGAAATGCCCTTCGCCTGGGTTCCGAGCTTGGGTTCCTTGTCACCGGACGCTGCACCGTTTGCCTGGGGGCGCTCGGTTGCCGCGGCCGCCCCTTTCTTCTTCCTCCTGCGGTTCGACCGTTTCCGTGTCGCGGGTGTTCCTCCCTTCTCAGTGGGAGGGTTGCTATCGTCTAGCAGCCCCGGCAGACCCCGATCACTCGAGGCACCGGCGTTCGGAGCCTTCCCCCGGTCGTCGTCGTCGTCGTCGCAGGGGATAGCCGCGCGCGCTTTTTCCGGTCGTCGCATTCTACCGGCTGCT
The DNA here is from genome assembly GCA_008828725.1 of Saccharina japonica. Classification (NCBI taxonomy): domain Eukaryota; class Phaeophyceae; order Laminariales; family Laminariaceae; genus Saccharina; species Saccharina japonica. The sequence goes on along the minus strand of MEHQ01001158.1, from coordinate 351,676 downwards.
TCTTCGCCTCGCGAGGAGGTTCCGGAGATGCCCGACGCCCCCTGGCTGTCTACTGTAAGCGGAAGGACAGGCGCCGGGGAGGTAGTGCCGTGCAACGTCTGCCGAGCTGGCTGTCTCTCGAGGGCGGCAGGAGATTTGGGCTTGAGGCTGAAGTCTGAGACGCCGTCGACGCGGGAGAAATACGACGGGCTGAGCGTGCCGCCCTGGCCAGCTGCGGTCGAAAATAAATCGACAAGAAGAGGTGTCCGTTCGTGTACACGTTTGTTCGTTCGTTGCCAATGGCATCAAATATGGTGGTCCGAGCCGGAGAAGAAGAAAAAAATGAGAAACAGAAACAACGACGAAAGAAGCCCATTAAATTGGGAAAACGTGTTGGATTTTCTCGTGGCAAGGTCGGATATATAGGTGTAACTGCAACATATATACGTATAACATGGATATTGCGGCGGTTTCTGTGTTTTCCCCGGACGTGGACATGGAGAAATGTTGTTCGCTGGAAGAAACCACCCGCGGGGCCACTTCAGTCACTCGATCCACGGAGATTTCGGCGGCTTTGTGCTTTTCCCCGAACGGGAACATGATAAGCTGTGTCCGTTACAAGAGACTACCTGCTAAGCTACTTGACTCCGTGTTGGCGTGATTTGTGTAGGTAACTGAGACAGTACCCGCTACTCCTGGGTTCGCTCGCTTCGTCTCAATTATTTTTTCACTGATTTTTTTCCCCACACTAACTCCAAGTAGTGTGTACCAAAAACGTGGCTGGAGCTCTTAATAACCGGATTGCGCGGAACTCAAACTAGACAAAAAAAAACACGCGGAAATGGTGGCTGTCGTGTGCTATTATTAATGGTCACCAATTTTCGCGTACGAACAACAAAATATCAAAAACCGAGATAACCGTGGTGGTCTATTGGGGCGGTGGCTGTTGGTTTGCACAGGTGTGTTCTGGGAACGGAGACGACTCGGCTAGCTCCAGCAGTAGTCCCGTCCATGGTAAAAAAAAGGACGGCGTTGCCTCCTCCTTGGCAAGCGCTCACGGCGCCTGGTCTCTTGTGAAACCGTTAATGCTGCGATCAATCAGCAAAAACTGAAAAGACTAGCGCGTTCGGCGTTGCTTCTTGGACTCTTGTTTTGGGCCTCTACCATTGTATATCATCCACCCGAACCGTTCATGTTTCGATAAAAACCACGCGCGGTGATATCGGGGATAACGCCTGCCGACTGCATCTCTTGACAACACCTGATCACGCCGCGAGCTACACAGGGGTATTCGGAAAAAAAAATCGACACCTCACTTTTTGTTTTTAGTCCCAGGCAGAGGGGGGGGGGGGGGGAACTCCTCACTGCGAGCGACTTTATTTTATTAAAAAAACAAATTGTTTTTTAATTCTCTCAGAAATCTCGCCTTTCTGGTTCGTTGCTCATTCTGATCTTAGGAAGGAGTGTAGGTCGTTTTCTCTTTTGTTTTCGTGCACTCTTGACTTACACCGTATTATAAATAAACAGGGCTGTGGGTAGGTTGGGCTTCACGTCTACCAGTAGGTACTACAGCATTCGGGGTGAAGTAGGCCAACGAACTCACTTCAGTCTGCATCATTAACAACTACAATTAGAGCCACACAACGCGGCAGTCACAAGCAAAGATGCAGAAACTCCGCAAATTACCGCACGCAACTAACCGTAATACTTAGCTGACATAATCAACTAGACGGTGGCTTCTAGTCACGCAGCCCACAGCCCTAGCGTTTACCACGAAATCAAACACGAAATATGCTCTATGCACTGCACTTCGCACACATATCGTATCTCACAGGTCAGGATGACGTTGTTGCTGGAGCGGAAAAATACAACTCCGTCGAACATGGCCGCTGCCACGTCAACGTAAATCAATACCTGGGGGTGCAACGTTTTGTTGTCAAGCGTGGGGGCGGTGGAGGCATTATGGGAAGGTGCGGGTGAAACATGCCTGGAGAAATAAACGGACTCATCCCTCGGTACTGGTTGAGATCAAGTGACCAGCTACAGGTTAGCATGGTAATTGCATCATTTTAGTACAGCATTTGTTTTAGGACAAGCGTATAGAAATGTTGGCCAGGTTGCGCGAACAAGCTTCTTCGACGCCTTTTCTCGGGGGTAAGACATTAAGTTCCTCATGCGAGGGTCCCAGAAAGTAAGCCACCACCCGTATAAGGTATTGCGCAACGACATGTTCCAACTCCCGATTGTGATTATGTTAACCCAGAAGCGGGCGATATCGCGGTTACTATATAATATATACCCTCGCAGTTCCGCGCCCTGATCAAGGATCCTATATGGGTCGGACATGTGCAATCTCATAATAAACTGCCTGTCGTCCTAGGATCGCGGTTTTGGTCCGAGCGTCAAACTGCCGTGCTTTCAGCCCACTGGTCGCCGTCCAATCGAACTGTCTTTTTTCTCCACGATATCAATTACACCGCGTCGGCCACCAGTAGCGGCGGCGGGCGGCTGCTTCTAACGTGCCCCCGACTTCGTGCGGGAGACTAATGGACCAAGGCCACGAAGGGCAGCAGATACGGATCGCTGCTCACCATCGTGGCACGCACGCGCACTACGCACGCTGATTCCACTCCTGAGATGTGTTTCCACTCCAGAGTCGTTGAAGCCTGCCTGCCTGTCTTGTGAGCAGGGACTAGACTACATGTGTCGATGAGTTAAAGTCGCAACAACAACAACAACAACAACAACAACAACAACAGCAACAGCTATTGAAGTGTATAGCAGCCGCCGGCAGAAGCACCTTGCACGACTTGCGCATGCCGCTGATAACGCCCGCCTCTCCAGGAAGGCCCGCCGCGAAGTGTATATGCGTCCTGTTCATGCAGCGCAGCCCTTCCTGTCGAATGCTGGTGCACGTCACGCGGGCGAAATGGGAGCGAAGGCGTCCAAGGTGTTAGTAGCTAATAAGGCGTACGTAGCTAATACTAATGTTTTCACTACAACAGCGCAAGCCACTTTCCATGACTAGGAGAGCTTGGTCAAGAGATTGACCACTACATGTTGACAGTAGTAGCCTATAGGCGAAGCACCGAACAACAATACGTACGGAGCTTTGATTCTGTGGTTGGGCGTGCGTCCGACCCAGAACGGGGGGCCGCCTACTGCCACCATTGCCATACAGAGCGTGGAAGAATGCAGCGAGACAGAAAGGCGTCGCGTTAATCGAAAAACACAAGAGGACATCGCACACAACCAGACTGCAGAACGGGTCGGAAAGTGCTTTCATTCAGAGTTGGATACTGCGTGCAGCAGCTGTAGGGTTACCCCCTTTGGACCTCCATAGGAAAAAGGTGTCGAAAAGTGGCGATTACCAGGGCTTTTCACCGGCCATAATCCGACCCACCGGTCGGGTCAGGAGGTCTTGAAAAAATCACGGTCGGGTCCAGGCGGATCAGAAGGTACACGAAATATCACAAATCGCGTCGGGTCGGGTCGGGTCGGGTCGGGTGACCCCATCCTACCCGACCCGGGAGCTGTGACCCGACTCGTGAACAGCCCTGGGGACTACATACATCATCGGCCCGAAAGAAGCAGCCGGGGTTGCTGGCTGGCTGGGGTAGGTAGGGGATGTGTCCAAACTGTAATGCCGAGCATGTTGATACCGAAAGACTGTACGACACGAGCAGAAAGAAGCTGTAGTTGTTGATACTTGTACATACTGTCGCAGGAAGAAAGCTGCATGCACACTCTCTTTTCTGGGCGCTTGATTCTAGACGCGCATACATGTGTCGTGCACAAGTCAATGCGTAATTGGGGGATGATGTGATACAATGGTTTCAAGGCAAGGATTCGTACCGCAAGGGTAAAAACACGAAGTAATTAATGCCAAGCGTTGAATTGACTTGTTGTGGGATAACATTGCAGGCGAAGATCGGGATTCGAACAGCCGATTGCGTGACTTTGTCAAAGATTAATGCTTGGTAGCTTTGCGGCTAAGCATTATTTGATAATTTTTAGTCGCTATATACAAGGGGCCCACTACGGGTGGATAACCCCGCCAGGACTTCACAGGGAAAACTCAGCGCTCTTAACGGTACTACTTGGAATTAGTGTGGACACTTCTTACAGTTATAGTGCAAGGGTGAAGAGTGGAATCGGGCAAAATATTAACGAGGTCCTCACCTGGGCCAATTCCTGAGGAAAGTTCCGTGCACACACACCGGAACTTCAGCCGCGCTTTCGATCTTGGTCAGCAGCTGTTCCTCATCGACCAGTCCCTTCACCGAGTGGCCCTGATTGGCCCGGATGAGGAGCTCGCCGTCTCGCTCGTCGGGCAGTAGTGTCATGCGTCCCTTTTCGTCCGATGACACCTTGTATATCAGGTGGAGCGAAAAATCGGAGAAAAGTTGCAAAAAAATCGGGTTACTAACCCCTTTAGAATAAATTTCACCCACGGCTTCAGGGACGGTATAGCTGGAACTAGCGTGTAAATTAGGTGGAATTAGTGTGGGATACATTTTCGGTAGGGAGAGGGTTAAGAAGGCGAGATGGGGGTTCACACGCGCGTCACCAGTCCCCCCGTTTTGTGCGGATTCAAGCGGACGGACCATCGCTCTCGTGTAGAGCTGTTTTTTCTTTGGGAACCCAGAGACAGCGACCAAACAAATGACAAAGCATTCACACGTCGGACAGATCATTGACAGATAAATCATCTACAGATAGACAATCTAGATCATCTACATCCTAACCTGCCGTTTTGAGACGTTGTGCAGGATCTATCTGTGTAGTACAGATCCAACCCAGGAAATATGTGCTCGATCATGCAAAACATACGGCTATCACCCGGCAGTACGAGCTAGGTCATTCAGATAGGTATATAGATAGGTTTTTGTGTGTACCGTAGGTCCTATTTACTAGTGTTTACTATGCTCCCCCGTTATATTTTATTCGTGATATATCTTGGCTTTGGGGATTTTTGCTCATCGGGTTGCACTTGTAACTCTTTCTTAAAAACAGTTTTTGGGTGAGGTATATAGGTCCTACACTATAATCAAGTGACCCCGCTCAGACAAATTAGGTGCTAACCATAGAAGGCAAACACGCCTCCGCGGCATATACCAACTCACCACGTCTTCCACCTGGCTCCTAGAGACTCCGCTGAAGCGCCGATTGCTGAGGAGCTCGTCGAGCCGAACGAAGCCATCCGGGCGCATTCTTAGGCCTAGCTCGTTAGCCCCATGGCGAAGTGCAAACGTCAGACGCTTTGAAAGCTGCAACGCGCGGCAGCATCACGGCCGGAAGGTTTTGGTAGAGGAGAGCGACGCGTTTTGTTGAGATGGTTCGCCCCTCGGACAGATCATCGATTCCTGCTTCATTATCTAGAAACTTCAGGGCAGACGATCTGTATGGTCGGCATGATTTAGCTCATGTTGCCGGGTAGGAGCCGTATACACCTACATGATCTAGGACATGTTTCCTGGATTGGATCTGTACTATAAAGATCCTGCACAACATATCATAACGGCATGCTCAGCTCTAGATGATCTACAGTAGATATATAGACATATACTTCGAAGTAGATATATAGACATATACTTCGAAGTAGATATATAGATAGATCATGATCTGTCTGTCTGAGGTGGGAAGTCGTCTGAATCATACGAAGTAATTATGAATGGACCCATTTGCTGCGTGTTTTCCTCACGCCGGTAACTCATGAACCATGTGGGCAACAACACATGAAATATAGTCACAACTACAAAACGAGAAGCGCGGTATCACTGTTATTTGTAATAGCCGTTTAGGTTGAACGGCCTGCAATACGAGCCGACATATCATGGCACCATGCTGCCAGCTTGTTGTAGGACTGCTCGCAGTGTAGTTCTGCATACTGCTGTAGTTCTGGTTATGAGTGTATCATCCGCTCGGCAGCAGCGGCGGGTTATTACGGGCTAAGGATGGCCGACGGCTGTTTTAGTTGTCCCTGTTTGTCTGTAAAGTCCCTAAGCCCCTGTCAAGCTTTTCATGCGGGGCTAAAGACAGCCTAAACAACTTCTCCGACCGTTGACTATACCGTACCGGAACACCGTACCGTAGCTCAGTGGCGGATGGATGTGTACCGCAAGCCTTTTCCAGATTACCTACAAACTCACGACTGACACTAAGCGGAGGTCGCAATATCACAAAAGGGTGCATGCTTAAGGATACCAGCGGAAGATATGCTTTCCCGCTATATACGATTGGCCGCACCCGCGGGCAGACGTTCTTGGGTCTTGGGAGGACGATCCAGCAGACAAGCGTTGGAGTTTGGAATACACCGGACACACGAACCGCCACGGTCTACTGTAGATCATGTCGCCGGATGGGACTGTGAAATCTGCATGATTTAGGACATGCTGCATGGGTTGGATCTGTACTATTCAGATTCTGCGCAACACATCATAACGGCATGATATAATCTAGATGGTCTAGATCATGATCTGTCCGAGGCGAGGAACAATTCCTAACGGCTAGTATGGATTTATCACACAAATATTTTAATTTTCCTATACCCTGCGTATCTACTATCGACATGTACACCATTTGGCTGCCTGCGGTCTCTCAAACGCAGCGCGGCTTCGTGCCTGGTGTGAACAGTACTTGTCACTCTACAGTGCCGGTTGAGTAGTGCCGGTTGCCCACTTTTATAGCGCCTGTGGAATCGCTTGGCACAAAAGGGATTCACCAGCGTGATAGTTTGCGGAGCGAGTAGTGCCGGTTGCCGCTAAAGTGCCGGTATTGTTAGCTGGCGCATACCGGTACTATAGAGGGACCGGCACTCCTGTGCCACTCTGTCCGGAATCAAAGGACCGTTTGTGTACGGTATTGCTCAGGCGGTCGCGCGGCGCCGGGGGGTCGGCTGGCGCTCGGGAGAGCAGGTCCTTTGCGGGGCATACTGAAACTGACGTACCGGTAGATGTGAAGAGCCGTTTGGACACCATCATCCCTACACAGCGGTATTAATTAATACCGGTACGGATATCATAACCGTTAAGGATATCCTAACGGTCCTTATATTTCCGGAGATGTTGGCATATGTATGTACCAGGTACTTACCTGGTATATCATAACGAGGTTCGTTCATTTTCAAGTTTCGCCCGCAGGCAGACTGCGGGAAAAACATGAGCACATCGGACAGATCAGATGTATCAGATCCCCACTCGATGATCTAGATCTTTCAGAGCAGACAGATTCCTGATATATATGATCTGTATGATCTGTACGACCTAGCTCATATTTCCGGGTGGGAGTAGTAGAATTTGCATGATCGAGCACATGTGTCCTGGGTTTGATCTGTACTGTATACAGATCCTGCGCAACATATCATAACGGCAGCTTATGATCTATAATAGATGATCTATCTCAAGATAAATAATCTAGATCGTGATCTCTCCGATGCGTGGCAGACTGGATTCGGCAGTTTAAACGTTCTAGAACTGTAAACCATCAGCACGAAAAAAACGAATTTCCACGTTACAGCAGTACCACTTTGGACGGAAAAATGTAAGGACCGTTGGCGTATAAATAGGAAGGCCAAACGGCCCTTACATTGCCGCCCAGAGTGGTATTTTGTATCTTGCAGCGATGTGTAATACTCGCATATACGGCAGATAAAGCGAGAACGTACCGGGAACACCGCAAAAAACGCCCAAGTGCGGAAACCGCTCGCAAGAACCGCGGCCGAAAAACGAAAACACTCAGCGATAATAGAGTTTCCGCCAATACATGGAGGCGTTTTCCACCAGGGCTCAACAATCTCGAAACTGCATAAAAAAATGCAAAACCACCCATCGTCGACTCGCCCTATGTGCAGGAGGGTCTGCCATATGTGCAGGAGGGTCCGGCACAAAGTTTTGTGCAGAGTGCGGGTCTTATTGGTCGAGGCTGGCCTTTCGGCCGCCCGGATTTTTTGGGGAAAACGCCCCCAAAACACACGGCGGAGCCGCTGGACTGCCCCTGCCGACCTCGAGCCCCTTAAAGGGCAGGGGTTAGGGTTAGGGTTAGGCCAGGGGTCAGGATGGTCTCGCCCGGCGTGTAAAGTTGAAATTGACCACACACGGTCTGCACAAAGTTATGTGCCGGGCCCTCCTCCTGCACATAGGGCGCGCCCCCATCGTCACGGCAGTTTATCTATCTCCCACGTCGCCAGGTTGGTATGTACGATACGACACGAGTCATTCGTATAGCCATGTACCCGGTACTTTATTTACACCCGACGAGATACAGGTGGCACATGGTTATGGCGAGCAAAACATTTGGCGCCAGCATTGGGGGTCCCACGTCCTCGTCTAAACGTTCAAAACATCCTCAAACAAGCTTCAAAAGATGTTCTGCTCCATAGGAACTTAGGGGCCGTTCTTCACGTACGTACTGGTCTGCTGTGCTGTGGCGAGTAGGCGAGCCCAACCGCCAGATAGATCAGCAGTCAGGCTATAGATACCAGGTGGTGTGGTGGCAAGGGTCAACAGAGGCGATGCTACCGAGGAAGCACTATCAGCGTGAGCATGGCATGAACTGGGAGCTATTTTTTTGTTTGGTCAAGGGTCGAGGGCCGAGGACCCTCGTACCTTGCGTGGAATGCATAATGCATATCAGGAACCAGGGCGAAGCAATGCGAGTCAATACAGAAAGAACAAGTGAATAAAGTGCGGCATAATTAATTGTTTTCGCCACGGAATTCAAAACTTGGCAGGCTTGATATCGCACGAGCAAGTTCACTGCTGCTGTACATGAGCTGTACCTGGACTCTCGCGTTTCCCGGTCGACCCTTTTGTCGTCCTTCTTGCGAACTGGCGCCTCGGGCGGCGTCTTGGAACGAAGCCATGCTCGCCAGAGATATCCGATGGTGTGCTGTCTGCTACGAGTAGGAGTCGTAGCATACAAAAAAGAAAAAGCGGGGTCGAAAGTGAAAATGGGACTTGGAACGTTACCCAAATATCTTTATGAAATCCTTCAGAATATGTAATATACAAAATAAGATGTTCCAAGCAGGTTTCCCTTTTCTGTGGAGGCCGAAGGTATTGGCGAGGCCGCCTGTAGAGTGGGCTGTGATTCCAGTTCTGCGCACGATTCGAGAAGGGTACCCGACCGAGTGCGGCCCCCGCCTCGGCACCAAGCCGCCAGAACTCTCCCCAGCAGCTCTGTGTGATTCCCAGTCGCCCAGCCCAGCGCTCGGGCTGCAACGCTCCTTTCGTGCGACGTTATTTTCGATTTTTCACCGGGTGGAGGTTTGGACAGGGTCCCCAAGACCGGCTTCATACCCCCGCTTGCTCGATCAAGGAAGGCTCCAATCAACGCAGCCAGCCGGGTCTCCATATCTTTCCCGGGCATCCGCAGTTTAACGGGTTTGGGGGCGTGCGTTCCAGCAGCTGTGCGCCTCGCCGGCGTGCGCAGGCGGCGCTCCGTTTGGCTTGTGGTGAGCTCTTAGGTGAGTGAAAGTCAGGGAGTGGATACGAGTACCACTTTCACAACTCGGACTGTTGTACACTTGCACGAGAAGCAAGAGGAAGTGATACCGATCCGATTCAAGCAGTATGCTCCGCCCAACCAAGTGCATCCCTCCCAGCGAGCTTAGAGTTCGACGCCACGGCGATCCGCACCCGCGCTGGATGGTACAGTGGTGGCCGCGCTGGATGGTACAGTGGTGGGCCGAGGCAGGTTTTAGAACCGGAGCACTCTGTTTACTTCCACGACGAGTCGAGCACTCTTGCTCCATCTCTTTCTTGTACACATGAGAATATCGGACTCATAAAAGTGGGGCACGACTCAAAACATGCTTTCATTACGATAGTAGTACCGTGTGCGTCTGTCTGGGCGGAATTGTATAACGACCGATACGTACTGCTACTACTCTGTAGTTATACAAGAATGGTCCTTACAATTCCGTCCAGCAGTACTTCTCACCTGGTACTCAGGGCGTATACATAAGGGCCGCTGGATATACATATTCGTATGTAAACGTCCTTATGTATCGTTATGAACATGTACCGACGTCCGTCACGACTGGCTGCTGCTGCTGCTGCTGTAGTACCCTGGAACCCTGGAACTGCTGTACCTGATATTAATACTACAGCAGCAGCCGCGTACCTGCTGCTGTATTCTATCCAAGTGGTTACGTATCATCGTACAGACGAGCACACGTAAGAGTACATCTTATCAAAGAACCAGGAGACGTGCCCGGCAAGGCAAAACGGAAAACGGGCGCTGTCAACGGTGTAGGACCGAGTATTCCACACTAAAACCTAGTAGTTTGGAGTCAACCAAGGGACGAAAGTGCTGTCTCCTGACATCTTTGCACCTTATACGCGTACGACGTGTATCTCCTAAATCTACGACGAAACCAGGAATAACACCGGGCTTCGACTGTTTGTCGTTGCTGCTGCGTCTCTGTTTGCTGGTGTTGTTGTGACTTTTGCGTTATAAACGTACGGATTCGTTGTCAACCGAAAGGTGCAGAGAACACAACTACGGGAGGGAGGGAGCGAGGGAGGGTGTAAATGTAAATAAACTTAACAGACAAGGTCGAGAAGCCCAAGACTTGGAAATCACAAAAGGTACGTATTCGTATCTACGTAGACGTAGACTACTCGATTCATACACGAATACCCGGTGCTACACTATGATACAGTACATACGTACGTACGCGTAGGCCTTGGCCTTTCAGCGAAAAAAAACAAAATTTAGGCAAATTCAGTTCAGGCATTTTTTAAGACGTGCACAGTGCACAGACCCTACATGTTTTGCCCCCTTTCCCCTGATTATGATTCTGGGAGTTCCTGACTAACGGCGTCATTTTTTAGTGCCTGAAAGTGCTTTTAGGGTGTGCCTGACGCGTGCCTGCCGAAAGCTACGAGTAGGCAAGCTAAGCACGAAAGCGGTCGTACATAGTTCATTCAGGCACGCCTGTTTCAGGAAAAAGTAGTTCAGGTATTTGTTCAGGCATGCCTGAAAGGCCAGGGCCTACCTGGTGCCTGGTATATTGGTTGGCTGCCTGCTCGAGTATCTACTAATAATCTGTAGTGTATCTGTGTCTGTACTGAATGTGCCACACGGAGATTTTTTGCACATCGGCCACGATTTATTTTCCGACCGCGGTTCTTTTACCACACTTTCGGCTGCGGGGCACGCAGGGGGGGCGCGTGTACACCATGGCACATGTGTGGATCTCGTCCGGGCTCCGTGGCACGTGCTCTGAGCGTTCAAAGTCCCGAAAGCTGGCAAGTTATCGCGGGGAGGCGTTCCGCCGAGCTTAAAGCCAAGCAGGACGATGAAAACCCACACACAAAAAGAACAGCAGGTTATATCGCATGCTCTCGGCTGTGTGTAACAGCTTGCACCTCGCCTGGTTGCGTGGCCACCTCGCACCCCGAGCGTGGCCGCACGGCCACCTCGCACCTTTGTCCCCCCCGCGTGCAACTACAGCGGTCACGCTTCGAGCTCGTTTCTTCGTGCCATGGTGCTTTTTGTGTGAGTACGGCTATGTATTCGAGGATGACACCTGGAAACATCTCATGAACATCGACGCAATTGGTTTTGGTTCACGATTTACTGCCACGGATTAATTTACCCAAAACTGAATGTGAAATTCGGTGAAGCGCGGAATTTTCTAATATTTTTTCGAATCCATCATCACCATGCCACGGAGGGATCTGTTGATCTGGGAACTTTAACTTTCATGTTTGGTTTAGCCGCCACCTCGAGTCACATCGCATACAATCTGAGCACCACAGCAGTAGCAGCAGCAGCAGCTCATTCAGGCAGCAGCAACAGCAGCTCGTCTTCCGAACACTTGCTTCGGGTTCCAAAATAATCCGCCCATAATACAGTCTAACAGCAGCGGTTACAGCAGCAGCAGCAGCAGCGGACCTCACATACGCTCGTATTAACAGGAAGAAGGCCTGCTGTGTTCTGTGTTCTCCCTTTTCTGCTTGCGACACCCCCGGGATTTTCAAGCCAACCACATCCGAAAGGTGAACCTTGTATTCATAATATGTCAGGTATACAATTTGTTGTTTATCTCGCACGACAAAGTAGCAGTGCCAACTGGTAGGTATTTACCAGGCACTGCTGTATTATAGTGTACCGCGCTGATGTCTCTGCTCATCCGCTCAGCATCCCGTTTGGATGAACTGCAACGATCAACTCAGCGTCCACGAGACTGCAGCAACTACGCCAGTTTTTTTTTTTTTTTTTTATCTTGCAAGGCATACGTTGCGCCTTCGAACAGCAAGCACAGCTATTCACTATTAACCCTTGTAACCCTTACACACCTCGCACAGATCATCTATCTATATATCTACAGATCATCTACAGATACATCCTCTAGACCATCTAGTTCCTCACCTGCCGTTGTGAGAGGCTGTGCAGGATCTGCATACTACTGTAGGGCATATCCAGCCCAGGAAATGTGCGCTAGATCATGCAGAATATACGGCTCCCACCCGGCAACATGAGCTAAATCATACAGATCATACAGATCGGGAGTATATCTACCTTGAAGGATCTAGATCATGGAGTGGGAATTATATGTTCTATATGATCTGTCCGATGATCTGTGAGCCCTTGAGACCCATGTGTAGCGATCCTACTGTGCTGCTAATATCACTGTGAAACAAAATATACGTGCTTGTCTTCTGGCATGCACAGATGATCATGACGATGTTGTCACATTATGAATAGCTTATTTCCCTGAAATCCTGCCTGTGGTCACAAAACAGGCTTAAAAACAAAAAAATGCGTATCGACGGGAAAAAACAAACAAGTACGAAATAGTGCGCTCGGCAATATCGTCGTACGTTAAAAGGGAACGGTACTAAGGAGCTGTGGTATGCCATCCTGTACCACCAAATTCTACCAGGAAAATATCCATGGTATTATATGTACACGCGAAAAAAGAAGAAAAAATAGTAACAAAAAACGCGAGGAAGTCCAAAAAAAAAACAGACAGAAAATAAAGGGGGGGGTAAAAGAACACGAAACAAACATGCGCCCAGAGCGCAGGCCGAGTCCCGAGGGGACAAGGTTGCTGTTTGCTGGTACGATCAGTCGTATGATATGCGGAGCTGATGGACCAACATGAGGACGACACCAGAACATCCGACGGAAGACAAGACAAGGAGAGGGCAGAAACAAAAGAGCTAATAGCAAACAAAAAATGAGCAGCCCTATGTCCAGCTGATGGACCAAGAACGACACAAGAAACACGAAAGAGGACAGGAACAGACGGACAAAGATGGGCTGAAAAGCGTAAACTAAATCAGAACCAAACGTAAAGGGTCACAGAAACAAAAACAAAATGAAACGAAAATAGGTGATGCAGGGTACGGTGGCGGGCGCGGGGTACCATCGACTTGGCAGGGAATAGGGCAACACAACGATTAAAACAACAACAAAAAAACAGGGATTGTAACACAATAGGCAGTAGTCGCTGGGCATCTCAACTAGAAAGACGGCCAGTGCTACGTTTCGGCGGGTGCCTTCACGACATTACGCGAGTATTTTTTAATGTATTCTATCCCATTTATTATCTTCGCCCTTCTTTTTCTCTCTCCTTCCTATTAATAGTCGTAACTCAGATCCGGAGTCACAAAGTAGGCTCTTCTCCCTCCGCCCGACTACGGTTCGTGCCTTGCATTTTTATCGCGAGAAGACTTCAGCCCTGTCCTTCCTCGTCGACTCGCATATAATTGCGCCTACCCAGATGTGTTGAGAATTTGGGAGTTGAAAAATGAAGGCTGTTTCAAATATATATATAGACATACATAGCTTTATCTTCTTTGGTTCGGAAGCTTTCCTCGGCATATCTTGGCACCTCACAGCCACTCTCAGCCTCTAATTGCCGAAGCAGAAGTTACTTGCCTTCCGGAGGTTCTTGGCTTTCTTTGTTTTCTCCTATTTTCGTTACTTGCTGCTTCCTGTTTCCTATGGTACCAGTTTTTACTTTGTCGGCGAGATCATGTTTCCCTTTTCTTCCGGTTTCGGGTTCCTGCGTGTACCCAGTGAGCACGACAGCGCGTGCGAGCCCGGCACTATCGCGGGTATGGGAGGGCGCTGGCCAGTAGAGGTGGGGTCAGAAGGAGCGCGGTCGCTTTTTCGTGGCTAGGCGTGGCGTCTCCATCGAGACACGAGGGGAGCATGAAGGTCCTTGCTGTTGCTGCTGCTGCCTTTTTGTTCTACACGCAAACCGCATATGTCAAGATTCCGTTTTTTTATGTAGACAACCAACCCGGAATTTTATCGTACCGGCTCCTTTTACTGCGGATATAACGTACTACGTATTATATGTACGAGTACCAGTACCGCTGCAAGCAGTAAAGAGTATCATATACCAGGTAATTTTTAATATGCGATGATATCTGTACAGTATTCATGCGTGCGTGGTATTCAGCAGTAGATAGTGGTCGGTGTGTGCCTGGACATAGTACCGGCCAGGGCCTCGCGTGCGCTCGCGGGCGTGGACATGGGGCGGTGGGCGCTGCAGCAACGTTTACCAAGAATATGGTGATGGAGAGCGCACATACAAAACACACACGCTCTTTTTTTTTACACGCAGTACTACTGTCATGCATATACCCGTACGTACGTACGTATCATAACACCTCAGTACCATAGGGTGATATTTACAAGAAATAAAAAATTCGGAGCCGTTATATTGAAGCTAGTATAAAACGCATCCTTCCTCTCATGTAAATAAGAAACCTAGCCTCCGTTTGTGAGTGTTTTTCATTATTAGGTGTCATGACTACTGCTGTACACCCCTTGGCAGTACAGAGTCGCTTTGTTCGCCCTAAGCTTAGCTACTAATCTACCTCAGTAGGCTACTCCTCGCCGTTACGGGCATTGCGCGTAGCCGCAGGCGGGCGTCAGCCCGCCGCGGCGAAGCCCCCCTTGTATATATATATTGATACGAACAGCGTCAACTAACTTCCAAAATCTAAAATTCGATGAATCGACGAGGGGAAAGGCTAACCTCTCGCGTAAAATGCAAGGCACGAACCTAGTGGGGGGGAGGGAGAAGAGCCTCTTGTACCCCGGATCTGAGTTACGACTATTAATAGGAAGGAGAGAGAAAAAGAAGGGCGAAGATAATAAATGGGATAGAATACATAAAAAAAATACTCGCGTAATGTCGTGAAGGCACCCGCCGAAACGTAGCACTGGCCGTCTTTCTAGTTGAGATGCCCAGCGACTACTGCCTATTGTGTTACAATCCCTGTTTTTGTTGTTGTTGTTTTAATCGTTGTGTTGCCCTATTCCCTGCCAAGTCGATGGTACCCCGCGCCCGCCACCGTACCCTGCATCACCTATTTTCGTTTCATTTTGTTTTTGTTTCTGTGACCCTTTACGTTTGGTTCTGATTTAGTTTACGCTTTTCAGCCCTCTTTGTCCGTCTGTTCCTGTCCTCTTTCGTGTTTCTTGTGTCGTTCTTGGTCCATCAGCTGGACATAGGGCTGCTCATTTTTTGTTTGCTATTAGCTCTTTTGTTTCTGCCCTCTCCTTGTCTTGTCTTCCGTCGGATGTTCTGGTGTCGTCCTCATGTTGGTCCATCAGCTCCGCATATCATACGACTGATCGTACCAGCAAACAGCAACCTTGTCCCCTCGGGACTCGGCCTGCGCTCTGGGCGCATGTTTGTTTCGTGTTCTTTCCCCCCCCCCTTTATTTTCTGTCTGTTTTTTTTTTGGACTTCCTCGCGTTTTTTGTTACTATTTTTTCTTCTTTTTTCGCGTGTACATATAATACCATGGATATTTTCCTGGTAGAATTTGGTGGTACAGGATGGCATACCACAGCTCCTTAGTACCGTTCCCTTTTAACGTACGACGATATTGCCGAGCGCACTATTTCGTACTTGTTTGTTTTTTCCCGTCGATACGCATTTTTTTGTTTTTAAGCCTGTTTTGTGACCACAGGCAGGATTTCAGGGAAATAAGCTATTCATAATGTGACAACATCGTCATGATCATCTGTGCATGCCAGAAGACAAGCACGTATATTTTGTTTCACAGTGATATTAGCAGACAGTAGGATCGCTACACATGGGTCTCAAGGGCTCACAGATCATCGGACAGATCATATAGAACATATAATTCCCACTCCATGATCTAGATCCTTCAAGGTAGATATACTCCCGATCTGTATGATCTGTATGATCTGTATGATTTAGCTCATGTTGCCGGGTGGGAGCCGTATATTCTGCATGATCTAGCGCACATTTCCTGGGCTGGATATGCCCTACAGTAGTATGCAGATCCTGAACACCCTCTCACAACGGCAGGAGAGGAACTAGATGATCTAGATGATCCATCTGTAGATGATCTGTAGATATATAGATAGATCATCTGTGCGAGGTGTGTAAGGGTTACAAGGGTTAATAGTGAATAGCTGTGCTTGCTGTTCGAAGGCGCAACGTATGCCTTGCAAGATAAAAAAAAAAAAAAAACTGGCGTAGTGCTGCAGTCTCGTGGACGCTGAGTTGATCGTTGCAGTTCATCCAAACGGGATGCTGAGCGGATGAGCAGAGACATCAGCGCGGTACACTATAATACAGCAGTGCCTGGTAAATACCTACCAGTTGGCACTGCTACTTTGTTGTGCGAGATAAACAACAAATTGTATACCTGACATATTATGAATACAAGGTTCACCTTTCGGATGTGGTTGGCTTGAAAATCCCGGGGGTGTCGCAAGCAGAAAAGGGAGAACACAGAACACAGCAGGCCTTCTTCCTGTTAATACGAGCGTATGTGAGGTCCGCTGCTGCTGCTGCTGCTGTAACCGCTGCTGTTAGACTGTATTATGGGCGGATTATTTTGGAACCCGAAGCAAGTGTTCGGAAGACGAGCTGCTGTTGCTGCTGCCTGAATGAGCTGCTGCTGCTGCTACTGCTGTGGTGCTCAGATTGTATGCGATGTGCTCGAGGTGGCGGCTAAACCAAACATGAAAGTTAAAGTTCCCAGATCAACAGATCCCTCCGTGGCATGGTGATGATGGATTCGAAAAAATATTAGAAAATTCCGCGCTTCACCGAATTTCACATTCAGTTTTGGGTAAATTAATCCGTGGCAGTAAATCGTGAACCAAAACCAATTGCGTCGATGTTCATGAGATGTTTCCAGGTGTCATCCTCGAATACATAGCCGTACTCACACAAAAAGCACCATGGCACGAAGAAACGAGCTCGAAGCGTGACCGCTGTAGTTGCACGCGGGGGGGACAAAGGTGCGAGGTGGCCGTGCGGCCACGCTCGGGGTGCGAGGTGGCCACGCAACCAGGCGAGGTGCAAGCTGTTACACACAGCCGAGAGCATGCGATATAACCTGCTGTTCTTTTTGTGTGTGGGTTTTCATCGTCCTGCTTGGCTTTAAGCTCGGCGGAACGCCTCCCCGCGATAACTTGCCAGCTTTCGGGACTTTGAACGCTCAGAGCACGTGCCACGGAGCCCGGACGAGATCCACACATGTGCCATGGTGTACACGCGCCCCCCCTGCGTGCCCCGCAGCCGAAAGTGTGGTAAAAGAACCGCGGTCGGAAAATAAATCGTGGCCGATGTGCAAAAAATCTCCGTGTGGCACATTCAGTACAGACACAGATACACTACAGATTATTAGTAGATACTCGAGCAGGCAGCCAACCAATATACCAGGCACCAGGTAGGCCCTGGCCTTTCAGGCATGCCTGAACAAATACCTAACTACTTTTTCCTGAAACAGGCGTGCCTGAATGAACTATGTACGACCGCTTTCGTGCTTAGCTTGCCTACTCGTAGCTTTCGGCAGGCACGCGTCAGGCACACCCTAAAAGCACTTTCAGGCACTAAAAAATGACGCCGTTAGTCAGGAACTCCCAGAATCATAATCAGGGGAAAGGGGGCAAAACATGTAGGGTCTGTGCACTGTGCACGTCTTAAAAAATGCCTGAACTGAATTTGCCTAAATTTTGTTTTTTTTCGCTGAAAGGCCAAGGCCTACGCGTACGTACGTATGTACTGTAGTGTAGCACCGGGTATTCGTGTATGAATCGAGTAGTCTACGTCTACGTAGATACGAATACGTACCTTTTGTGATTTCCAAGTCTTGGGCTTCTCGACCTTGTCTGTTAAGTTTATTTACATTTACACCCTCCCTCGCTCCCTCCCTCCCGTAGTTGTGTTCTCTGCACCTTTCGGTTGACAACGAATCCGTACGTTTATAACGCAAAAGTCACAACAACACCAGCAAACAGAGACGCAGCAGCAACGACAAACAGTCGAAGCCCGGTGTTATTCCTGGTTTCGTCGTAGATTTAGGAGGAGCAGTGGCCAANCATGTACTGGTTGGTATGGTATGTGCACGTGACAAAAAGGGCATGGAATCCTGGAACAATCGCAGCCCCGTGAGACATGAGTTGGGCACGGCCGAGGCCGCCCTTGGCAGAGTAGGCAGAGCAGGGGTCTCGGCGAGCACGATGAGGGAGTTGCGTGCCGCCGGGTGGACCTCATCGCCAGTTATCGCGAAAAGGGCAAAAATCTACGTCTAAGAAAAGCTGTCGATCTCTCTCCGAGCAGCAGCTGCAATGTTGAACATTTATTTATTAATATTTTTTGCTCAGCGAGGATCGCCACTCTAAGCCCTACCAGGTACAAAAGCCTGTAATAACCTATGTTTGTCGTTGACATCACATTTCGCCACGAACCATAGCCATAATGCGAGATTGTTTACTGCTGTCGTGTACTGTACCAGGTACCTGGTGGCACTTGCTGTAGCGTGAGCGTACAGCTTACGATAGTTCATGCTTCACTCGTGCTGTGCCACGCCTTTCATTGAATTTTCGATATTTGAAGCACCACACCCTAACCTAGCAGCCGGCGTTGCTTCATGTGCCTGATGTTGTAATCGTCATTTATCATTTAGTGTCATTTTCCCCTCGAAAGTTCCAAAAATGTTACTGAAATCACGGCGTGTGACACCAAAACCATTGTCGTGAGGTACGTACTCTTCACGAGTTTTTTTTTCTCGATACCGCTCGAAAGCAGTGAGGGGTGGCGTGACGTTTTTGTCTGCGCGAGATAGAAGAGCGCCAAGCGTACCGTCGCTGTCATCAGCTTTTAGACAGTAGCCTCTAGATCAAGCTGCATGGGACGCATTTCCTTGCAGTACTACCTGGTACCTGGTACTATACCAGGCAGTTACTAAGACGAGGAGGACTGCTATGTTGTTGGGCTACTTGCACAGCTTCATCCTGAAGTCGTTTCGTGAACACCAGCACACCAAGCACGCTTATGTACACGGACCGCAGTAGCGCAAAACGACCCGAATATGGCCACCCACCCTTAGGAGTCACCGAAACGCCTGCACCACACCAACAGACCCACCACATGCGCGGTTGCCGATCGCCCTCTCGCAGGAACACGGTAGGGATGTCTGCCTCGCCCATCTTGGGCTCCTGCGGGCTCGTGTCTGGTTGCACCGGAGACCGTCCGCTGCGGGTGATCACCCGGGAGGAGCTTGAGCAACTTGGCTCTTTGCATGAAGTCAACTTGTTCGTCAGGCTGTCTGGTCTGCGGGCCGGTGGGCTTTGGTGCAGGGAGTGCCACCAGCAATTGCGCGATGCTACGTCCACGGGACAGTCGGAGGCCGGCCGCAAGCGTGACTTCCAGAATATTTCCGACGCAGGGGGGCAGCATCCGCTTTTGCTGCAGCCGCCGCCGCCGCCACAGCCGCCACAGCAAGCGCCACAGCCACAGCAACCACAGCAGCCACAGCAACCACAACAGCCACAGCAGCCGCAGCAGCCGCAGCAGTCACAGGCACAGCCAGTGCAAATAGAGGCCCAGCAGCAGCAGCAACAACAACAACAACAACTCGAGCAGCCCGACCAACACCTCCAGCTAGAGAACGGGCAGCACGCTCAGCAGCAGGAACAGCACGAGCAGCGGCATGGCCAGCAACCCCAACACCACGATCAGCAGCTGCAACAAGAACCGACGCAAGAGCACGGGCAACAGCAACAACAGCAACAACAGCAGCAGCAGGAACCACAGCAGCAAGAGCAGCAGCAACAAATACAACCACGACCACAACCCCAACCGCGACCGCAACAGCAGGAGCAACAACAACAGCCACAGCAGCGGCAGGAACAAGAACTCGAGCAACAACAGCAGCAGCAACAACAGCAGCTACAACAGCAGCAACAACACCAACAGCAGCAGCAGCAACATCAGCAACAACAGCAGCATCAGCAACAACAACAGCAACAGCAGCAGCAACAGGAACAGGAACAGGAATTGCAGCAACAACAACAACAGCAGCAGCAGCAGCAACAGCAGCCACAGCAACAGCAGCAGCAGCAACAGGAACAGCAGCAACAGCAACAACAACAGCAGCAGCAGCAGCAGCAGCAGCAACAGCAGCCACAGCAACAGCAGCAGCAACAACAACCCCTCGCTCCGAGTGCGGGTACCGAAGAAACCCGCGAGCTCGCCGCCCGTGAGCTCGCCGCTATGCGGGGTGCTGCATCGGACACCACCTCAGCCGCGGCAACAACGGCTTCTCCAGACGCTGCAGAGGCCGCCGTAGCCGTCGATGCCAGGTTCAACACCAGCACCTCCTACCTGGGCCCCCGTCCGGCCCCGCCCGCGGTCGGCCCGCCGATACTGGCAACTGCGGCGGACGCCGCTGGAGGTGGAGATGCCGCGGGGGTGATGGGAGTAGTCGCGCAGCCAACGTCTGGGCCAAAGTTTGACTACTTCATGGGGGGCGCTCTCGGCGGGACCGGAGGGGCGGGGCTGCCCCCAACCTCCTACCCCGGTTACATACCTCAAACTCTGCAGTCTGTAGACTCTGAAGCACCGGCGACGACGGCGGGCGCTGCCAAGGCGGGCGTGGGTGGTTCAGGTGCGACACCGATACAAACGCTAGGGCCGGTTTTAGAGGCGGCTCACTGGTCCCAGCAGTCGCAAGCGCCCGCGCCAGGTGAACAGCCTCCTCCTCAGCCAATTCCGCAACAGGTGCATCAAGCCGATGCTGCTGCTGCGGCTGCTGCTGCGGCGGCAGCAGCAGCGGCGGCGGCGGCAGCGGCGGCGGCTCACCAAGTCCCTCTATCCCAACACCAACCTCCACCCCAGCTGCAGGCCGCTTTGCAGCATCATTCTGCCGCCGTCCAGCATGAGCAGCAGGCGATACTTCCGTCGGGTCACCCCCAGGCGCCAACGCAGCGACAGCAGCACCCGCAACAGCAGCACCCGCAACAGCAGCACCCGCAACAGCAACACCAACAGCAGCAACAGCAACATCAACAGCAACAGCAGCAGCAACAGCAGCAGCAACAGCAACAACAGCAACAGCAGCAACAACAGCAACAACAGCAACAGCAACAGCAACAGCAGCAGCAGCAACAACAACAACAGCAGCAACAGCAGCAGCAACAGCAACAGCAACAACAACAGCAACAACAGCAAGAAGTTGCTATGCAACCAGCTCATCCAACCGACCCTATTCACCACCAGGTAGCGCCTCCATCCGGACACCAACTGCCCCAACAGCAAGAGCAGCCACAGCCCCCAGGGCTACCCGGCGTCGGCGCGGGTTTCTACACCGTGGGAGGCGCCGGGTACGAGGGCATCGGCGGCGCGGCTACCGCGGCTCACGGAAACCCGCAACCCTCCACCCCGAGTGTTGCACATCTGCCCCTGCCTCCATCTACAGGCCCGCCCCAGCCTGGCATGGGGGCTTCCTCGGCCGCCGCCGTTGCCGCAGGGGGAATGATGCATGGGGTAGTAGCAGCGGGAGGAGGGCACCAAGCGTGGCTGCCGGCGGCACAGCAGCAGCACGAGAACCGCGGTGCGACTGCGCCTCTGGCGGGGGGGTCCGCTGCCGGGCGAAGCCTTAAGTCGCGGCTGGTGGGGCCGAGACCGCCAGACTCCGCGGCATCGATGGCTGCGCTCGCGGCCGCAACGTCGGAAATGATGGGCGGCGTTGGCATGTCAGGGGTCGGTCACCAAAGCGGGATGGCCTTGAGCGTGGAAGGCGGCGGCGGTGCTGGCGGAGCGGGCGCGGGGACTCATGGCTTGCTGGAGGTTGATTTGGGGGGAAGGGTGATGGCGCATCCAGTACATATGCAGATGCAGATGGGTGGAGGAGGCCTTCCTCCTCCTCCAGCCGGCGGGCTTGGGGTTGTGGACGGGATGGTGGGGTCAATGGAGTCTCCGGGAAGAGCGGAGCAACGCAGGCGGAGGTGAGACGAGGGAGACCGTGGCCCGGCTTCGGCGCAATTGTTGGAATATACTTGGCTTTAAATGCGCTCCCTAACCCTTACCCCAACCCCGACCGCTTGATAATTTTCGCGGAATGAAAAATTAATTTGGAGTGAGTGTGGACAATCACCAAGTTTGTAGAATCTGGACCAAATCGTAAGCACTATTAATAGTGGGTGGGACAGCGGGGGTGTCGGCGGAGGAGTTGATGCACGAGAGCGCAAAGTTCTGAAGGTGTTGCTGTCATCTGAGTTTGGTTGGGTTTTGTTTTGCCACTCAGATGCATTTGGACGACGGTTTTTATTGTTTTAACAATAGCTCATCGCCGTAATCTAGCCCGTGGCCACAAGACAAGCTCCAGTAACGCTGGAGTGTACCTCACGGAGAAAAACATATACACATACACATAGCTGAAGCATATCGCACACCTTAAGACAAAAAGTACAAATAAAATCGATGGTATATACAAGCAGCCGTCACATGACACGGATCTCCGGCTTCGATGAGCCCAAAAGTACGGCATGCCCCCTATATTTTAGGAGACCCATGCAAATTGGCAACTTTTCTTCTGTCGGAAACTTCCTCTCGAATCGTGCAGCTGCGACGGCGTGCAAAACGCTACCTAGGTCTATGAGCTGACCGGACTTCACGGCTACCACTATATCCCGAAATATAACGACCGGTTGTATTCAACACAAATATACGAACGGTCCCTATATTTCGGGACATAGTATACATCAGTCTTTTATTAGTCGGGCGGCAAAGTAAGCCAACGAACTGACAGCGTTTTACCAATACAAAACACGCGTGGAGCCGCAAAAGCCGCCTGTAAGACGCGAAAAAAAGACGCAAAACTCCGTAAGTTTCCGCGAGGAACTTAGCGTACGCGTAATGCCTAGCCAACTAATAACTAGCCGGCGACTTTTATTCAGCCAAGTCACAGCCCTAGTAAACACTCTTTTAACACCGCCCTACGACCCTACCGGCTCCACGATGCGACAGGGACATCGCCCTGCTGGTCCGCAACGAGTGCGCGTACCCCGGCTGCACCACGCGGCCGTCCTTCGGCGTACACGGCGAGAAGAGACCGACGGCGTGTCCCGCGCATCGCTCCGAGGGCATGGTGGGCGTCAAGTACACCAAGAGCCGCTGCTGCGACTTCGAGGGCTGCTCCACGTACCCGTCGTACAACGTCAAGGGAAAGAGGCGCGCGCGGCGCTGCGGCAAGCACCGGACGGAGGGCATGGTCGACGTTAAGGCTCCCTGCTGCGAGCAGCCGGGGTGCCCGACGCTGCCGTACTACGGGATGGAGGGAGAGAAGAGGCGGCGGCGGTGCGCGGTCCACAAGCTGGAAGGGATGGTGGACGTCAAGAGCAGGCGGTGTGAGTTCGAGGGCTGCCTCACCCAGCCCACGTACGGGGTGCACGGCGACCCCAAGGCGAAGAGGTGCGCGAAGCACAAGGACCCGGGCATGATCAACATCGTTCACCGGCACTGCGAGTTCCCGGGGTGCACCGTGCAGCCTTACTATGGCCTGGAGGGAAACCGAGGAGGGAGCCACTGCGCGGTGCACAAGCTTCCGGGGATGGTGAAGACCAAGGGGCAGCGGTGCAGCCACCCCGGGTGCTCCACCCGCCCCAGCTACGGGAATGACGGAGACAAGAAGCCTAGCATGTGTGGCAAACATAAGAGTCCCGGGATGGTGGACGTTATCAACCG
Organism: Saccharina japonica; assembly: GCA_008828725.1. Classification (NCBI taxonomy): domain Eukaryota; class Phaeophyceae; order Laminariales; family Laminariaceae; genus Saccharina; species Saccharina japonica. The sequence continues at coordinate 327,708 of MEHQ01001158.1, read as the reverse complement.
ACGCTGCGACGAGGTCGGCTGCGTCACGCAGCCTACGCACGCCATTGAGGGGGGCACCCTGGCGACGCGCTGCGCCGTGCACCAGATGGCGGGGATGGTGAACATCAAGTCTCGGCGGTGTGGTTTTGAGGGGTGCAACACCCAGCCGTACTACGGGATGCCCGGGGACAAGAGGGGCTCGAGGTGCTCGAAGCACAAGGATGAAGGCATGGTGGACGTGCACAACCGGCGGTGCGTGTCCGAGAACTGCCAGATCTCCGCTTCGTTCGGGGTCAAGGACGATGGCAGCGGGGCGTCGCACTGCGCCAAGCACAAGCTGCCGGGCATGGCGCCGCTCTACCGCCGCAAGACGCCGGCCAAGCGAGGCGACCGGGTCGGATGTTGAGGACCGGGGCAGGGAGCGGTTGCGGCGCGCTATATATGAAGAGTCGGGGGCGTAATGTAACTGATTTTTGCGCGTTTTATTTTTCGGGGGGGGGGCAGGGGGCGGGGAGTCCTGCAAGCTCTCATCTGGTGGTGTCGTTTGGGGACAGGGGAGGTTGCGGAGGCGTTCTAGGGGTCGGAGACGTAATGTAGCCGACTTTGTGCGGTTTTGTCGGGGGCTGGGCGGCTGGGGTCGGGGTCGACTGCTGCAAGCTCTCACCTAGTGTTGTTTTTCGTGGCGGTGTGCCGGGGTCGATTCGTCGACGAATCGAAGGGGATGATGTTCGAATGGTGCTCGTTTTTTTGTTGCGCGCGATGGGTTTCCACTCGGCGTTCGGCGTCGCAGGGTTCGTCCAGAGCACAATAGAAATCTGTTGATGGCGCGTCACCGGCAACGGCAAAATGCTATTAGTAGAAGCGCTGTCCTTGTGTGCCAGGCTTTGCTCCTCCCTCGCGTGTAAAGTGCTGGCGCTTTCGTTGTGGAGGACGTGGCTTCAGCGTGTGTGTCATCTGTCCTCTTGGTTGGCAGAGGCGTATGGTACGGAAGGATGTGAGTTAGCCGGGAGGTGTCGGGGCGGGCGTGTCTTTTCGTTTTCTTCCGTTCAATGTAATATTGTTGTCTTTTATGGAGTTACCGGTGTCTCCAAGTAGTAGGTGTTCGGTATGTTTTCGTTGAGGTACAGTAAGTGACGCACCGCCTTCGGCCAATTCGTAGACGTGGCACAGCCGGAGTAAAGTGGTACGTGGACCATCGCTGAAATGGTTGTTGTCGTACCACCCTTCGCTGCAGCTACGAGGTTAGCCTACCACGTATATACCTGGTACGCATGTTTGGCACATATCATACGTAGGTGTATGTTGTGGGTGTGTTAGTTGGTTTATTTTTGTTTTATTAGTAAGTCTCGTGTTTCTGTTTTACGTACCAGGTGTACGGTATGAGCGATCTGGCAGTCCAGAGAGAAATCTCGCGCCAAAGAACAGCGCGGGACGCTTCCCGTCTACGGACTGATAATATATAGTATGTGATATGCCCCTGGAGACATCATGCAGTCGTGGTGCTTGTTGTTCTGGTATTGCTTGCTGCGGCTCTGCGTGTTGCCGTATAAGAGGAGCGAACCAAATAACTTTTCGTAAAGCCTTGGAACAGATAGAAAGATATTTCGTATCCAGGTAGTTAATGCCGGCACGCACCAGATATTTGGTGCTTTTTTGGCAGGGTCTATGACCAATGACACCGCCGTGCTCCTGATCCACGTACTGTACATACATACGACGGTGCATCATGTTCTCTTCCGCTCTATCGATGTTGTTGTGATGCTCTTGTTCTGAAATAGACTCGTCGCCATATCTCCTGTTGCAGTCCTTGGCCATACGACAAGTTCGTGCATAGCGCCGGCTGCTTGCTTGGCCTCGAATGCACCACAGCAGTATTGGCCCACGATTAAGAAATAACCTTCTAAGGCTAAAAATAACGCAAGGCTCACTCTTTGGGGGACGCCAAGAATATCGGATTATTAGCAAATTTCGTGCTCAGTGGCGAGCGCTACACTAAGTCCTACTTAAACTTATACAATGGCCTACGCTCAACGTTTTTTCAAGAATGAATGGTGCCACAAAATAAGGTTCTAAGGCGTGCTCAGATTAGGTGTTTTTCGTTGGCGGGCCCATACTGTGTGAGTCTGATTCTACCAGGCAGCATGGTAGACTGCTTTGGTACGCGAATAACTGTGCTTCGCGTACTCGTAGCCTGCCATAATTATATCGCGCCTACTTCTTTAGAGGACGTCATTACGTGCTGCGCGTCCTGTCATCTGCCAGTCGATGCTCAGCTCTACTACTGCTGCTTGATATGTACTGAAACGCAGCGGAAATCATCTATATTTGCCGTGATTTTTCCTCAGCGTACTTTGAACGAGGAACTTCCCATAAGCCTTATGTATATATGCGCACGCATGTGTGAGCAGTAGGAAAACTGTGACCACTACATAATTTTCCCACGTCATCCCACCGACTTCCCACGGTGTCCCATTATAGTATGCATTGTATTCCACGGTATCCTACCGACCTGCGGTATCTCTCGCACTGCTGCTGTGCGCGTACTCCTTATTCACTTCAGTAGTACTCCTCCCCTCGATCTCTCGCATTAAATAAAAAACTAGACTCTTCGGAAATCAGTTCGCGGCCGCTATCGCCCGAAAACCATTGAAATAATATGTGGGTTTTTCACGGTGTAAAAAGTGTACACGTACGTAGCTCGTAATATCGTGCACGAATCAGCAGAACGTATGATAACATGCTCGCGGCCAATCTACCGACGGCCTCCGCTTCCCCGAGTCTCTTCCAGACGCTCAGCTAGACCTCTCCATCTAGACCTACAAAAAAGAACAGGACAACTAATAAGCAACAACAAATCTGGTCCGGGCTGGATTTCTTATTTCAGAGAGGGTGCTTTCTACACTAATTTCAAGATAACGACTCCCGAGTTTCAGATTTTCCTCCAAATCTGAGCCTGGCTTTTTGGGTTAACCTGTTTCTTATTGGGTGTCCTGTACTGTCTGTAGATGGCAATTCAACGCGTGTGTTTTGTCCAAGTATACATCGAGCGCTGTTTACGCCTTGGATGGTCGAAATATACATGGACTTTATACAGAATGGTTGGAATATTATATTTGTGGACTTTAACCTCGAACCCTATATAACGTCGACAACTTGGGAATGATAGAACTTTCCAAGAAAATAAGGATGCAGTTAGGAGTTATTATAGTAGTGTGTGGACTATAAGCCACTTGACATACTCTACTGCAGCTTGAGTAGTGCAATTTTCAGGAAAAGGCCTTATTGTGAGAGCTGATTTGGAGCAAGTTGTAGCGTTTATTTGACTGAAGCCCTGGGTAAAGTAAAAGACAGACAGGCCAACGCTTTCGGAGTTTTGGTTATAGAAGCCCCGGTACACTGGAGAATTGTGTCGAAGCTGGGCAACGTCGTAAACACGACTATACTCTGGATAAATCGGATCGGTCAAAAGTTACGCGTGTGGAAAGCAAGCGCCTATTGGTGTTTGCGAAAATCGGCGCACCTCGACAAACTTTTGGAGTGGCAGTGGGCTCCAAAGCGCGATAAAAATATGCATGGCGCGGACCCGGGGCAGGAGAGGGTATCGTTATATATGTATGTATCCTTCATGAGGTCATATAAAACCCGTTTAATGCGTGATCGAAGTATCATGCGAAAGCTTGCAAATATGACTTTCGACGCAATCTTCGATCTCACCACCAGTGCTGTTTTTTCTTTAATCTGTTTATAGTTGTTACCGGCAGTATCTACGTGCGCGAGTTGCTGCAAGTAAATACTTCATACGGCCGTCTAAAATATAGGGGTCCCTTTTTAGCCGGGAAGAGCCGGAGACCCACACTGCTGTCCGGCCGAAAATCTCCGATACCTGGTACATGTTTTTCGATGCTTTCCGCTACGTAGCGTACAGAGTAGACGACAGTAAAAAAATACAACGAGCAGGAGTTCCTAATATAATAGCGAGATCTACCCAACCGTTTGTGACCCCTCGTCGGAGCATTCATATATATCTCCCTACAATCTGTTGGTTGTACAATACAGTAGTATGATGTCGGTATGATACAAGAAGCAGAGGAGTATCAAAAATAGTACTAAAACACAATGCAAAAGGTTATGAGCCTCGTAGGTGGCATCCTGCAACTGTTCGACACACAAACACTACTGACGCTCCTACAACGATACTCGTACTTCTCACGTCAGTACAAGGTACTTGGGGCTTTAATCTTCAACATGTTTCGTCTGTTCAGACGACAACAACCGTCTTAATGTATGTTGTCATTACTTGAAACGTATCACATATCATCGTGATGACGCCGGCACGCGGTCGAATACCTCACGATTCTAAATCTGTCACCCCTCAGAATCGTCCAACATTCATTCAGTCGGTAACCTCAGTAAAATCAAACGCCTCTTACAGCAATCCGCGCCATATGACACACCTCACACCGCCTTATGGCCTGCCCCTCGCGAATTGCGGAGAGGAACTCCTACTACTGCACGTTCGAAGTATAAACCTATGGATAGCAAACAACAACCAACAATCGTTAATCCTTTTTCAAACGAGATGACAGAGGTGTACGACTCATTAGCCGCATGTCATGCATGCCCGTAGTCGTATGACCATAGACCCTACTCGCACCCTTACAATGCCGGGATGGAGCACGTTGGGTTTTCACCAACCTGGCAGCCACTGCTGGCACCAAGCGCCGTGAGGATGTTAGGCGAGTCGCAGAGACAACAGGGGGGGGGGGGGGGGGGGGGGTGTACTCATGTTGTGCACGGCCGTAGTCATATGACCATAGACCCTCGCATCCCTACAATGCCGGGACGGAGCGCGTTGGGTTTTCACCAACCAGGCAGACATTGCTTGCACCAAGCGCGAAACGCCGTGAGGTATTGGGCGAGTCGCATGGAGGGTGAGCTGCATCCTGCTAAGAACCGCCTCTGAGGCGGACTTGCATATGGACGACAGCTTCAATGAGTTAATTTAATTTCTGGTGTGGCCACTTCCGGAGACAGCAATGGGTTTTACTATGTAACTGCCTCGCGGACGCCTTACCATATTAACACTACGTGATACGACCATTCCCCTTGTGCGGAACAAAGGTTCTCCATCCCGCACAAATGATCTACTCGACCGCCAGCTTTGGTGACCGCCAAAAAAAAATAACAAAAAAAACGGCACCCTGGTTGTCTAGCTCACGCAGCGAGTGGCGTGTTTTACAGCGTCGTTGCCAACCGACGCCAACCCAACCTATGAATATATCATATATTTATATGAGGGGGGGGGTGTACTCGATATTCATGCATGGCCGTAGTCATATGACCATACACCCTTGTATCCCTACCCCTCGCATCCCTACAATGCCGGGACGGAGCAAGTCGGCTTTTCACCGACCCGGCTAACATTGCTAGCACCAGGGGAGGGGGGGGGTGGGGGAGCAATCACCAGTTATCCGACACCATGGCTGAGGGTGACTGCTGTGTACGAGACGAATAGAACCAACCCGAAGCCTAACCCAATCAACAATGGTCAGGGGTATGCCCCTTCGGTTCCTACACAGCGTGCGTCAACCATAGTGTCGACCAAGCGGTACGCCTTACTGCCGCGGCGAGGACCAAAAACAGCACAACAAACAGAGAGCAGACAGGAACCTCATATGTAGTCGACGCCCCACCATCGACTACTGTAAGGGCCACTACTATCGAATAGCTTTCCCCCGAATTTTCCTTGTTTTTTTCTTGATAAACTAAACAGGAAAAAAGGGAAAAACAGGAAAGAAATAAAAAACTAAATCTATATCAGGAAGTTTATTAGAAGGCAAACAATTCAGGAACGCTTACGAGTACAGAGCATTCCTCTTCAAGCAAAACAATTCAGGAAAATCAGGAAATTTAGGGCAAAACGTTTTTCGATAATAACGGCCCCAAAGGACAACAAAAAATGCATCCGGGCATCCCCGAACTGCTGAGTTGTGGATATCGTACGTACGTACATAATAAACACACACGTGCAAGTGGACATGATAAGGCTATGATATATGGCACAGCGGGCACTGAACATTGTTAGGCACCTTTCCGGCACAACGAAAATGGACCAAACAGCATGCGCATTGCTCGCGCATTCAACACGCCAGCAACAAGCAGGGGCCGAAATAAAAAGCCGCACCACACTACCAAAGGCTCAGAGGTTTTGAGAACACGTACCTACTAACCCCACAAGAACAGCAAGAAAACTATCGATTCTGCCAATCCCGCAAGCTTCCGCCATACGAATACGTATCGGTAACGAGACCTCCCTACCCCCCCGCCCGAGAAAACTATCAAACACGGACCCAACGAGCACAGGAATACCAGAAAAACGGAGACAGGAGAGCCGAAAGGACACCATAAACGGCACCATAAACGAGAACGCATTACGTAGACGTCAACAAGAAAAACAAACAAACCAAACTGCATGGCTGCGTGCCTAAACGGCAACACAAATGTACCATATTTATACGTAGCACACAAACAAAAACAACCGAAACACAGCGACAAAAACAATCGAGCGAAACCACCGTGTTGTGCCCCTCATACCATACCCCATCCATAAAAACCACCCGAAAAAAAAAAGAGCGCGCGCTTGTTCGGCTCCGCAATCCCCCCTACACAAAAACGTACGCATGATACACCGCCTCGTTGTGTATAAAACTCGTGGAACCAAATCGTAACGACATTCACTCCGTAATACTGTACGTATGAGTAACATGTTCCCAAGATAGCCTCCAAGGACAAGCGTTACTTTCGGTGAACGGACACGGGAAAAGAAGAGCGAGATTCACTGCAGAAACTCCCGTGGCAAACGCCAATTCTTATATACCATACCGAAAGATAGATCGCGCACATTCACTGCAGATACTCCGTGGCAAACGCCGACTCCTATACATCATACCGAAAGACAAGGTTGCTACATATCATACCGAAATATACAGCCGAAAACAAACCGCAAACCAATTCCCACAACCTGCTGGAGCCCCCTCGAACAAAGAACGGCACTGACTACACGCACGACAACGACGACACCAGCGCAGAAAGGGCAACACCACTAGTCTAGGCAGAGCCTTCACAAACTGTTCCCGGACTGCTGCAGCTGCTGCCAGCAGCTTTCAAAGGCATGTGTATGTAGGCACAACCCTTCCGAATGGAGCTCTTGCGATCTCGGCGCGATGCTCGGTTTATCAACCTCGGCATCGCCCATCTCCGAACTTTCTCCAAATTTTCGACAAACCTTCTATAGTCTCTCCCGCGTCTATCGGTGATCGGTGCTCGCGTGACCGGTCACGTGAGGCACCCTGCGATAATAAAACCGACTAAAATACATAAAAAACACAAAATAAATAAATGATGAGCATACCTGTAAAAGCTCTCTCGCAAATGCTGCAACTTAACGATGTGACAGAAGGAGGAGGGGATGGCCATCACACGCAGCCCTCCGCGAGGAAAAAAAAAACGTTTAGGAAAACACAAAACCAACCCTCTTCGAATCATCGCCGTACCTGTACATCGCTGTAAACCTTCTCACACCCGATACTGCAATGTAGCGCTGGGGAAGACGGGGAGACACACATTTGCTCTTCCGATTCTTGCTACACCTGTATGCTGTGCGTGGTCGTCCTATGCACGGTGCACCACTTCTGCCCGGCACTGCCCCCTGATCCATATTTCTTTTTCTGGCCGGCGGGCTTGTTGCTTTTCCCGTGGGCCTTAGCAGGCACGGCGCAGTCACCCCTTGAACGCCCCGCCTTGCCCCAGCTGTGGCAAAACATGAAACTGGGATCAGGTTTTGCTGATGCTGCCGTCGTCACATTGCCGCGTTTAGCAAAATCCGCCCCGTCTTGTTCCCCGCGATAAAACTCTGACGCTATGATACTGCAATGCGGCGCTGAGGAAGAGGGGGGGGGGAGAGGGACGCTCCCGCCCGCCGCCCTTCCCCGCCGACGCCTCCTTTCGCTTTCGGCCCTGGAGATGCCACTCTCTCCGGAGGGGGGGTCTGACAATGCCTGCTCGGTAACGGGGGAGGAGCACCCAACGTCCCCTTCTTGCAGTCCTCGTCATCATCGGCAGCAGGCAGTATCGACTTCGCCTGCGTACGTCGTGCCGTAGGTTTTCGCTGGACATCAAGGAACCGAGGAACGAGAACGTTGGGGAGCCGGGATGGTTAGCAAGTGCTGTGCAACCACAGCGGGAGGTGGGTGGGTGGCAGACCAAAATGCTGGGGGGCGCGTCTACGCCTACACAAGGCTACACGGATGGGCCTGGACCGTACACCGAGGTTTTAGTCGTCGTCTATAAATAAACGGCGTGTCCCTTATCTCCTATAAAAAATGCCTACATTTGTCCTTGGAAACCCCTCGCATGCGAGCGGGTGGTAGGCACATGTGCTGGGGGACGCGTCCACGTTTACACGGATAGGCGGACGGACCTGGACCGTACATGGAGGTTTTCTTTGTAATAGACGGCGTGTCCCTATCTCCTATATTGACTAAACGCACGCCTACGTATCTTCCTGGAAAATCCTTGCACGCCAAAACGTTAAACCTTATCTCTCTCTCGCATCTCGCATCCCAGTCCTTCACCCAACACCTTAACACTCAACACGTAGTAGATGCAGGACTTGCCGGTACGGACCAAGCAATGACGCGAGCACCCACGACAGATCTCGTAGCAATGGAGGTTGATTTTGACCACACCAAAAGACTACGATGCACCCGGCATTCTCGCCGCTATTTTCACTGAGGCAACAGGGCATCGTTCTACGGGTCCCCCCCTGAACTGAAAAAAAACGTGGGAGGCGTGATGGGTGTGGGGGGTGGGGGAGCGATGTACTCATGTATGACCATAGACCTTCGCATCCCTACAACGCCAAGACAGAACACGCCTGGTTTTCAACGACCTGGCACATATTTTCTTGCACCACGCGTGAATCACCGTGAGGTATTCGGTGAGTCGCATGAAGGGGGGGGGGGGGTTCACACGCCCGCGAAAGCGCCCGACAAACTGAGGGCGGTCCTCATTCATCCAGCGGCTACGTAAGCGTGTCCTTATCCGCACTACTGCCACAACAACCCCGGTGCACGCGGCGGAGGCGCCGTCTGGTCCGGGAGCATGGCACGGTGGCAATGAAAAACAAGGGCATGGCACCGACTCATCCAGCGGTATAGGGATTGCACTTGATAAGTTTTTGCCTTTTGAGACAATATTTTGTCAGTGAGTTTTGTCACTGGGACCGGTTGAGCTCCTCAAGTGAGCGACTACCGGCTAGTATGATCATTTTACTGGCATGTTTGTTTTAGGACTGGCGCATAAAGTGCATACAAAAGCCGGTCGCCCCGGTAGAGTAGTGGTCAGCTTCAAAGGCTACTATCATTGGTACCCGGGTTCAAATCCCACCGTGGTGAGAGATTTTGTCTTTATTTGAAAAATGAAAAGGGACCAATTGCTGAGAGCGCCTTCGTGGTGTGGGTAGGCGGAATCCGACGCAGATCGACGAGGGAAGAAAGTGCTGAAACCTTCTCGCCATAAAAATGCAAGGCAAGAACCGTAGTGGCGGAGGAGGGGGAAGAGCCTACTTTGTGACCCCGGATCTGAGTTACGACCAGGAAGGAGAGAAAGGAAGGGCGAAGATAATAAATGGGATGGACAAGTTTTTTTTGGTAGGGTTGCACAAACAATATTATTCGAAGTCATGTTTCGGGTGATATAGATACATTTGAGCTCCTCAAATAAGAGCTCAGGCAACAATAAGCCGCCGGCCCTCTAAGGCGGCATCTCTGCATGCATCGCACCCGCAAATCTCTGATCCTGCAGCGGTCGACGAAGGAAACGAACATCTGCGTCCGCGCAACCCCCACTTGAAACTTCAGACGGGTCTCGAGGGGCTCGGTGAACCTGTCCGAACGCATCCAAACGAGCAGCGCGCATAGAAACGGTCAGGGCGCATAGAAACAGTTAACGCGCATGCATACACGCGAGCAGCGCGCATATAAACGGTCAACGCGCATACAAACGAGCAGCGCGCATACAGACGAGCAGCGCGCATACACTCAACGTTCAAGGCGGTAGACGAGGTGCGGGAGTATGTTATGCTCCGTTTGCGTTCCTCGCGTACGAAACTCCTGCCCAGGAAATGCATACGGCTGTCTATACCTGGCGATGTACTACGCCTCCCAGGTGAACAAAAACCGCAAATACAAGCCAACCCCGTTTGTAGAGACTAAAAGCTAGGCTTACTCCAATCTGCTCCTTTTTTCGTTTACATTTATTTTTTCACCCACTACGCATACTTACCGCTTTTTTAGTTTCCCGCACATTCATGCCCATTCTGCTCCAAAACAAAGTCCCACTATGCTAGCTTTAGGCAAAAACACAAAACAAATTTCGCTGCTGTATGCAGCTTCAATAAAACAAAAACAATTCTACTGAACGCTATGCCAGCGTATTGGATGCAAATGCCTACTGAAAGGGGGCAGCAGCGACGAAAACGAGACAAGGGGAAAAGGCTTTCCACATGACAGGCGTGCTTTCATGGGGAAAAGGACGGACATCGCCCTAGCGGGGGAGCCATTTAAAAACAAAGCGCAATCTAAACCCTCTACTTGTTGGTCTCATATCTGGCAACCTCACCAGTCCGGGTGAAAGTCGAAGGTGTTGTTGGCCGAGTTAAACGCCCCGTATTTCCGCCACATGTCGCTGATTCCCAGGTCGCCGCACAATCGAGACACGTGGTCCTTCACCAAGGACCGCAGCCGAAGCACGGTGGTCTTCTCTTCTAAGGTAAGCCCTACCGAGCGCAGTTATTGTACGATCGTCACAGTGGGAATGAGCGACATGTGGCGAAAAAACGGGAGGTTCACAGTTTGTAGTGGTATGTTGTCTTTTGTTGTTGTTGTCTGTTTGTTTCGCGTACTATATACAAAAAAAGAGTGCAACATATTATACCGCAAGCACGCCTCTTCATTCCTTCGTTCTGCCTGCGGTTTCTCGGGGTATTTGCCGGAAAGATTATGGTTACTGCAGGCTTTCACGAGGGTTGACCCTGGCGATGACGATGTTCTTACACTATTAATAGTAGTAGTAGTAGCTCATACCCCTGAAATTTAGCCTGTAGTCACAAAAACACAAACATGACTTTATGGCAAAAAAAAAAAAAAAACAGGCTAAAAACCGTCCCGATGCAAAAACAAAACAAACCTAATACGTGCATCACAGTACTACAGTAAATACGCAAGGGAACGGTACTACGGGCTGTACTGTAGTACACCATCCCGTTTCACTCTGCAAACCAAATAACGACGGGAAAATATTTCATGGGATGATACTTTACATCCGAAAAAAAAGTGGTTGCTTGACTAATTGGTTACTTGTTTATTTCGTCTCTTCCACCTGTGGCTCTTCGAGGCGGTTGCAACAGTATACACGCCTACATATCAGTAATCAACCCTCGAGGACATCCCAGAGTATATCCCCAGACGCCACAGAGTCTCTCCTCACCAGCCAGGAAAGTGCTTGCTTGGAAGGCGAAGTGAGAGCGGGGACCAGGGGACGTGCCTCCCCTCCTCCCCGCCGAAACGCCTCCAGTCCCGCGGTGTGGCTCCTTGGGGCTGCCCTCTTTCGCACTGTCCAGCCTCTTGGGGGGCGAGCGCCCAGCCTACCGATCGATTGCGTCAAGTACCGTCAGCAAGGACCGTGAGTGTGTATCCCGGTTTCACATATTACCACACAGCCTGGACAAAAATAGTGAGTTACGCTGCCCGTGTCGGCTTCAATATAGGGAGCTGGGGGCGATTTTTTTCGGAGACATCGATTCTCGGGGTTGCTTCCGGCAGGGGTGCGCTCGGACTCAGCAAGCGGCATGTCCAGCAGAAGGAACGGTGTCATATGAACAAAAACCGATCTCGACAACGAGGTATTCGAGAGACGAGGAATGGTCTGACTGAAGGGACGGGAACCTAAACATTTTCGATAGCGTGGTTTGAAAGGATTCCAAGGGCAACCGTCCACGCACCCGGCGATACGCTCTATCATCGTTTCACCAACATAGACAAACTTTATCACTTATCCATCTAGGCTTCCATTGACTGACTGCTGCAAGCTGGGGTGGCTCAATTTTCTACATGACCTTCTTGGGAGAGACATCAGAGGAAAAAATTGATGATAAAAAAGTGACGGTTACATCAGTAGTAGGAGTAACGGCCACGACGTGATTGGGGGATGATGATACAATGGTTGATGCAATGGTTGGTGCAATGCAAGGAAGCGTGCGGCAGGGGGACAACATGACCCTATGTACACGTTATGGTGGGGCGCTCACGCTAGTCGTAAACGGTTGATACCACCAAAACAAATGCCATTGGTTTGGTGGCCATCTCGGGGTCCCATTCGTCTCCTACAACACGCAGAGATAGGCGGGGGGGGGAACCCCGTCGCCCACCGACACCACCACCCGCGCCCTTGGCAGCGAGGGCACGACGTTTGCCTTAGTATTGTTTTTAGTTTTGGCGTCATCACTTTTACTTTCCAGCTTAATTCGCCGGATCGTTTACTCTCAACGACCTAGTTCTGCGGCCACAGGGCATGTATCTCTCGGAGACGAAGAATCAGCACGGGCACTGGGTGTGCTGGATGTCGACGGGTGGAAAGGACGGTTTAATGTGAAGAACACACACATCTTGTGAACAAGCTGTGGCAGCAAATGTCTTCCCTTTCCCCTCCCCCGCTACATGCCTTCGCCTTTAACGTGCATTGGTTTTAGAGTTCTCAATATCTTGGTATATCTCACCGGGGCTCCTGCGCCACGTCCCCTCCCCCTGAGGGTGTTGGCCTTTCCCAGCGCCATCACTAGGTCGTCCGATACCGGAAGCTTCTCGTCCATGCCGCCCATGAAAAGCTGTCCCTGGAATAACCAAGCAATTATCGTTGGCGACGAAGAGCGGCGAAAAAAGAGTCGTTGGTGACAGGAAAGCCTTGTCGTTGGAAATACCGTTGGTGTTGCAGTTGGCCTTACCGTTGGCATTACCGGTGGTATTGAAGTTGTCGTTGCCGTCGTCATTGTCGTTAGCGTTACCGTTGGCATTATATGCCAATGTGATTCCCGTTAAAATTGCCGTTGTCATTGTCGTTGGCAAAGACGTTGTCATTACCGTTCACTGCACAATATATCATAACGGCAGGTTCGAATCTACAGTAGATATATCTGTAGATGACCTATCTGTAGACGATCTGTATGATCTGTAGATGAACTATCGGTCCGACGTGTGAACTGCTTGGACACACTGTGTTTTTTTTTTTTTGCAGCACAAAAAAGGGTTGACCGTGCTTTGCTTCAACCATTATCCAACTAAACTTCCACGTAAAATTTCCACCAAAACTTGCAAAAGTTGTATTGACCCCGTTCAAGGGCTGTAAGGGATAGAAAGGATATCGACCGAAACAATGAAAACTTTGGTGTTATCAACCGTCCACGAGCAGCGTAAACGCCCAGCAGTAGTGCGGCTAGGGTCACTTTGCTCCCGTGCCGTACGACCCCGTGCATTGCAACCATTGTAACTCGGACACCAATCTATAGTATGAACATCTCGTTAATCACACTAATCACGCTTCGGCCGATGCTGGAATCGTAAATTTCACATCGTCCATTTTCGCCGCTCTCAGCTCCCAAGAGGGCTAACAGTGCAGTTTTTTTTTTTTAATATTTTCAAGTATACGAACTTCCTCAGAACTGCACCACCTTTACGGAGCAAATCTACGTATGTACCTGGTATGAAGGAATATTACTTGGAAATATACTGTGCCGTTTATTTTGCAGTAGTTAACCCTCGCTGCCGCCTTTTCCGCAAACCGAACTCTGATACGAACCAGGCACCCGAAAACACACGCCACACGACGTCATACTCTACTGTAGCTGTTGGTAATTACTCTGCTACTGCTGTGTCTTGCTGTGGGAACCATACGTACACCGTATGGGGCGAGGCGGGCGCGACTCCGGACGGAAAGCGAGGCGGGGCGTGGCGTAGCCTCGCCTCGCGCCCCGCCCCGTTGGCGACCCCATGCTTTTTGTTTTATTTTGTTTTTATCCCATTTCTTATCTTTGCCCTTCTTTTGTATCTCGCTCTTAGTCGTAACTCAGATCCGGGGTCACTAAGTAGGCTCTCTTCTCCTCCCTCCCCACTACGGTACGTGCGCCCCAACGACAGCGAGCTTCAGTATGTAAGAAGTGTCACTGGGACCCACGCGCAGAGCAACCCCTCTGTACGCACTATTATTTCCTGTATTTACCCGCCACCAATGCCATCTCTGAAAACAAAGAAAGAAAAAAACGCCTCCTCTCGCAATACACTTACCGAAGCCTGACGCGCGTCGAGGTCGAGCACCAACACACCGTCGAAGGCGTATTGGACGGGGTCAAACGGGGCTTGCACCCCGACTAGGGCGGGGACGGGACTCTCCAGCACATCCATCAGTTTCAGCGGAACCACTGGGACAAAAACGCCTTCCCACTTCGCAGAAAGTAAATTGAGTACGGGGGAAACACACGAGGNAAGCAAGCAAGCAAGCAAGCAAGCAAGCAAGCAAGCAAGCAAGCAAGCAAGCAAGCAAGCAAGCAAGCAAGCAAGCAAGCAAGCAAGCAAGCAAGCAAGCAAGCAAGCAAGCAAGCAAGCAAGCAAGCAAGCAAGCAAGCAAGCAAGCAAGCAAGCAAGCAAGCAAGCAAGCAAGCAAGCAAGCAAGCAAGCAAGCAAGCAAGCAAGCAAGCAAGCAAGCAAGCAAGCAAGCAAGCAAGCAAGCAAGCAAGCAAGCAAGCAAGCAAGCAAGCAAGCAAGCAAGCAAGCAAGCAAGCAAGCAAGCAAGCAAGCAAGCAAGCAAGCAAGCAAGCAAGCAAGCAAGCAAGCAAGCAAGCAAGCAAGCAAGCAAGCAAGCAAGCAAGCAAGCAAGCAAGCAAGCAAGCAAGCAAGCAAGCAAGCAAGCAAGCAAGCAAGCAAGCAAGCAAGCAAGCAAGCAAGCAAGCAAGCAAGCAAGCAAGCAAGCAAGCAAGCAAGCAAGCAAGCAAGCAAGCAAGCAAGCAAGCAAGCAAGCAAGCAAGCAAGCAAGCAAGCAAGCAAGCAAGCAAGCAAGCAAGCAAGCAAGCAAGCAAGCAAGCAAGCAAGCAAGCAAGCAAGCAAGCAAGCAAGCAAGCAAGCAAGCAAGCAAGCAAGCAAGCAAGCAAGCAAGCAAGCAAGCAAGCAAGCAAGCAAGCAAGCAAGCAAGCAAGCAAGCAAGCAAGCAAGCAAGCAAGCAAGCAAGCAAGCAAGCAAGCAAGCAAGCAAGCAAGCAAGCAAGCAAGCAAGCAAGCAAGCAAGCAAGCAAGCAAGCAAGCAAGCAAGCAAGCAAGCAAGCAAGCAAGCAAGCAAGCAAGCAAGCAAGCAAGCAAGCAAGCAAGCAAGCAAGCAAGCAAGCAAGCAAGCAAGCAAGCAAGCAAGCAAGCAAGCAAGCAAGCAAGCAAGCAAGCAAGCAAGCAAGCAAGCAAGCAAGCAAGCAAGCAAGCAAGCAAGCAAGCAAGCAAGCAAGCAAGCAAGCAAGCAAGCAAGCAAGCAAGCAAGCAAGCAAGCAAGCAAGCAAGCAAGCAAGCAAGCAAGCAAGCAAGCAAGCAAGCAAGCAAGCAAGCAAGCAAGCAAGCAAGCAAGCAAGCAAGCAAGCAAGCAAGCAAGCAAGCAAGCAAGCAAGCAAGCAAGCAAGCAAGCAAGCAAGCAAGCAAGCAAGCAAGCAAGCAAGCAAGCAAGCAAGCAAGCAAGCAAGCAAGCAAGCAAGCAAGCAAGCAAGCAAGCAAGCAAGCAAGCAAGCAAGCAAGCAAGCAAGCAAGCAAGCAAGCAAGCAAGCAAGCAAGCAAGCAAGCAAGCAAGCAAGCAAGCAAGCAAGCAAGCAAGCAAGCAAGCAAGCAAGCAAGCAAGCAAGCAAGCAAGCAAGCAAGCAAGCAAGCAAGCAAGCAAGCAAGCAAGCAAGCAAGCAAGCAAGCAAGCAAGCAAGCAAGCAAGCAAGCAAGCAAGCAAGCAAGCAAGCAAGCAAGCAAGCAAGCAAGCAAGCAAGCAAGCAAGCAAGCAAGCAAGCAAGCAAGCAAGCAAGCAAGCAAGCAAGCAAGCAAGCAAGCAAGCAAGCAAGCAAGCAAGCAAGCAAGCAAGCAAGCAAGCAAGCAAGCAAGCAAGCAAGCAAGCAAGCAAGCAAGCAAGCAAGCAAGCAAGCAAGCAAGCAAGCAAGCAAGCAAGCAAGCAAGCAAGCAAGCAAGCAAGCAAGCAAGCAAGCAAGCAAGCAAGCAAGCAAGCAAGCAAGCAAGCAAGCAAGCAAGCAAGCAAGCAAGCAAGCAAGCAAGCAAGCAAGCAAGCAAGCAAGCAAGCAAGCAAGCAAGCAAGCAAGCAAGCAAGCAAGCAAGCAAGCAAGCAAGCAAGCAAGCAAGCAAGCAAGCAAGCAAGCAAGCAAGCAAGCAAGCAAGCAAGCAAGCAACAATCCAACGAACCCACCAACCATAAAAGCTGACACACAAACACTCCAACAGCACATACAATATCGGGAATAGATCTGCCTTGAAAGGTCTACTGCTAATATATCATCAAGTGGGAATTGATGATCTATTAATAGATCATACAGATCATGATCTGTCCGAGATATCAAAGATTTCCATTCCAGTAGTGCCGGTATGCGCCAGCCAACGACACAGGCACTACATAGCGGCAACCGGCACTACTCCACACACTACCACACGGGTGAATCCCATCTGTGCCAGGCGATTCCACAGGCACTGAAGCGGACAACCGGCACTATAGAGGGACCACCGGTACTACAGAGGGACCGCTACTGCTGTACCCCAGTCGCCAGTCACCTTTTTTCCCTCTCCGACACAGCTCCTGTCCGTCCGCACTTGGTGCAAAAACCTATCCCGCAGCATCCTCCGATGTCGCACCTGGAAATACATGACGTACCCGATCCCCGATCCGGCAAGGCACGAAAACACCGTAGGAAAACCAAAGTGAGAAGACGGCGCCTATTTACAACCTGGATTGCAGTACCTACTTGCAGTCCACACTCTAATATGAGTGTTTTAGGATAGGGGTGAAAAGGGGTGCCCAATAGACTGGCTACACCTCCATTTTGATTGGTCAACATATCTACCCTCATCCCCCTCGGACCAGCTCCCATGTGGCATGTGGCATCTCCTGCTCCCACTTATTACGGGAGGGCATAATAAATAGGACCTACGGAAAACACAAAAACCTATATATTTACTCATTTTTACGAACAATTTTTGGTCCTATTTACTATGTTCCCTCGTAATACTAGGTGCGCAAGTATAGGGTTGGGGTTGGGGTTAGGGATAGCGTGTGGACTGTAGTTAAGAGTTGCAGTCTATGGACGGTAAATAGTTGCTCTCAAGTGATAATGCAAAAACCTGTTCCGTACGTGTGTGTGTGTTCTTCACATTAAACCTTCCTTTCTACCCGTCGACATGTTCCGTACGTATGATAGCATCCTTCGGTGTCGCACGTAGAAATATATACGTGTCCCCAATCCCCCGACCACCGGACCCGACCCGACAAGCCATGGAAACATTGTTGGAGAACCAAAGTGAGTGAAACACCTATTACATAAAAGTGAAAATACAGCAATGCACCTTTCAATCAATTCCATGAACTATAGAATATTGACAAGGGGGGGGGGGTGCGGGTAAAAATGATTAATGAGCATCTTGAAATAGTACGGATACTTATATACACCTTTCGATCAATTTCAGGGACAAGGGGGGGTGCGGGTAAAATTGATTAATAAACGTCTTGAAATAGTACGGATTAACTACCCAATCAAGAGCAACCGCCCCCCCCCCCCCTCCTCCCACCCCTCCACAACACACAACACGAGAGGTAAACAGTTTTGTTTTTTGTTTTATATGCAGCAGTGAAGCACTAAGGAACGCCCGTAGTACCTCTGACCTGATAGACAAAACTACCCATCTACAACCCCCCCTGCTTCCCACCAACTCTGTACAACACCAAACAATGCAGCAAAGCACACAACAACTATATACATACAAACGCCTATCGAAACAGTGGAAACACCAACCAGAGGACATCAACGGCCCACTCTCAGAGTAAAAAATCCTACTGAATCCATGGAAACCCCGAACCAGGGTGAAAAAAACGACCATTCCCGGAGAAGGACACCTACCGAAATGATGGAAACGTCAACCAGGGGGGACAAGCGGCCCATCCCCGGAGAAAAAATGCCTACTGAATCAACAGAAACTACCCAAACAGGGGACACAAACCGACCATCACCGGGAAAAAAACGCTTACCTTAGCCTCCTCTGCCGCCGCGGCAGCAACAGTTCGAAACCTGCTTGCCGACCGGGGACTATCTTTCGCCGCCCCCCCACCCGCGCCCCCTCCGCCCTCCTTGCCCACAGAAGGAGACAGAGAGCCTAGACCGCTCTCTACGCCACGCCCTCCAGAATGCGGCAGGGAGCGGGGACGAGGCGGGGAGGGTGTGGGGGCCGTGCCTGGGCGGGTGGAACGCTCGGCGTCCGCTACCGCCTTGAGCACCTGTGCGATAGGAGACAAGCACAGCAGTGTGGTGGAATATGTCGAAAAAGCCTTGATTTATCATTTGAAGAAGGGGTGGATGGCGATCGATAGAGCAGCAGTTAAACCCTTTTAGAGGACCCCGGGTAGTGCGATATAAGGGAGCTAGAGGTCCCTTTATAAGGTACCTAGAGGCCCCTATATAAGGTACCTAGAGGCCCCTTTATAAGGTGCCTAGAGGCCCCTTTATAAGGGAGCTAGAGGTCCCTTTATAAGGGAGCTAGAGGTCCCTTTATAAGGGAGCTAGAGGTCCCTTTAAAAGGGAGCTAGAGGTCCCTTTATAAGGGACCTATTGGCCCCTTTATAAGGGAACTAGAGGTCTCTTACGGACCAACCCCCCTTTGTCGGAGATGGTGGCAGGACGGGGGGTGATACTCCCACGATGGGTAATTCGATGCAAGTCGACGAGAGCAAGAGAAAGGGCAGAAGTCTTCTAGCACCCATACCCCTGGTCAAACCCTCTCGCCTATCCTGTACCAGCGGACGGGTATATAGAAATACACGTTTAACGCGAAGAACGCACACATTTTCGTGGGTCAACACAGAACTCTTTCTGTGGAAACAGGTCAAGCCAAATTCTAAGACACGTCTCAACCTTTTTCTGGTATGTTTGCGTTTGCCTTTTCCCCCCGCCAACCCGACATGCTCCGTCCCGGCATTGTAGGGGTGCGAGGGTCTACGGTCATACGACCACGGCCATGCACGACATGAGTACCCCTTCCCCCCCCCCGCCTATCCCGTTCACTAGTTTCCCCCTTCTTTTCTCTCCCTCCTATAAATAGTCGCAACTCAGATTCGGGGTCACACCGCAAGCTCTCTCTCTCCCCCCCTCCCCACTACGGTTCGTGCCTTGCACTTTTCGTCGCGAGAAGGACTTCAGCCCTTTCTTCCCTCGTCGACTCGCGTCAAAATTGTGCGTTGGTGGGGGCGAATGACGAAAAACTCGACCGTTCCTCGGTTTTGTGCGTTTTGGTAGATCCCGGCCCGTCAGACGGGACAAGGAGATTCGGGCAAGCGAGGCCCCCTATGGTTTGGCGCCGTCGTAAAATAGAAACCCGCTTCGCTCGTACTATGAAATAATGATATCAAAGTAACTTGTTAAAAAAAAACTGGGCACGGTTCTGCTAATTAAGGGGCTAAACAATTGGGGCTACGTACTCCCCCCCCCCCGCCTGGCTCCGTTCTCGAAAGGAATGCTGTCAATGGCGACTTACCAAGGCAAGCGACAAATGACTACGCCCCCCCCCCCCCCCCCATCTCCCCTCCTCCCACCCCCCACCGTCGGGGGAAAAACATACCTACCCCCCCGCACCTTGTACATGACGGGATGGTTCCGGTGACAGCTGACCATCACGTAGCACTTTTCCATCATCACCGCCCAAGCCTTCGCCCCCCCCCCGCCCCTAGCCGACGACCCCATATCGCCTCCTCTCGGCCCTACGGGGACAGGGGTGACACACGGGGCTACCGCCACCGCCACTGCTGCCGCTGCCGCCGCCACCGCACGTTTATTAATCAATTTTACCCGCACCCCCCCTTGTCCCTGAAATTGATCGAAAGGTGTATATAAGTATCCGTACTATTTCAAGATGCTCATTAATCATTTTTACCCGCACCCCCCCCCCCTTGTCAATATTCTATAGTTCATGGAATTGATTGAAAG
Organism: Saccharina japonica; assembly: GCA_008828725.1. Classification (NCBI taxonomy): domain Eukaryota; class Phaeophyceae; order Laminariales; family Laminariaceae; genus Saccharina; species Saccharina japonica. The sequence goes on along the minus strand of MEHQ01001158.1, from coordinate 307,413 downwards.
GTGCATTGCTGTATTTTCACTTTTATGTAATAGGTGTTTCACTCACTTTGGTTCTCCAACAATGTTTCCATGGCTTGTCGGGTCGGGTCCGGTGGTCGGGGGATTGGGGACACGTATATATTTCTACGTGCGACACCGAAGGATGCTATCATACGTACGGAACATGTCGACGGGTAGAAAGGAAGGTTTAATGTGAAGACGCCCCCCCTCCACCCCCGCGTTTTCTCATCCGGTTCCTCGTCGTTAGCCCCGGGGAGGTTTCTGTCGCGTCCCCGCGCCCCGCTGTCGACCTGCTAGCTTGGCTCCAGACGTGGCCGTCTCTTCCTACCTAGTCGTACCAGGCACGTATATAGGAAGAATCACGAGAAAAATAAAAAGGGTTTGAATACATGTTGATTGTTGATTGTGTGGGCGAATAAAGTTGGGCGATTAAATCATGACTATATATCGTGGGTGGTTGTATTACCCCGCCCCGCTGGCGACAGGATAGCTTGGTTCTAGACATGACTGCCTCTCTCTCTATACGTTGTAATTTGTTTTTTTTCAATTTTAGCGCTGCAAGCCCCTGCACGCCCCCTGTACGTATCATGTGTCGAACGTTCTTTTTTTGGTTGAGTTTCAGAATAATTGCCCATGATAATTTTGAGTTTTTCAAATATATATAATGGGTTTGGGGTGGGGACGGACTGCAACTTATCAGTTTCGCAAAAGAGGGGCTCATTTGGCCCGGTGGCACTATTTTTTCTTTCTTTAGGTCTTCAAGAGTTTTTTTTTTTTCGTTTTTTGTTTTGTTTTTGTTTTCGCTCTTGCCCAGTGGCTGCGTACGAGTATGATAGCTGGTATACACTAGGAACAAACGCCTGCTGTGTTATAACTCCCTTTTCAGCTTGCGACACCCCCCGGGATTTGATGTCAACCACAATCCCGAAGGGAAACCTTGTGTATAAATATAGACTTCTAGAAGGAGGGCGGCAGGACCGTTTTTGCCCACACGGTGGCGTTGAGGGTGCCACAATTGAAACTTGCCGCACACAAATTACAATGAGTTTATCCCAAAATCACAACGAACTAAACTAATCACGACCTTTCGTGATTTGAACATGACTAAAAAAAAAATACCTTGTACTCGTAATACTTATTTTTTCTGGCTATCTTCGAAAATATATATGCTTGTTTTTTTTCGTGACTTGTCAAAATGAACACCAAAGACGCTAATAGCACCCTCGTGGAACTTGAGAGGTAAACAAGTGACGATAAAAATAGACGGTTACAGCAATAGTAGTAACGGCCACTGCTATCTGATTGGGGGGTGATACAAACAATGGTTGGTGTCCGACTTACAATGGTTGATGTAATGCAAGGAGTCAGTCGTACGGCATGGGTGCAACGTGATCATTTATACCCGATAACACCAAAGTTATCCTTGTTTCGGTCGCTATTCCTTAAAAGGGGTCTCTTGTATCCCTTAAAAGGGGTCCCTTGTATCCCTTAAAATGGGTCCCTCATATCCCTTAAAAGGGGTCCATGATATCTCTTAAAAGAGGGTTCAAAAGGGTTAATACGCCAACGGCGGCTTGACCCCTCGACCGACCGCCCCTACACAAAAAATTCAGGTACGCTCGTAGTACATTATAACCCTTTTAGGACTGCAGTCCCGTTATGGGGACAAAACACTTGGAATTAGAGTCAAATATGTGGTTATGTGCACTGGAGTACTAAAAGGGCTAAGGCCAGAAGAGGCCTTGACGCGTCCATAACGATCAGTCTCGTATATATTGTGTCACATTTGGTTCTTACCACGTTGCGTTTCGTCTCCTCCCCGACGGTTTCATCGCAACCGTCGTAACGGCCATAACCACTGTAACGACCACCACCGCCGCCGTCGCCGCCGGTATCGCCGCCGTATGACTCCTGGTCGGTACTGTGCTCCGTCTCGCTCTCGTCGTCTGAGAAAATTCCAGGAAGAACCTCGCCTTGCTCCGCGTTGCTCCCATTCGAAGAGAATATTCCCGGAAGAATACTATTTCTGTTCTCGTGCACGCCGTGATTCTTCACGTCACCACCACCACCACCACCGTTGCCACCGCCTGAACCCCTTCCTCGGGCACTTCCAAGGTTTCCTACAGCCGTGGACGGCGTAATCGCTAGGGGTGGGTAGGGATCCTTCCTTGTTCCGGGGGGCGGTGATGGCGAGAGCTTTTCCCCATAAGACTGCCCCCCCCCCCCTCCCTCCTCCCCCCCCCCCCCCCCCCCCCCCCCCCCCCCCCCCCCCCTGGTAGCACCCACCGACTCCACAGCAGTCGGCGATACCGCCGTCGCCGCAACCACAGCTGTCACCTTTCTCCCCCCTGCTGTCGGTGGTGTCAACGCCTCCCATCCAGGAAAAACCCCCAAGGTTCCCGGCATAGCGGTTCCCGACACAGCAGCGGTGGCAGCGCCCCCCCCCCCCCCCCTCCCTCCTCCTCCCCTCCCCCCCCCCCCCCCCCCCCCTCCCGCCCCACCGTGTCTACTACCGACATGCCACTCTCCGCCCCCGGATTGTTGCTGAAAAAACGATTAATCATGCCTGAAAATGAGGTGGGGCTGCCGTCCGAGGCCGCCGAGCCAGCACCAGCGGTGGTGGCGGTAGCGGCGAGGCTGTCAACGAACCCTCGAGGGGGGGTCTGGAAGCCGAAGCGAGCTCGGCTTCCCCCACTCCTGCCGGGTGTCGCGGATCGCCAGCCAGCGGTGGCGCCCGAGCCATGCCGCCTGCTTCCCCCCCCCTGCAGACACGTGCGTTGCATGAACCTTAAGGGGGGTCGGGAGAAGAGGCAAGAGGGAGAAGCGCGGCAAGAGTGGGTGGGGGGTTGGGGTGGGGTTGGGTTGGGTGGGGTGGGGGGGCGTACTCATGTGTTGCTTGCCTCAGCCATTTGACCATTGACCACGCACCCCTTTCGAGCCGGAGCACTGTTGCTTACACCTAATAGAGACAGCTCCAGATTTTTTTGGGGGAGGGGCGTACTCACTTATTTGCTTGCTTTAGTCATTCGGCCATTGACCGCGCATCCCTTTCGAGACGGAGCACCATTCCTACTCCTAGCAGAGACACCTCCAACATTTGGGCGCTTATTGCGTTTTTCCCGTAATAGTACATACCTTGGTGAGATGTTTTTGCTTCTCTTGTTCCCTTCCTGCTTCGCCATCGGTGGCCACCATCTATCTCCTAGGATAGATGTCGTTTTCTCGCTACTATCTAGTGTACCAAACTTCTCCATACCACATTCGCCGCGTTTCCTCATATCTTCCCTCCTTGGACATTTTACATGCTCCCACCATGCGACTTGTACGCTCTATGGCTTTGCCACACGTCTGTGCATCTACTTCGTCCTCCTCCCGGCTACTGGTACACCTCTTTCTTCTCTCTGGCAGGTGGAGGGTGGGGCAGAACGGCTACGCGAAAAGGCCTTCCCGTAATCCGGGAAAACCAACCCAAGGAAGGCGAATCGAGAGAGCAGACCGACCGTTCCCACCTTTGCAGGGTCCTGGCCGAAGCATGGGTTTTTTCTCGCTGCTGGAGGCGTTTCACCAAACGCGGGGATGGATTCTTGTTCGCGACAGAATGACAAAAAAAAGGAGTGGAGATGAGGGACGAAACAGAAAAACATAAAAATATAGTCAGGTGCGCCAGAAATCGTTGAATGAAACGTATGAATATCGTCCAGAGTACCGTACAACACACATACAACACAAGGTAACACACCCTCTTGTCAAAATTTCCGAGCGGATTTTTTTCAAAAACCATGTCTTAGGGGGGCGCCCACAACGAAATTGGAAAATTGTGTTTTTTCGAGATATTTCCATTGTCGACAAAACTAGGTTTGAAATTCGTTCGAGGGGGTGTGTTACCTTATCATCTTATCGCCCGTGTCTTATACGGTAAAACAGAAAACATCATGCGGGATGAGCTGGAGAGTAAAACTACTGACCAAACAACCACCAACACAAAAAAAAAATCTTAAACGAGTTTGAAACATATACACAATGTATCGAAATTTCGATATTTCATGTTTCGATATATCGAAAGTTTCGATATTTCAAGTTTCGATATCTCGAAAGTTTCGATATTTTATGTTTCGACATATCGAAAATTCGATATATAATATTCCGATATATCGAAAGTTCGATATCCAACCGAAAGTTTGATATTTAACACTATCACACTATCACCGGCGGACACACCTGTACGAGCTGCGTGACGGTTACACAGCAGCCATACGTCGAGGCGTTGTCGCAGTCGGTGAACTGTACCAAGTGCACCCGGTCGTCTGGGACCGCTTCGAGCATCCCCTGTACATATAACGCCAGAGGGAAAAAAACGAAAACCGGCAGGACGTTAGAACAAGGTGAGGCCGGGGTTTCGACTAGAGTACGGTGGCCGAGGCATCATGTTTCTGTGTTTACTTGTAGCTAGGAATTTGAGGATCGGGGCAAGATAGCAACAACGCGAAAGACGGAAGGTAAGACAAAGCGGAAACGGGGTTTCGACCTAAACACGGTGGCCGGTGTTTCCTGAGGAATTCTTCGACGGCTGCCATGACGGCTGATCGACAAGGAGGAAGAGAGCCGTCAACCGACACATTTGTCTAGTTTTGACCGGTCAAGGCCTCTAAAGACCTAATATACTACTTTTGAGTGTGGGGATTTCCTTGACCGCTGTTCGTCAAGGGGAATTTTCTTGGCGGGTGTCCGTCAAGAGAATTTTTCTTGACGGTTGTCCCGTCAAGATAAATTTCCTTGACGGCTGTTGTCGGAACTGGTCACGATGAAAGTCGGAGGCGACAAAATTCCGACCTTCTTAATTGCCTGCTTGCTCGCCGGAGACCTTCTGAACGAAGGGGCGAGATAATCCTCATCCTGGCAAACGATAACGCCTGCCGAGGTGTGATGGGGGGACAATTGCTACAAATCATAACGCCGCAAAAGGGGAGAGGGGGCGCCTTAACACTGCCCATCAAGGGGCAAAAGCGTCGCCAACCGACTTATTTGTTATTTGTCAACCGACGTATCTGTCGTCAACCGACTTATTTGTCGTCAACCGACTTATTTGTCGCTAACCGACTTATCTGTCCCCAACCGACTTATTTGTCGCCAATCGACTTATTCGTCGTCAACCGACTTATTTGTCGTCAACTGACTTATTTGTCGTCAACCGACTTATTTGTCGTCAACCGACTTATTTGTCGTCATCCGACAAGGAGCCCACCCTCTCACCTCCCCTGCCTCAACAAGGCAGATGTTCGCGCCGGACGGAAAGCAGAAGTCCCCCAACCCTTGCACGAAGCTCCCGTCGCCCGACCCACCCCCCGCCTCCGCCAACTCCCCTTCCGTTGCTGGAAACCCCGAAAGAACTTCTGCGTCCTGCCCCCATGGTTGGAGGGGGTCCGAACCCGAGAGTCTGGTCGGACCCACGCCTAATACAGCGAACTCCATGAACGTCTGCGATGTCAGGGAGTAGCAAAGGGCAGGGGGGGGGAGTGGGGTGGGGTCAGTTTGTAATTTTTTTCCTCCTGGAATAGTCTTCCACACAGAGTTGCTGGAACCTGTGCTGTGACAGACTTGGCATGTGGTGATGAGGTAATGTGATAACAACAACAAGGGGGGAGGGGGGGGGTAACGCTTGCCAGGTACGACGATGGCAGGAGAGTTGGTACATACTTCGGATAGACTTTATCGCGAACAAACGTGACTTTTGCACTGGAGCGTGCAGCAGCAGTACGACAGTAGTAGTACACCCACTGTTTCAAATAATACTATTAATAGTAAAGAAACGAGCACCAATAGTAATAGTAAGACCAAGAAAAGGTCCGCTAAGATTAGATTAGTTACAGGAAGAGCTGCGAGTTGGCTACATAGACTTCCCGAAAATACCACCCTGTGCCGAAATACAAGTACCTTTTTAGTATAAATATTGAATCCCAACGGTGCTTATTTTTCGGGACAGAGCAGTAGTTATTAATTATTAGTTGGGTGGCGAACAAAGCCAACACTATTCAGTCAACTCACAGCCCTGCAAATTACCGCACGCAGCTAAGTGCAATACCTAGCCAACTAACGCCAACTAATACCAACTAAATGCCAACTAATGCCAACTAATAACTAGTCGGCGCGCCAAAAAAACAAAACCTTTTCCTGTCTTGGCCGTTATTACCGGTAGTTCTCCAGTCTGTGAAACAGACAGGAGTGGTCATTTACAAATTCAAAAAGCGTGACAGATAATCAATGAAAAAAGTGACCGATATAATCAAGTGAATAAGTGACCCCCACAAATCACATCCCGGGTACCCCCTCGTCCGCTCGACCCTCAAAGCCCGTTCTTGGCGTACAGCAGCAGCAGCGTCGCGCTAGTTTTTGCACGCCTCGACAGCCTAGCACATACCATGCGCCTCTGCGGAGTATCAGCATCAGAGGTGGGGTGTGTGCGACACGCCGAGGACAGCAGCACGCACCGAGCAGATCAGCACGCAAACACGCCGAGCACTGACTGACCTTTGGGAGTTCCACATCTATGATGAATATTTTATTTGAACAAGGGGAAGGGGGGTTGTGATGAGCTGCGAAGGTCGCGGGTATGAGTCTCAAGAGTGCATGTCACGCCTCACTAGACCGCCTCGTCAGCTCGCAACAGCAACGGTGACTCTGAATCGGTACAGCAGCAGCAGCAGCAGAGCAGCAGCAGCAGAGATAACATCTTGAATGTTCAGACCATTCCATTTTTTTTTCGATTTGAAAATCGGATTCTCAAAAGGCCGTTTCCTATGCGGTTCGATTTCGAGCTTCAGATTTGTATTTTTCGATGTCAAAAACGAAAGCACCGTCCTATCTATGCAGTCCGATTGTGCAAAATCTGACCGGAATTTTTTCGATTTGAGAATCAGATGGCCCAAGTCGTCAGATTTTGGCCTCTCCGTATACTCATAGACTTTACAGCAGCAGCAGCAGCAGCAGCCTTATTATTTTACGGTTGTTTCTATACTGCTGTATACTCGATAATCCGAGTATACTCGGAGTATCGAGTATTGTTTGTACTCCGAGTACTGAGAGTATTTGAGTACTGGTGGCCTAAATACTCGGAGTACATGGAGTATGAGCAGTACTGAAGGCCCAAACACTCCGAGTATACGGGGAGGATGAGCAGTACTTATATTCGAATACAAGCAGTAGTAGTACTCGGAGTAAAAACATCTAAATTACTCGGAGTCCTCCGAGTATCGAGAGGATTGGAAACCGAAATACTGCGAGTACACAAAGTACCTGAAGTATTTTTTCTCGAGAAAACTCTAAGTATACTCCGAGGTAATGGGAGCATCTGTGAATTTTGAAATGCTATAAACGCCAGTCATATGCTCCCAGAACCTGGGAGCAATGACGGCCGAGTCTTGTTAATGATGCAAAGATGCTCCTAACGTACTTCACACTCCGAGTATACTCCGAGTTCAAGTACATTTCGTACTCCGAGTTAGAGTACTGGCCGTCTGAATACTCGGAGTACTTGGAGTATGAGCAGTACTGAAGCCCCAAAAACCGGACTTACTCCAAGGACACGAAATATCGAGAGTGTTCATACCCGAAATACTCCGAGTACGAGCAGTATCCCGGAGTATCGAACCCCGAAATACTCAGAGTACACGAAGCACCTGAGATATTTTATCTCCAATATACTCCTTACTTTACTCCAAGGTACTCGGAGCATCTGTGCAACATTGAACACAACGAGGAACTACCCCTGAGCCCGCGGGAAAAACGCCGGACAAATACTTGCATTTTTTTTCAAGACTGGAGACTAGCAACGCGAATGATACTCATTCGATTGCGATACAAGCACGATGATAACAATACCACAAATAGTTGAAACTAAAAACGCCAAAATTAACGCCCCACACCCTTCCCCCCAGGAAACACGCCACGGACATATCATATAAACCCACCGCGCTCTTCTCGTCCCCGGTAAGGGGATGCGTCACCGTCAGCCCCTCCCACACACCGCCTCTCTTGTCGCAGGGAGACCCCTCGCCCACCGCCTCCGCACCGGCAGCGATGTGCTGACCCGGTAGCATATTCGGGGGCAGCGAGTAACGTGAAACGCCGACCGAGTGGCGCCAGCGGTTGGGAGCCGAGGAAACACGCCTATTGCAGGGGACCGGGGACACAGGGCACGGCAAGGGCGGTGAGTGGGTAAGACAGAGTAGCTCTATTACGGGTACGAGGGGAAATAGTAAAATCAGGACAGAATACGCTTGGTAAAAATACTGGAATATACAGTACCGGCCGTCTCACAAGAAGCCTGAAATCGTGCTCAGGCAGACTTTCTCATTCTGGGCGCGCGCGAAATCACGCTTTCTTACGTTACGCTTTCTTATTTTGGTCTCGGAGAAGACGTTTCCCCGAGTAATGCACAGCAGGGAGTGCTAGCTTAAGCCCAGGCCAGCCACAGGAAGGGGTCACTTTCTAAAAGCTTATGCACTGACTAGGCTGAGAGCTTTCTTATACTTTGTTTCAATTTTTCAGGCTGACTTTCTTGTGAGTTCCTTTCGTATGAGCGGGCCGGTACTGTATAAAGCCTTGAAAAGTCGTCGGAGGGGATATGTTATCTGTTATCACTCCTGGTGATACCGGTTACGTACAAAAAATGCCTGGGCCAGCAACCGCAGGCCAGCTACAAGCAGCAGCCCTGTCTGTCCGAGTTTTCTACCAGTCATGCCAGCACCGTTCCGTGCGGTGTCCCACTTGGTACTCCCACTCCCGCGATCAACCAAACAGCAGTGCCACGTTGCTGCTGCAAAGTGAGTTTTTCGGCCAAATAATACGGACCAAACGCCTACTTATTTCTACAACAGCAAACAACAACAATTATTCTCGAATGGTCCCCTATCTCTGATAACCTTCTCATTTGGAAATGAAAATAAGGGGGTACTCGTATAATATAACTAAGGGAACACCTTATCGTGCAGTCGTCCGCAATCCTCCGAAGACCGGGCGAGACCGACGACGAAGCAGCAGTCCCGTTTCCGTCGGTATCGCTGCTGGGCGGGGCAGTAGACGCCCTCTGAGGTCTGCCGCTTAATCGCGACAGCCTAGACCTGGGGCTGCTACACCGCCTGAAAAACACGGCGAACAATCAAGAAATAAGACGAGGATAGCGGCGAAAAAGGGAAGGGGGGGGGGGGGGGGGTTCTCAGACGCATGGTACGGTAGAGGTACACCATGTATTTTGTGAGGGTGGTCACATAGGAGCTCTATACCTGCAGTAGCCTGCACACTGATTTCGGAGGGAAACGAAAGTGCGGTATACCCGATGAACAATCCCAATGGCCTAAAGTAGATGGTGAAAAATACTGCAACACAAAAAAATCAAATTCCGACGATATTGGGTTAAGAAGCTCTCCCCGTCAGGCAGAAAAAAAAACACCCAAAAAAGTCCTGCCTCGATTGTAGCACGCGTTCTCATGTCATACATGCTCAAGAATGTGTGATCTGATGTATCGACTGCCCCGCAGCCATGGGAGACAGTTGTTTACGTCGTAATCGTCTATGCTGGGTAGATCCAAATCCGAACAATGCACGGCAGTAGTCGTATAACCCAGACCCTCGCACCCCTGCAGTGCCGGGACGGAGCACTTCGGGTTTTCACCGACCAGGCAGACATTGCTTGCTTGCCCCAAGCGCGACGCGCCGTGAGGTGTTCGGCGAGCCACATGAAGGGTGAGCTGCATCCTACTAAGAACCGCTTGTTAAGCGGATTTTCTTGGATTGGACGACAGCTTCGAATGGGGGGGGGGGCTGTCACAAGACGAGCCCCGTGCAAAAAAGAGGCCATTCAATATCCAGGAATCCGAGCCCCGTGGCTGCAGCTTGTGTAGTTTCGGCGGCAACCAAAAGTTTACAAGTTTATTGAAACGAACCAACAACGCAGGATCGAAAAATAGAAATACAGAAAAACTGAAAAAAAACGATAACAAATCCCGACTCATTGTTCAGGCTTGGCACTCACTCCACCGTGATGCTCCACCGTGATGGGATGGACGCACCATTCAACGAAACTAAGGGGAGTTGGTTTCGATCTCAATACATGAAATCGGCAACGGTAGACGCAAAATATATATCCAGCTGGAAATAGCGGCGATGGTCGTCCGTAGTGGAGGAAATGATTAACCGCGGCGATACGACGGCCGCTAGAAGTCTGAGGGACGGCGTCGTTACACGAAAGCCCAGCGCAACTAGCGGAGGTCGTGTTCCGTCGGAAATGCATCGAAAAACGGCGCGTAGTATCTACTCGTAGCCACGGCCGTTTTTAGGGAGCCCGTCGCCTGACTGCGGACTAGGCTGTGGGGAGGAGTCAACGTGAGAAATAACACCAGCAGCAATAGCAGCAGCGCCAACAACAATGCGAATGGCAACGAGTGCAGCAACGAGTACGGCTACAAGTACAACAACAACACCAGGAGCAGCCACAACAGCAAAACGACAACGTCATCAACAACAGCAAAACGACAGCGACAACAACGGCGACAACAACAACAACAACAACAACAACAACCAGACGCATGCTGTCATACGTACGGTAGAGGTGCACTATAATTTTTCCGAGAGCGGTCACTTGAGACGCTCTATACTGTACCTCAACCGAAATTTGCTTCTGGACGAAAACAAAAAGCGCTACCCGATGAACAATTCCGTGGCCTTAACTATAAAACGAAAACAAAATAGTGCGACACAAAAATAAACTCCGACGACTTTGGGTTAACCCCTTAAGAACTGGTCCCACGGATTTGGGGACAAAATACTTGGAATTAGTGTGGGGACGTTTTTTTCAGTTCTGAATGGGTTAAGGAGCTCCGTCATTCCGAAATAATTTCAGCCAAAAAAAGGTACAGTACCTCTATCGTAGCACGCGTCAACAACAACAACAACAACAACAACAACAACAACCGCAATCTGTATCGAACCAAAGGCAAGCGTGAACCCTCAACAAGCTCCCGCCGATAAAATCTCCAAAACATGAGCAAGAAAAAAGCTCTCACCCTCCACCCTCGACCCCGCTCTTCACCCCCGCCTCCCCAGCAGACACACCGCCTCGCTCGCCACCAACTCCAGATGGCGACATTAACGTCATCCCCTCTTCCGCCTCCGCTTCCCCCCTTCCTCTTGAGCCGAACGCCTCCGCCCCCCTCCCTCCCCCTGCCGCTGCAGCCGCTGCTTTGCTGGCCCTTTGGAGGATGCGGTTGTCAGACTCCAGCTCGGCAATGCGACGACGCAGGGCAGCACACGTCTGGGTCAAGCCGTTCATGTAGAGCCCAGCTGTTGGTAGCCGATAAACGTTGGTTAATTCAGGGTTGGGTTGTTTCAGTCATAGTCGCCGGATATATATAAAAAGAGCGGTTTTGTTGCACCGACGGCATGTTCGTATGGGGAAGGGGGGGGGGCTCATTTGTAGCTTGCCCCTCACGCGTAGCAATTTTACCGTTGACAACACGTTTCTTTCGAGACGGAGAACTGGGGGGAGGGGGAGGGGGGGGAGGTGACTGCGCCGATAACGTTAATTGTCGGGTGGGGTTGTTTTGATCGTCTTCGGAAAATGAAACATTTTTTGTGGGAAGGAAGGCGTGCTTGTAGGGGGGTGGGGGGGGACAGCTGGGCCGATACCGTTGGTTGTCGGGGTTGGGTGGTTTTGGTCGTCGTCGCTTGTAATATACTGGTAATATTCTGTGATATAATATTATACCAGGTAAACGAACAGTATAAATATATACCATATTTATATAAATTAAACAGTCTGAAATGGACAAAACCTAAAGTTAAAGATTAAATGCGTTACCAACATCAAGACGCTTTTTGACAGTCCTTTGGGTATCCTAAGTGACTCCGACAATTTCGAAGGGGTATAGTAAAGTCATACCCGGATAGGTCAAAGGTTCCGAAGAGTTGACGTGATAAAGTGGACCTACTAGCGTAAGCCACCTGTTCGCCATCCAAATTTCCGGGTCACTCAGGCTACCACGTGGGGCCGTCTCTGAGCGCTTGATATATTAAAAAATTAAAAAAACAACAGCTGTGAGCTCGAGGATTTCGTCGAAGCTCATCTTTGCTAGCTGAGTGTAATACTTCGATCGCGCGTACTTACGGATTCTATATGTCCTCATGTAGGATGTACATCCCGTATGAGGGGGACACAATCTGAGGCTGTAGAATTCAGGAAGTGTGTGTCTATTTGTGGGGGGAGAAATAATTAAGATTAAATTAAAATTAAAATTAAACAGTCTAAAATAAACGTACCAGGTATACTATAGTGTTCCGACGATATGCTATTATATAATATTATATACGAACCGGTACAACATGTATACCTGGTACGATATTTAGATGCTATTAACAGACCGCGGGGTAGACCGGACGGCACCTGTGATCACGGCTTGTCCAGAACGTAGCTGGAGGTAAAACAGCCTACTTGTATATACGAGTTGAGCTGGAAAGTAAAAGTTATGACTGAAAACAAAACAAAAAACAATACAAAACAGACATTCAGGTATGATTGATAGGTATAGGGAGCATGTGAATGAATGGCATGATTGAAATAAGAGCTGCACGTTGTCAGATGACAAATAGAATAATAATACATATTCGTATGTACTTACCGTGGTATAAAAGTAGGCACCTTTACCTTATAAAGTTGAAGGTACATAGGTGTGTCAACACAGATCTACTACTGTAGTATTATACCAGGTATGTATGAATACGATAGACAGGCAGACAGGCAAACAGACAGATAGACAGACAGACAGATAGATAGCCAGGTAGATAGAGAGATGGATAGTCAAGAGCCAGACAGATAGACAGCAGCTGTGGTCTTCAATTCGAGGACTATCAACTTGCAACAGACTACCCCCCTCGCTGCAGAAAGCCAGCGTGGTTCCGACTTGAGCCTGCTCAAGTACAACATCAATAGTAGTGTACTGCTACCTGACCGCCTGGGGTTTTGTTGGCATCCTCAGTCAAATTAATTGTGGAGGCGTTTTTCGTCGTGCGGCGCATAAAATATGGTATGATATGGCTGTACGTAGTCTAACCCCTTCGGGGCTTCAAAAATAAAATTATCGAAATGATATGATATGATATGATATGATATGATATGATATGATATGATACGATACGATACGGCGATTGTAGCATCGATCATACGAGGCAGGCCGGGTTGCTGGGGTACGGGATGTGTCGATGTGTCCGTTTTGCAACTTTTGGAGGTGTACGACACACTGTCAATAACGGAGATACTCATATAACATACGACGCTGTTACACGTTGTTCCTACGTACCTGGTGCACGGCAGGTTAGTAAGACCGCCCTCTTCGTGCTTCAGGTTAACCATTCCCGGGTCTAAATCCCGTTGGATTTCTTTTCTCGAGGACTACTGGCGGAATACTGGCTGAACACTGGCAGAATACTGGCTGAGCACTGGCAGAATACTGGCTGAAGACGGTCAGAATACTGGCAGAATACCGGCGCATACGTAGTCAAAGGCGTACACGCGCGCCTCGGATACCGTCGGGGACACAAGAGTACACCAAGGTAAACTACAGCTTCTGTACAGCAGTGTCCTGGTTTCGCGGTCAACATACTTAGCAGTACGTAGAGATTCCCGGCCCAAGGCAGACGTGTGTGTGTTGTCTTCACATCAATCCGTTATTTCTACCCTAATCGACCCAGTGTCCATGCCGATTATTTATCCCACGAGAGAGATACGAATTATGTGGTCACAGACATCAAGACCGAGTAAACAAAAAACAAATGTATCACGTGTACGGTATAATACGAAGGCGACCCTGCAATGGCTCCCTCCCGCTCTTAGCCCGTTTATTGATAGAATTGATAGGAGTGCAGTCCCGTTGTGGGGACAAAACACTTGGAATTAGAGCCAGATTTAGGTTTCTGTACAGCTGTGTACCCCCCCCCCCGTTAAACGCCCTCCCTCGTATAAGCAGTGCAAGAGAGTAAGAGGGTTCCGGAGTTCGGTCATAAGAAATTGAGGCTCGTTTTCTCACGATAAACAAGAAATTTCGCCGAAGAAACGGTGCTCGGGGTAGAGGAGAGAGTGCTATACGAAATCCCTCTGGTATTTACTACTGTACTGTACTAGGCTGTCCTCAATAGTGGCAACAAAATAAGAAATTGAGCCTTGAAGCCAAATACGATATATGTTTCACACTTGTATAATTAATTCGTACCAGGTACGAGTATTAAGAGTACATATTAACCCATTCAGAACTGAAAAAACATGTCCCACACTATTGCCAAATGGTGTGTCCCCAAATTCGTGGGACCATTTCTTAAGGGCTTAATAGCAGCGGGCGCATTCTGTTTTCGGATCTCGCCACTCTGGGGTTCGCTGGGACCAGCTGGGACACCCCTGATTCGCGAACACGACGTCAAGCCGGCTTCGCATTCACGTACATACTACATCGTAAATATAGGGAACTACTTGTATGTACACATTCATATAGCAGTACAGAACACCTATATACCAGGTAAAGGTATAAGCTATTAATGATAAGAAACAGAAACTATGGTCCAGAGGCAGGATTTCTTATTTGAGAATGGGCGATTTCTACACTAACTTCAGTACGACTCGGAATTTATTATTTTCCTGTAAATCTCAGTCTGCCTTTCTTATAGCTCGATTGTCAGGACAGCAGGCCAAAGTTCAAGGGGCTGCTTGAACATTCAATTAATACCTGTGGTATTAATAGCTCTTTACGATTACAGTATTACAGCCAGTAGATAGTAGTAGGGTCGTACTCGTACGACTGCTGTGTACGAGTAGTCAGGCAAGTTCAACAAAGTGCCCTTGCGGCTCTTCTGTTCGTACAACAGCAGCCGAGCGGCAGTTCGTTCGTAGTACCTGTGGTCTGTCTCATTTCCGACACTGTAGGTTTGCTTTCGCTCGCGGTCCGATTGGGGTCACAAACCAGCGATACGCACTAAGTGCTGCGCAAGGAACCCGGCCGCTCGTCGCTCTTTGGGCGGCTATTATACGACTGCAAGACCTAACCATCTGCGTGATGCAGGCACGTGTCACGTGTCACGTGACGGAAGACAGAAGCCCTAACGGACTCTACGAGTATGAGGCCAAGAGGAATATTCCTGGTGCCAAACAAAAGACCAACAGCCAAAAACAGAAGGCGGATCACACTCGCCTTCTTCGCTGGAGAGACCCGCCGGCAGGCCGTACTGGTCCGTCGGTGCCACTGATTCAGGAGAGGACATCGTGTGACGAGGGGTCGATAGAAGTAGGTGTCTCCCTAGCTTGTGCGCTGACTTGAATCAGCTCCGAAATCGGCCACAAATGTATAGTCTGCTTGTTGCACGAGGTATCAGTCTAGCCGTCTGGTTTCTGTGGACGGATACAGCTGGCATTCACAGCGGAGACGGTGCACCCAAGGAGAGTCAAGGTTGGCTGCAGCAGCGGCATGCACGGCACAGTGCGACCCCCCTGTACACTTTCTTAGCTTCAAGACGGGAAGCTACAGCAGGGCCGGTGGGCAGGGTGATCATGTCTCCGTCGCACGGCTGGTCTCCGACGCAAATCACGTTCAAACTGTCTCCGTTCCAAAAACGCCATAATATCTACTTGAGAACCGCCGCACAGCGTGACAGCAATGTTGGCGAAGGGAAGCCACTGCCACTCGGTGTGGCTCGGAGATCGAACAGTTTTTCTTGAAGGATTGAACGCTGAAACGGGGGATACCTGTGCCAGAGGGGGATAGAGGATAGAGGGGCGAGAAGGCAGGGTGGTTAGAGCCTGTTGTGTGTCCGCGAAACCGTGAACACCTTCCACCTTGTTTTGGTGTATGTACACAAACCTTTAGAGCACAGCGCGTCTCCGTCTTGAGAGGACCAAGATGCACTCTCCCGCAATGGGACGGTCGATGGCCTTGTCCCCAGCGCGACGTAGTTCGCGGCCTCTGAGATCTACGAGTGCGTTACTCGCGTCCGCCCTCTGTGGTTCGCTGCTCGCCCTCGTCCGGGTAGAGGCGACGTCCGCTGGAGGTGCACTTCCAGGCTCACCGCGAGTAGATTTCCAGAGCAGTAATAATGAACAGCGAGATAGTGACACATTGTTAGTAGGGGAGGTGACCCCGGCGGGGAAGGCGGGGCTGTACGTTCCGCTCACGAAGCGACCGAGATCGGACGGCGCGGTGTACGGAGTGGACGTGGGCGAGGGCGGGATCTCTCGGCGGCGGCTAGAGGGCACCGGAGTTGGGATCGAGGAAGGAGGTGAGAGGATTGACATGATATATAGCAGTACCCTGGAACTACGTATCGTATCCTTCTCATTATTGTTTGCGTACGTACTATTTTTACATTTTTGCTGCTTGCTGCGGGTGTTGTCTGTCCGCAGCAGCAGTACGAAGCAGTACTGCAGATGCAGCAGAGTACAGCAGTAGTCTCAACAGGTACTGGCCTTTGGAATTTAGTGTATTTGTTGCATCCGTCTCCTTTGGTGCCTCTTTTGGTTCGTGTGCGCTGCGCTCTCCCCTGTTGCGCTTGTAGGTTCAACGCGAGCCCTGAGATATTCCTGTTTGTTTTCATCGATTCGGGCCGTTTTGGTTCGCTTCAACAGCCAAAGCGAGCTCTGTGATATTCCCGATTTGATGAGCCGAAAAAAAACACCACACGGAAATGACCAGAAAATGACACACCTCTGCCGCTGTCTGTACTCGTATGTATCCCTTTTGCACTCGATCGAGCCTCGAGCAGCTTTCCGCCGGTTTATTGCAGCGTGGTGGGAATAGGAGCAGAGTAACAACTACAACACGAACATTCACAACGCATACCGAAAACAACACAAACCAACATATCATAGCACTGGTTGCAATGCCACTACGTACGAGTACGGTATGTATTTTTATACGTCACTACAGCTACTGCTTGTAAGAGGCACCGATCTCCATTGGAAACCAGAGCGCAGAGTCATTTTCAGAAAAAATAAAAAAACGACAGCTGTGAGATCGAGGATTAGGATTTCGTCGAAACTCATCTTTGCAAGCTGCGTGGGATACTTCCATCGCGCAAACTATCAAATACTCGTACGGGTTTTGAGAGGAACAAAATCTGACAGCTGTGGAACTCAGGGGGGGTCACATATATACGGTATACTCCCTGAATGTGCTATGGGGTAGATCAGCAGATATCTAGTCCGGGCCTGATGCTCATATAGAGCGACAACAAAAAAATGCCAAAAAAACGTGGTCTTTCTATCAGCCGTCCGCTGCTGTGCTCATACAAGTAGTGTAATGCAGCGCGCTCGTCATGCAACTCGTTGCGTTCAAGTGTGGAAGCCATGCCTCATCTATGGCACTTTCCCTTTCTTAGAGGGCAGCGGGTGCAAGTCGAACCTTGGGTACCTAAACCCACACAAGTTCGGTTATGTACCCTATCCCTGTGGTATCGCAGACTACCCTCCAGCTGCCCGGCATGCTTCGTCTAGGTTGACGCTGCAATCGGCGATTTGCTTCGACCATATTTCAAGAGTCAATTTGGAAGCTCGGACGGACCATGAGATGGTGCTTGGCCCAAGCACGGATTTTTAGGGCTAGGTATAGTACACCTACGCTGCAGCCAGGAGATGGATTCCTGGCTTCGTCAGCAGCCATGATCCTGGATCCGACCAGGGTTTTGGTCGTAGCTTCATTACTACTGCAGAGCTAAAACACACGTCTGTTTTGGGCCATATCTCGAAGACAATGTTTAGGTCAGGGGCGATACAGGCGTGTATACACGGAATGCTGCTGCTGTACTGTTGTTCTTTCTCTTCTGATGCGCGTGTTTCGTTGGGCTTCCGTTGTATTCTAAGGCGTTTTAGCGGGACGTACGTAAATTGGCAACATCTTGGGATCCTGGCGCCTCCCTCAGCGAGGAGAAATGTACTGCCAGGACCAGTGTACTGCCAGTACATACTGACCCAGCACCGAGCCCTCGGATTATGGTACTCGTACGTACATAATTTCAGCAGCCATGAGTCATGGTACGAGTTGGATATTGGCTGGAGCGCGTATCTCCTGTGCTGGTCGCCGGTGCAGTAGTAGTGCCGGTCCCTGCATATTGCCGGTTTTCGCCAGCCAACAATACCGGCACTATTATAGCGGCAACCGGCACTACTCCAAACACTGTCACACTGGTTAATCCCATCTGTGCCAAGCGATTCCACCGGCACTATAAAGGGCAGCCGGCACTACTCACCCGGCACTATAGAGGGACCACTACTGCTGTTTCCCTGTTCGTTCGTGCCCTCGCGCTGATGCAACGCGGTCAAGCTTGAAGGTCGCTTGTGAGAAAGTTTATGGTCCCTGGTACAGTCATATACCATGGTACTCGTACCAAGTGTGTGTGTGTTTACAGCGTCTTTAGCCCCGATCCGCCAGCTGTCGTGAACCATCTCATGCGCTGCGAATCTTGACTGCTGTACCTGTATAGCACTACGTTCATATCAAAGCACGATTGCTATTAAAATAGTGTTTTGGAGGGCCTTTCAGAAGTCAGAGCCCGCGATGGACACAAAAAAAAACACGTTTTTCCCTGTGTTTACATACCGTGCTTTCGTCTGATTACTATTAGTATTACACTATGTTCCCCCGTGTTAGTAGCATAATAGTATAATGCTAAACTGAATGATCAAGGACACCTACTGAGTATCTCTATCTCTGCTGTCTTGCATCTGCAGCAGTCGTTGTTGTTGTTGTTGTTGTTGTTGTTTTGCTTTCGCTGCTTGTTGTGCGGTTGCGAGGTGCGATTCGCGAATCAAAAGTCAAAAGTGCTGACGTCTTCGTAGTCGTGAATTGCACGCCGAATAGACGTCGCGTGGTGGCTTTCTCGCGTCGTTATCTGCGCGTACCTATCATACATGTATACGTCCTTGATGTGCGTTCCTCGCGAATCGTCTATCGAGTACTACTAGAGCAGCACAGGTAACACCAGCGCAGCAGTAGCAGCAACACAGCACAGGTAGACCCCAGCACAGCAGTAGCGCCAGTAGCAGCAGCATCGGTAGTATGAGTAAGAGGGCGAAATACTCCTGCTGTGCAATAAGCTATCGCCTTGACGGTGATTCTATTGGACTAACCTGGAATCTCTTTCGCGGGAACATATTACGGTGGACCATGGCAAATAGGACCTACGGTGCAGACAAACCATATACCAGGTATTTCCCTATTTTTAGTGACAATATTTGGTCCTTTTTACTAGTGTTTACTATGTGGTCACCCTTAATAGTAATCAGAACCGAACAAGTTGTGTAAGGTTAAAGTTACGTACGTAGGGGGATACCTGTTTTTTGGGCTCACCGTCGTGGTTTTGATTGCTGTGGCCCTCCGTAATAGTTTCGTGTCAGCTGCGTTTTGTGGTTTCGTAAGGCGTGCGACTCACAAGACCCTTCCAAATGTCTCACACCTCGGATAGATCTATGTACAGATAGATCGTCTACAGATAGATCATCTAGTAAACCTTATCCTGTCGTTATGGTATGTTCTGTAGGATCTGTATAGTACAGATCCAACCCAGGAAACGTGTAGTCTACTGTACTGTAGATCATTCAGATTACATGGCTCCCACCCGGCACCGTGAGCTAGGTCGTACAGATAGGGGATATAACTGCCGTGTATGGTCTAGAGCATCGAGTGGGAATGATCTGTATAATCTATCTGATATGTCGGCTGTGTGCAAGTGTTTCATTGCTTGTGGACGACGCCCTTCCTCTATCCTCGATCAGGCACTTTGTTGACGACGACGATGATGATGATGCGATGTGTGCACATGTTTCGTTGCTTGTGAACGAAAGCCCTTCCTCTATCCTCTATCCGGCACTTTTTTGGCGACGATGATGGTGATGTTGCTGATGCGTGCCTATACGTAATCGTAGCGAGAGCGCTCGAAATCGTCCAAAGCTCAAACCTCAGCAGGCCAGACTAGTTGCCATCGTTCGTGCTATTTTCTACCACTCTGGCAAGATGCCTACAATCAGGGATACCCTTGTTACATTGTCCTGCTGACCCGGGTGGTATCCAGGGGAGTCACTGAACTATATCCTTAACGAGGAATACACACATAACACGCGCGAACGGCTTATTATAAAATCGAGTAGTAACTACTAGGTTCCTAGTACATCACGAAGCCTACACCAATACCACAAATAACACATAGAACAAAAATTCTACGCAGCTCGCAAAGTTGAGTATCTACTATTCAATCGGTTGAACTCACAGCTGACGTATTTATAATAATTTTATTTAATCTTAGCGAGAGCGCTGGAAATCGCCCAAAGCCCAAACCTCCTCAGGGAGCCAGACTAGTTGCCATCGCTCGTGCTATTTGCTGCGTACCACTCTGGCATGTGCCGGCAATATAACCCCCGTTTGAGCTCTGATAAGAAGATCAAAAGTATCTTATATTTCTGGCCAGAGTTGTGCCTAATATTATACCTATATGGACTACTTGCTTTACGTACGAGCAGTTTTACGTCGTTAGCCGTGTCTACTTGCTTTATGAACGAGCAGTTTTACGTCGTTAGCTGTGTCTACTTTCTTTTATGAACGAGCAGTTTTACGTCGTTAGCCGTGTCTGCTTTCTTCATGAATGAGCAGTTTCACGTCATTACGAGTCGTAGCTGTGTAAGGGTATTTCATACCTCATGCCGTAGAGGCCAAGGTTAAAAGGTCTGAAGCTACTACTACTGTATATACATATTATATATTATACGTATGTAGTCGTGCTCTGAAGCTACTACTGACTGTATATATACGTACGTAGTCGTGCTCTGAAGCTACTACGACGTACTATTTTTGTATACATACTCGTACGACGTAGTCGTATTATATTGTTGCGGGGGAACCTGCTAATAGTATACCAGGTATAGTATTAATAATAGTAATCAGAACCAAAATATGGTGTGTAAACCTGGGGGGATACAGCAGTGGTTTAAGCGCATTCCCATTTTAAGACCATCCGGTTTAACCCATTCAGAACTGTAAAACTTATCCCACACTAATTCCAAGTAGTTTGTCCCAAAAAACGGGGGACCGGTTCTTAAGGGGTTAAGGCTGTAGTAGAGATAAGACCAGCTAAGTCGGCTTGGCACAGAAAAAAAAAAAAAATTGAAATCAGTATGGTCAGTAGTAAAAGATAAAATACCATAGTAGAGCTAAGACCACGTTTTTGGGCTTAGTCACGGGGTGGTCGTACACCACTACTGTAGCTGATTTTGGGGTCCATTTTATAGGTGCTGATTACTATATATGACCCCCAGTAATAGCGTAAAACACTGCACTGACAGTAGTGAGAGCTAATGTATACCTGGTATCACGTACCATTCTGGCTGGCTGGAAAATTTCAATCAACGTCATGATATTGACATCAGAGTGCGGATGGAGGTTGTTTTTCCGTCCAGTGTAGGACCAGGTACCCCAGAAAACAACAGCTGCCGCACACTGTTAATATCTTTAAAGTATACGTTAGCACTCCTGCTATCTGCTATGTATGTTATACTCGTATACGAGGCGAAGAGGCACAAAGGACTAACCCTATATACGTGTTGATGATTGAGTTGGGCTTGGGGTTCGGGTTCTTTGGTACACTATTCCGGAGGACTCCTGTAGTAATCAAGACTTATCAGGTACTCTAAAACCTATATATTCCAGTTTTTTTACTGGGCATATTTAGTCCTGATTACTATGTTCCCTCGTAATATTCGTATCAATAAAAGGCTTGCCAATCAATTTCTTCGAACGGAGTGGCAAACTATACATCTCTTCGAAGACACTCAGAATACCCGGGTAAGTATATGTCATATTTATAATGTTTGGTACACTTGTGCACGTAGAGCAAGATGCTGTTAATAGTGCCAAGGCCACAAAATACGAAGCGGAGATATACAGAAACAAAATAGACCAGGTGCTCTAGAGGTGTCGAAAGTCTACGACGATTTCCAAGGCTGTTCATTCTGGTCATCACCCCATCCCGCGGGCCGGGTCGTGATTTTTTTTTAAATCTCACGGGTCGGGTTGAGTCGGGCAGGGTCGGGTCGGGTCAGGAGGTTTTCAAATTCTCATGGATCGGGTCCGGTGGCCATTACCCGGCCCGACCCGACCCGACCTGACCCGCGAGGTTTGACCGGACCCGTGAATAACACCCGTTTTTTGCAGCATGAGCCACACGAAGCAGCCCGGCCTGCTGGGGTAGGACATTTACTTACCGCACCTATTACTAGTAAGAAACAGGCTATAATAAGAAAGCCAGGCTGAGATTTAGAGTGAGGGAAAATGAAATTCGGGCGTCGTTGTCTTGCGATTCGTGTAGATTGCACCCTCTCTCGAATTAAGAAATCCAGCCTGGACCAGATTTCCTGTTTCGTGTTATTAATAGGTGTTCTGTACTGCTGTACACTACTCTCTGTATGTACGAATGCGAGTACGATTGTCACACGTTTCACTCACTTGCGTGTGACAGAAAACGGGCGGGTGGACGGGCGGTGGGGCGGTGGGCGGGCATTCCACGTTCTTGGTGGAAAGCGGGTAACCCTACGAGTACGGACAAACCAAGCTCTCACCCCCCCATATGGCCTTGACACGTTTTGTACATATGTATCACGAACGTATGGCTGGCATTAATTATTTTTATGGTTGAAGTTGCCCCGCGCTCGCTCACGCGCGCGTCCCCTGCCCCCTTGTCAACATCCAGTTGGGATGTCTACCAGAGTGTTTAATATGAGTTCTGGTAACTCTTATTTACCAGGTATCACATTAGACTACTGTAGTATGTATAATATGTAGCGCTACGTTTTTTCTGCGGAAAAAGAGGTTGGGTTAAGCCCATATGCCCGTATAGAAAGCAGCCCAAAACGGCCACACAAGTCGTTGATTTTGGTTTTGGTGTCATAGTTGTTGTTGTTTTCGCTATCACATTAAATTATCGCGACAACCTTGTCCATGGGCACAAGACAGGCGCCTTGGTAGAATTGCGGAGACAAATATTTAGAATGCTACAGACTGCAGCAGCAGCAGTGACCTAAAGTAGTATACGAAGTGCTGTAGCTGTAGCTGTACTGTTAATACTAGTCGTGTCCGGCGATGGCGGCGTTGGCATACAGACAGCACTCCAGGCAGTCATGCTGTCGCAGCGAGGCTCGAGCTTGCACTACAGTAGCAGTGCTGACGCGGAGGTTGGTTAGCGGCTTACGTTGTTGAGGTGGCCCCTGTATAGCTACAGTGGCACGCGCCTGTACCGGCATACTTAAATGTTGCACGCGACACGCGATCTCTTTTTTATTGTGTTTTTGTGCAACTGGTGGTGCAACTGGTTAGCCACGCTGGGACCCCAACCGATTTTTGTTTTGTTGGTGTTCCTACATATACCTACCTGCCTGTAGACACCTTGTACCATTTATGTGTGTAGTAAGGTATCTACTCTGAGGTACCCGGGTACCTTACCTGGTTATGTTGGTCATACCCGAGTAGATACCGGGGTACACTGTACATTTTTTTTTTTTTTTTAGTAGGGTATGCATATACTCTGGGGTACCCAGGTACCTGACCTGGTTCTGTTGGCAGTTCCCCGAGTAGATACCCGGGTACATTATACCTTTTCTGTGTTTAGTAGGGTATGCACTCTGGGGTACCCGGGTACGTTACCACGACTGACCATGATTCGCTCCCCGTCGTACCCGTCTGCACCGTTTACCGTTACTTTTTACCGTTACATTTTTATCTTATTTTGCCTTTCTCGAGAGAAGGAAGCGTTTCTAAAGGGGGGAAGGGAGAGCCAGCACAGGGGGAGGGGGAGGGGGGGGAGGGAGGGAAAGAGGAAGGGGAGGAGGGGTACAAGGGGAACATGCTCACCCTTGTGGATTACTACAACAACCAGTACGTGGGGATGATTGGCATCGGATCGCCACCCCAGTATTTGTCCGTTGTCATGGATACTGGATCCAGCGATCTTTGGATACCCGGCATGGGATGCACCGCTTGCGGAAACCACGCGACCTTCGACGGATCCATGTGAGTCAGTAAGCCGCCTGCCACAAATGGGTCCGCCTTAAAGAAGCGCCTAATCTGAGCAAAGCCTTGGAACCTTATTGTGGCAGCATCCTTAAAAAACCCATGAGCATATACTATTATATCGGATTCAGTGTATAGCTCTCGCCGCTTTAACCCCTTAAGAACTGGTCCCACAAATTTGGGGACAAACTACTTGGAATTAATGTGGGACATTTTTTCAGTTCGGAATGGGTTAAGTACGATGTCTTTTTAATCCCGTTTTCTTGAGCCTTTTTTTTCTTATTATTTTAATAGTTTCTTTCTTTTTCGTGAGCCTATACTGTTTCGTCTTCGTACGCGAGATGCTATATACCGCTACCCTTCCTGGTACCGTTACTGCAGCCGCTACCGCTAACTATATTACAGCAGTAGCCCCGCTATATAGTGCCGGTTGAGTAGTGCCGGCTGTCCACTAGAGTGTTTGTGAGATCACTTGGCACAGATGACGTTCACCAGGATGGCAGTGTGAGGAATAGTGCCGGTTGCCGCTATAGTGCCGGTATTTTTCGCTGGTGTATACCGGCACTATAGAGGGACCGGCACTACTGTGACACTCTGGACGGAATTGTGAAGATCATTTGGTGTTGATAATTATACTCCAACGCTCCTTGTATTTCCGTCCAGAGTGGTATTCCGCACGTGGGGAGGGTGGTTCTGATCGATGCGAGTTGACGAAGAAAGGAAAGAGCTTAGAACTCTTCTCGCGATAAAAAATGAAGGCACGAACCGTAGTGGGGTGAAGGGAGAAGCGCCTACTTTGTGAGTTATGACTATTTAGGAAAGAGAGAGAAAGGAAAGGCGAAGATAATTAATGGGATGGGTCCTAAAAAAAAAACTGTGGTGGATACCCGCCAGCGGGAATACCGGCGTTTTTGGCACCGCGGTTTCCGTTGGGAGTGTTGAGCGATTCGGAATACATGGGACACGCCCAGTAGTAATTATTTTTGTTTATCGTCAGTTGTGTCCTTCGAGGAATACTTTTTAACGGTTTTTGGTCTCCATTCTTGACCTGTGCGGCGCGGGAGGGGAAATGGATTAGTGTGGTAACACCCACGTTACTCTATATATACATACAGACCGTAAAAAATAATCCCACACTATCCAAGTTGTTCATCCCCCCAGCGAATGATGCAGCTAATAATCAGTACGAAGAAGTAGACGTTTGCAATGTCATCGTGATCGACGAAACTACTCACGAATCTCACACCGACGGAGCCGCTGATTTCTGACGACATTGTTATTGCCAGGGGGCATCCCGGGTATGTGCTCGTACATTCATCCCCAGTTTTGTTCTTCCCCAACAGGTGGACATATATGATCATAGGCACTGCTGTTGTCAATGTATGTGCGAGCAAGCATTGAAGAAGTGATCATTCGTCCGTCATTGCCACACTCTTTCTGTGTATTTTTCCTCGAGAACATGGGTGCAGTTCTAAAGGGGTTGTGCTGTTATTATGTTCCAATATGGCCGGAAATACAAGCGCCGTTCGATGTTCACATCAGATACCAAACGGTTACTATATTCCCGGACAGAGTCGTCGTAGGGTTTTCGTCGACGGTGACTGACCTTTTTTTTTGTATGTTTTTTTTTTAAATCCTTCGGCGGATTGGTAAACCCTAAAGCTTAAGCTCACCACAACTTCCCACATACAATGTTTTGTCTATTCATAGGTAACAGGTCGTGGCTGTAGTGTACCGGATGGCTTAATAAGATCCGTTCAGGCCGGGAATAAAATATACCAGGTATATATATATATACGAGTATTTATATATATATATCCGTTCGGGAGTATAACATCCGTTGGATGTTCATAATCAGAACCCCAACGGGGAAAACATGAAAACATTCCCGGCCAGAGTCGCGCGCGCATGCATGGTTTTCGTCGACGGTGACTGACCGTTTTTCTTTTTTCTTTTTTTTTTGGTAACAGTTCGAGCAGTTTCAGCCTGAGCACTGAGGGCAGCGGGAGCGAGGTGGAGCCTAAAATGTTCGAGGTGGACTACGGCAGCGGGAGCGTTTTGGGCATGCAGGGGTCGGATGACGTCAATCTCGCCGGGCTGGGGCTGTCGCAAGTGCACTTCGGGCTCGTCATCTATGAGGACCAGCAGGTGACGAGTGTGGCGAATCGACCGAGAGACGTCGTCCCGCCTAGCCGAGCTGCACCTTTGAAGCAGTAAATGTGTACAGTAGCCTCTGGGACCATCCAGGGATTATGCTAGCGGGTTTTTAATTGATGCTGCAGTGCAGTGGGTACCCGGAGTCAAGAGCACACCGTGGCAAGCCGAAACGTCAATGTTTCGAGGGTTTGCAGATGGGCGTGCGGAAACCCGAGTTCGATTCTCGGATTGGACACCATGTTACAAAGTCAGACTGGGCAGATATCATCCACGCTGTCTGTGGAGGTCAGCCTTTTTTAACTATGCAATGCTCCTATCTGTAGTGGACAGTATATAGCTTTTACTGTGGGCGGGTTGTGCTGGTTTGACTGCTTTTCTCAAGTCTCGAATGTTGTTACCCTGGATGCTCTTAAAACTCGTGGTACCCACTTGTAACGTACGCATGCTTGCGGCATATATACCACTTTGTCCCGAAATGTAAGCACAGTTTACACATTAATAATAAATAAAAACGGTGCTTATATTTCGGGACAGAGTAGTACCATTCTGTCCCACGATATAATGAGCATTTTTGTATTCATGTTCAAAATCAAACCCGTTCTTTGTGTTTCGGGACAGCAGTGGTACAGACCTGCTGGGAACGAACGTCACCGTATTCGGTGACTACAGCACTCGCACTCGCCTTTTATGGCATACTTGGTATATACATATATAACATAGGAAGGGAAATCGTTGCTTTTAAACCTGCATCATACGAACTGATTTGTAGACAACTCTACTGTAAAAGCCTACACACCCCGTAGATGGCGAATTGAATTATCACACCAAGCTTGCAAACTAACAGACTTTTGAGGATTTTTTTTTTAATCTCACAGTTTTTTTTCTTCTTTCTTTTTTCTTCATGGTAGGGGCTCTCTGTCTTTTCTCTGCCTAAGGTTGCTTCTGCGAGTCCACCTATATCTAGCCGAGTGTGCAGCGATGCTGGCCCCGGGCTCCTACTGAGTGCAGGGTTATGTATGCAGACGAGGGTAAAAATCGCTTAGTTTGCCTGCCCCATGGACTTCAAGTTTACTATTAAATTAATACGAGTTTTAACAAGACCACCTTCGACTTAATGGTTGATACGTTGATACCTGGTAGCCCACACTGACTCTTCACTGCATATTTATTCTGAGAAATTTCTACGAAAACCGTAACTATTTCGTTGATTTTGTCTACGTAGTCATACTCACTCTCAAAGACTACATGTTTACATTGTTTACTATATATGAATATTAATAATATCAATAGTATACGATTCACTTCCCCAAGACGTTCGGGCGTGGCGTGACCCCCCTCTCCCCTTCGCCTCCCTCTCTCCCTCCTGCCTCTCAAGATTCGGAGCTTCATGATGGACGGCATCGCGGGGCTCGCTTTTTCGGGACTGAGCATGGTGACCTCGCCGACCCTTCTGGAGGTTCTTCACCGAGATCACCCGGAAGTACCCAACATCTTCAGTGTTTACCTCTCGTGCGACCCTTCCGACACGTGAGTTTTTTGTCCCGTCCCGCCGAAGATTTGAGATTTTACAGATGCCTACGTAGAGGGCGGCCAATCGCCCCGGTGGGCTAGCAGGTAACCACGAAGCCTGTAAGCGTCAAGAAAGCGAGTTCGAGCCCCGCCGAGTGCATGCTCTTAGGCACTTTTTCTCGCCAAAAATATCTTGACTAGCAGAAAGCGCGAGAGCGTGAGTTAGCAAAATTCGATGAAAGTCGACGAGCGTTGGGAAGGCTGAATATAGATGTCTAGGAGACCGCCGTTTGTTTGACCCTTTGACTGACCGCTCCCGTACACTAAAACTAGTATGTTTAGGCCGAAAGAGGCCTTGACGTGTCTAGACGATGACAGGAGAGACCACGGTTTGACCGCTTGACTGACCGCCCCCGTACACTAAAAATATTATGTGTAGGCCGAAAGAGGCCTTGACGTGTCTAGACGATGACAGGAGAGATCGCGGTTTGACCGCTCGGACTGACCGCCCCCGTACACTAAAACTAGTATGTTTAGGCGGAAAGAAGCCTTGACGTGTTTAGACGATGACAGGAAAGACCACGGTTTGACCGCTCGGACTGACCGCCCCCTACACCAAAACTAGTATGTTTAGGCTGAAAGAAGCCTTGACGTGTCTAGACGATGACAGGAGAGACCACGGTTTGACCGCTTGACCGGCCGCCCCCGTACACTAAAACTAGTATGTTTAGACCGACAGAGGCCTTGACGTGTCTAGACGATGGCAGGAGAGACCACGGTTTGCCCGCTCGGACTGACCGCCCCCGTACACTAAAACTAGTATGTTTAGGCCGAAAGAGGCCTTGACGTGTCTAGATGATGACGGGAGACCACGGTTTGACCGCTTGACTGACCGCCACCATACACTTTTTTTTTCCCCATCCCATTTATTATCTTCGCACTTCCGTCTTCCTCCCTCCCTAGTCGTAACTCAGATCCGGGGTCATGAAGTAGACTCCTCTCCCTCCTCCCTCACTTCGGTGCTTGCCTTGATTTTTAGCGCGCAGAGGGGTCAGCCTTGCCAACGCTCGTCGGTTTTCATCGAATTTTTCTAAAAAACCCCCCCCCCCCTTCCTCACTTCGGTTCTTGCCTTGATTTTTAGCGCGCAGAGGGGTCAGCCTTGCCAACGCTCGTCGGTTTTCATCGAATTTTGCTAACTCACGCTCTCGCGCTTTCCGCTATTCATGATCTTTTTAGCAAGAAAAAGTCCCTACGAACATGCACTCGGTGGGGCTCGTCGGCGGGACTCGAACTCGCGATCTCGGCGCCAACAGGCTTCGTGGTTACCTGCTAGCCCACCGGGGCCTGCTGCGAACTGAGAACCACTAAAACAGTATATTTAGGCGGAAAGAGGCCTTGACGTGTCTAGACGATGGCAGGAGATACCACGGTTTGACTCCTTGACTGACCGCTCCCACACACTAAATATTGTATGTTTAGGCCGAAAGAGGCCTTGATGCGTCAAGACGATGACAGGAGATACTACGGTTTGACCGCTTGACTGACCGCCCCCGTACACTAAAACTAGTATGTTTAGGCCGAAAGAAGCCTTGACGTGTCTAGACGATGACAGGAGAGACCACGGTTTGACCGAATGACCGCCCCCGTACACTAAAACTAGTATGTTTAGGCCGAAAGGGGCCTTGACGTGTCCAGACTATGACAGGAGAGACCACGGTTTGACCGCTTGACTGACCGCCCCCGTACACTACAACTGCAGTAGTATGAATGTGCGTATAAAAAGCCGAAATAGCATAGGCCAGGGGACCGGGGATTTGTTTTCTTGATTGATCGCGCTCCACACTTAGCCATTCACGACTTTGGGAAGGAGCAGGAGCAAAAAGGGCCGGATATATTATGTATGGGATGGGGTTCAAAACAAAATATACTAAAAACTGTGCTTGTTTTTATTTTTTTGGCTGTGGTTTCGTTGTATTTTGTCTCTCTCGCACACAACCGCCTGCCGTATTTTCGGGAAACCCCGTTTGACGGCGGTTTTTCCTGCCCCCCTGTCTACCCCGCTCTCCGCATTCACTGGAAACCCCGTTTGCCGCCGGTTTTTCCTGCCCCCTGTCCACCCTGCTCTCCGTATGCACTGGAAACCCCGTTTGATGTCGGCTGTACCTGTCCCCCGTCCCCTGCTTTTTCGCCTTCTGTTGACCCCTCGTTCTGCTAGGGAGAATCCTAGCCATATGCTTTTTGGGAGCTACGACCTCGGTATTGTCGCCAAAAACGCTTCATGGCACTACACTCCGGTCATCCGGCATTCGCACGGGCAGCTTCGGTACGTACCCCCCCCCCCCCCCCCCCCCCCCCCCCCCCGTGGATTGCTAATAGTGCCGGCGGCATTATTAGTGTTACCAGTGTTGTATTTGGACCTTGAAAACGTATACTGTACATATTAAGGTGTGCTATTTTTTTTGCGTGCGTACTTGAGAGAGCTTGTGCTTTTTGTGCGTGCAGGCTTGGTTTTCCGAGTCCGATGCTGTTGACTGGACTTTGACGCCTTGGGTGTGATCCAAGGCCTGCTTGGGGAGGGCTCGCGCCTGTTTTCATGTTTTCTGCACTGCTGTTCGTTGATAAAATTTACCCATATACCAGGGGCGTCCGGAAAAAAAGAGAAAACGACACACCACAGCCCCAGAGGTCGGAATAGAAAACCGTTGCAACCGTTGTGATCACATGATGAAATAAGAAAATGGGGAAAAAAAATATCCTTATTTTCATTTTTTTTCACTTGGTTTTAGTAACCCCTCCCCCCCTAACGAACAAAAAATTCTGTGAGATGTCGAAAAATATGTTTTCGACCACCCTCGCATATACCCACGTTTATCCATATACCCATATTTATCCATGTACCCATATTTATCCATATACCCATTTTCATCCATATACCCATATTTATCCTTATACCCACGTTTATCCATACACCCATATTTATCCATGTACCCATATTTATCCATATACCCATATTTATCCATGTACCCATTTTTACCCATATACCCATATTTACCCATACTTCGAAGTATACCCATATTTATCCATATTCCCGTACGAAGTGTATCCATAGAGATGCTTTTTTGTTTACCCTGATTAGTGACCACTGGCGATATTTCAAGGAAATCAGCTACGAGTGTATTGTTTGACCGTCATCACCGTATTGTCCAGACTATACGACTATACCCATATAACCACATGTCCACATACCATATACCCATAAAAAGGTTTCCATACGTACGGGATTGTGGTTGACTTCCAAATCCCGGGGGTGTCGCAAGCTGAAGAGGAGAAACACAGCAGGCGTTTGTTCCTCATACCAGCTGCTTCCATGTACGTACGCAGCCGCTGGCCAAGATCGAAGAACACAAAACAAAAAAAAACTCTTGAAAGCTACGTACAGGGAAAAAAAAAAACACCGGGCATGTAAAACGGAAGAGTAACACCGACGAGCCTAAACGAGGTTATAGTTACTGTGGTTATACTGTAGTTCCATATTCCCATACACCCTATATCACAGATAGAGACACACGCTCCCTGAAGTCTACAGCCTCAGATTGTGTTCTCATACATTCGGGATGAACATCCTGCATGAGGACAAATACGACCCGTTAAGTACGCGCGATCGAAGTATCACCACTCAGCTTGCAAAAATGAGTTTCGACGAAATCCTCGATCTCACAGCTGTTTTTTTTTTTTTTTTTTTTTTTTTTTTTTTTTTTTCTAAATAAATTTTTTTTTGTTGGTGGGGGTGGCAAAAATATTTTTTGGTTCCTCCGTTTATTTGGTGTGCGAGTAGTTTTTTTTTTTCAGCTACGTATGTATGTATATACGTACCAGGTGTTATTTGGAACGGGTATGAACGTGGTTTCGAGCACCCCCCTTCCCGTCGAGGACACCGCAGTGGACGCAGAGGAAAAGGTGGAGCTACTGCAGGAGGAGGGGGGGGCTGGGGGGGGGCAGGGGACGCTTGATGGCGCGGACACCGGCGACGAGCGTTACGAGATCCCTCTCTTCGGAGGGGGCACGGCCGAGGAGGATAACCTGTGTGCTTCGGGATGCTACGCCATCGTCGACACTGGAACGTCAGGTGAGTGTTGGATATCGTATATCGAAAGTTTCGATATGTCGAAATATCGAAATGATGAATTTTCGATATATGATATCGAATTTTCGATGTATGATATCGGACTTTCGATGTATGATATCGTAATTTCGGTGTATGATATCGGACTTTCGATGTATGATATCGATGTATGATATCGAACTTTCGATGTATGATATCGAAATTTCGATGTATGATATCGATATATGATATCGAAGTTTTTCGATGTATGATATCGTACTTTCGTTATATGATATCGAACTTTCGATAATCCGATATACGCTATCAAGCCTGTTTTGCTACGCCATCGTTGACACTGGATCGTCACAGGTGAGCGTGCTGCTGAATGGTGTTGTATATTGTAGTGTCGGGGCACCAAGTCACTTTTTACGCCCTTTGATCGCACTGTCCGCTTGATCGCTGGCCGCCCTACATGCTAATACGCCGCAGGTATCGCGGTGCCGGAGGAGTACTTCTACATCCTCACAGCACAGATCGCGGAAGCGAGCGGCGCGGAGTGCAAGTCGACCACGTGCTACGGCACCAAAGCTTCCGACTTCCCCGACCTCGTGAGCAAAGCGCGCGCGCCTAAAATAATGGGTTTTCCGACCATTTTTAGTTAAGGAGCCCCGTCATGAAAAAATGTGGTGTGCAAAAAACAAAAGTCCTACGTACAGTACCCCTATCGTAGCGCGTGTCCTAGGTGCACATGCAAATAAATTTTATGAGTTTTCCGACGAAAATATGGTATGCAAAAAAAAAAAAAGGGCTTCGTACGTAAGTACAGCACCCCCATCGTATCGCTTGTCTACGTGCACATGCAAAAAACAAAAAAATGAGTTTTCCGACCATTTTGGTCAAGGAGCCCACGTCATTCCTAAAATCTGGTGTGCAAAAAAAAGTGCTACGTACAGTCCCCCCTATCGTAGCGCTCGTTTCTAGGTGCACATGCAAAAAAAGCGATTTTGGGTTAGAACCCATTCAGACCTGAAAAATTGTCCCACACTATTTCCAAGTAGTTTGTTCCCAAATTCGTGGGACCAGTTCTTAAGGGGTTAATAGGTCAATTCAGAAAATATTTTGACAAAAAAAGTGCTACGTACAGTACCACTCTCGTAGCGCTCGTCTGAACGCACCTCACGGTGTACACTTCACGGTGAGAGCGTCGGTGTCGCACGGTGAGCCCTCGGGGTGCCACGCCGGAAAAAAGCGCGCGTTGTCCACACTGACCCTCTGGTTCGTCGCCGCGGTATATATATATATATATATATATTGTATGTATATTTTGACCCCGCCCGCCTTTTCGCAGATGCTGGAGCTGTATCCTTTGAACAAGTTTATCCTTCGAGGGGAAGACTACACCGTCTGCAGTCGCTGGGGCGTCTGCGTCATCAAGCTACAGCCGAGCTTCGGGGGGGAGTTCTGGATCCTGGGAGACGTTTTCATAGAGGTAAGAGGGGGGCGTTTTTCGCAGAGGTTCGAGGAAGGCGTTTTCGTCGAGGGAGGGGGGGGGAGGCGAGAAGACATTCGGCTCAAAAAAAAAAACGTGTTTTGGTTTTGTTTTTGTTTAAGTGTGTACGTAAAAAATAGTCAACTCTATTTCCAAGTAGTTTCTCCCAAAAGGTGTTGGCTTAACTGTAAAAGGGTTAGGGTTGGATGCTGATTTGATATTAATAGTTGCCTTCACATACCTGTACATAAGACGCGGTTGACGTTTTGCTTGTTTCATTGATGAAGTTTCTGTGCAAGAAGACAAGCAGGCGCTCTTGGCTGCTCACGGTAATATGAGATACCTTTGTCGACCTGCCGCTCGGTGGCCGGTCGGTCTGTTCGGCGGTCTGTTCGGACGATCTGTTTGGCGTCGACACGAGCTGTCTTGGCGATAAGTTAATGTCTAAACAAATACAACGAACACCACCTGCAACAGCAACAACATACATATTAATAGCACACTCCTTATTTTCGTGCGTCTACCCCCCCCCCCCTCCCGCGCGTGCGCTATGTCATGCACGGCAGGCTTACTACACGCTGTTCGACGTGGACAACCTCAGAGTGGGGTTCGCGTGCACAGGCAGCGGGTGCTCGGGGGGGACGTGGCACGGGCGAGGCGGTTTCATGGAGATCGAAGAGGGGGCTTCTTGGCGAAGGTATTTTTTTTTCCAAGTAGATTAGTGCTGTCGCTGTTTTTGTTGGGAAATCATAATGTCAGCCGGCGATCAAAACTCAGCTTCCCCCTTTACCCCGTTCGAGTTGCGCCATCGTTTTGGTGACAAACTACTTGAATTTAGACTGGGATTTACTGCCTTACCTGGCCAAATACCCGTCATCATCCCCCCACCCCCCGCCGCTAGTCAGTTTGGGCATTTGCAATCCCCCCAACGCTACGTCTCTAACGATATCCTTGAGGTGTGCCTGTTGTGTCTGAGTTGCTACCTTTCCATTCTGCGTACCCCCCCCCCCCTGTCATGTGGAAACCCCTAGCTACGTCTCGACGGCATTGCCAACCTCCCACCGCCAACTCCCTCATACCCCCTCCGTCTCGAAAGTGATGCGCGGTCAATGGTGAAATAACTACGGCAAGCAACAAATGAGAACCCCCATGTATGAATATCGAGTACACCCCCCCCCCCCCCCCCCCCCCGCGGGGAGGAATAAAAAAAAGAACAAAGAGAAAAAAAAAAAAAAAAACCC